>JARHVA010000459.1:2377500-2977500 GCA_037957365.1 Torreya grandis
ATGGAAATGGATAGGGTAAATAAAAAATGAGAATTAAAGATGCAAGGATAGATAGGGCATATAATACTACACTAACAAGTTATAGGATATCTTGGACAAGAATGCCCCAAGGCAAACAAGGAAAGGATTTCCACAATAAGGAATGTGTAAGATTTATTGAATGTAATCAAGAGGGAAAAGGCTAAGATGGTCTGAAAAAAGCATTCATTATGCTTAATATATGTGTGCTACCTAAGGACATAAAGCTCTAAAGATGAGGTATGTTAGGTTGTGGAGCTAAAAGCTTCACTGATGCAAACATGGAGGAGGTTACTGGGTTGCTGAGTTACAGAGCGAGTTACAGAGGAACCGACATCGGTCAGGCCAACCGAAATCGATCATATTATAGTGTAGAAGTAACCAACGTCGATTATTAGTTGGCCAACATCAGTTAGGAAAGAGCCGACGTCAGCAACCTATGTGTGCATGCAATTTGCATGTGGGTTCCAGACTGGTCTATTTTTGGACAAGCAGTTTGCATGTAAAGACTATTTTTGGTCTTGAGTTGTGAGTCTAATTATTGTAATTAAGAATGTCTAATTATTGTATGCATGAGATCTATATAATAGACACATGGGCTGTATTATAAAATTGTACTAGAGTGAGAGAGCAAAGATTAGCTCCTTCAGAAGAGAGAGAGCAAGAGTGCTAGATAGCCAAAAGGGCTTGTAGAAGAGAGCAGGGATTAGCTTCTCCTAGTTCTAAAGGGGTGCTGAGTGTGTATGATCAGGGAGAGTTGTAGGTTATGCAAATTCTCATAGAAGATCCATCGGGGTACTAGTTAAAGAATCATAAGGACTTGGTGAGGCAAGGATAAGGGTTCTTCAGGGTGTAGAGACATCTACGTGGTAAGTAAGGTCTGGTGATTTGCAAGTTGTTGCAAGAGAAGGGAGATCTACTTGGAGTATAGTTGTGTACTTGGTGTACTGGCAGTGTTGTTACTGACTGGTGGAGGTGAACAATAACTCTATGTTTGAGTTGATTATTATGACCATAATTGAGAGAGTGAACTGTTGAAGGAGAATTTCAAGTGAACCCTAGAAGTGTGGGAGCTCTAGAGGTGTGGGAAGAAGAAGTGTGGCATCTTCTTTACTGTATTTTTCTTCTGATTGAGTATTAATACAATTGGGTATTGTCTCTCATATTCTATGTTGTTTCATATTTCTAGTTACTTATCATTCTCATTAAATTTCATGTTTAGTTGCTAATACAAAGGTAATCAAGTGTGCCCTTAGTGGGCAGTAGTTCCTGGCAAAGTGGTATCAGAGTATGTTTGTTGTTCTAAATTACCTAAAAAGTGGTATCAGAGCTAAGGTTGCAGGAGCAGGTGGACCAGGTTGGTACCAATCTTGATAAGTTGGTATCAGAGGGTGGTTAGCTACTAACAGGTTGTATCAGATCTAGTTAGTGTTTGTTGATTACAGGTCACTCACAGGGGTTTTAGATTGAGTGGGAGTATAGCAATGGTAGAAGAAAGTAAGCTATGAATGGAGAAACTAAATAGCATGAATGGTCAGATTGATGGAAAGAAAGAGCAGGTAAAGAAAGATTGTTGGTTGGTAGCAGATCAGCATGAAGAAGCAGATGTTGCAGGTGTTGCACAAGATGCTCTGGATAAAGTAGAATCTTGGATTATAGATTATGTTGCCTCTTTCCATGTAGATTGAAATAAAGCATCTTTTCATGAGTATGTCCAGGGAGAATTTGGAGAGATTTATTTAGGGGTTGGTGAGCCTTGTCACATGGTTGGCAAAGGGGAAGTGAAGCTGAAATTGTAGACAGATAACACATGGGTGTTGAAGGAGGTCATACAGGTACCAGTCTTGGAGATGAGTCTAATTTATTCAGGAAAGTTGGGTGATGAGAGATGCACAGTAACTCTCATAATGGATGCACTTGAATTAGATGGTGGTAAGAAAGTAGGTATCCTTTATCTATCTACTTATATTATTGATTCACCTTCTATTATAGAGATGTGGCTTTGTAGGCTTGGTCACATATGTAAGAAGGGAATGCATGTTCTTAAGTGAAAGACATATATCTTTGACAAACTTACGAACTAGAAAGCCTTGGTGTTCATGGAGGAGATGATAGATAGAGATTAGCTGAGGGGACTGAATTATTTTGAGCAGGGTTGTGTTAATTTGGATAGGGTTTTGATCCAAGGAGAGCTCATGGGTAAAAATTCATCACTCACAAGAAAACACAGGTACTAGCATCAGTCATGGGAAATCAATGTCAAATAGACAGGCACCGACATCAGTCATGTGTAGATCAATAGAGTCAGTGGTGTCAGGCAAGTGGTGATTGATGTCGGTTATGGGGAACTGACATCGATAGTCTGGGTTAGTCGCAGAGAACTGACATCAGTTGGGTGCAGATTGGGAGATGGCTGAGATCGGTCACTGGAATGGATGTTGGGTAGACAACAAGCTATCAAGGAGTCTCAAATGCCTATATGGAGGACTGAAAGGGTAAGTGGACCTCATATTCATTGTTCACCTTCTTACTTGTTACGTACTGATGGTCAAGAACTAGGAAGACGTGAAGAGGCAATGCAGGTAGAATCTATAAAACAGTGGGAGCATGGCATGACTTCTTCAGAAGAGAACCAAGCGGTAGTTTTGGTAGAGTTTCTAGCCAGGATGAAAGCACTAAAAGACGGATGGATTCCCAAGTTAAAGAAGAGAGTGGATGGATATGTGAGACAGAAGGCCAGGGTACATGGTCTTGAGGAAACTGCAGGACAATGGTATAGGTTTTGACAGGTGGATGACAAAGCAGGGCTTTAGTCAATGTCAGTGTAACTATTGTGTTTGTCTTACCAAGGTGGATGATGGTCATGACATTATCCTATTAATGTATGTGGATGGTATGCTTTTTGTAGGGTCGTACATATAGGGAGTTGTTGAGTTAAGGGTAAGGTTAGTTCAGAGGTATGTCATGAAGAATTTGGGAGCAACAAAATTCTTTGGCATAAAAGACATGGAAGATCATAGGTTGATTTTGTCTCCAGTGGGAGCTGATGTGAAGAAGGTGTTGGCGGGGTTCAATATGCAGGATGCAGAATTGGTAAGCACACTAAGGGCTAGATAGTTCAAGCTGAGCTTAGAATAGTGTTTTAAATCACATGAGGTCGAGTGTAGACTTGAGTTTTCCCAATCAGTGGGAGTTGTCAGAGAGTTTGGAGCCAATTCATGGAAGAAGTACTAGAGGGTACTTCAGTGGATTCTTAGGTATTTTAGGGGGACTAGCAGTAGGGATTCATGCTACGCAGAGTCAAGGTCTTCACTACATAGAATTGTAGGTTCAGATGTGGCAGGTTACTTGGATGACAGGAGGTGCACCATAGGATGTGTGGTGGTTGGTCTTCAAGATTGAGCTTGAAGAGGGATACAAGCCAGGAAATGAATTAGACAAAGGTATAGGTACAGGTATAGGTGCAGTTATTTATCTCCAAGTGGGAGATTGTTAGGTTGTGGAGCTAAAAGCTTCACTGATGCAAACATGGAGGAGGTTGCTGGGTTGTTGAGTTGCAGAGTGAGTTGCAGAGGAACCGACATCGGTCAGGCCAACTGACATCGATCATATTATAGTGCAGAAGCAATTGACGTTGGTTATTAGTTGGCTGACATCAGTCAAGAAAGATATGACGTCGGTAACCTATGTGTGCATGTAGTTTGCATGTGGGTTCCAGACTAGTCTATTTTTGGACAGGCAGTTTGCATGTAAAGACTATTTTTGGTCTTGAGTTGCGAGTCTAATTATTGTAATTAAGAATGTCTAATAATTGTATGCATGAGATATATATAATAGACTCATGGGCTATATTGTAAAATTTTACTAGAGTGAGAGAGCAAATATTAGCTCCTTCAGAAGAGAGAGAGCAAGAGTGCTAAATAGCCAAGAGGGCTTGTAGAAGAGAGCAGGGATTAGCTTCTCCTAGTTCCAAAGGGGTGCTGAGTGTGTATGATCAGGGAGAGTTGTAGGTTGTAACTGATGTTAGTCATATTATAGTGTAGAAGCAACTGATGTCAGTTATCAGTCAATTGACATCAGTCGGGAAAGAGCCGATGTCGGCAACCTGTGTGTGCATGCAGTTTGCATGCAGGTTCCAGACTGGTCTATTTTTGGACAGGCAGTTTTCATGTAAAGACTATTTTTGGTCTTGAGTTGCGAGTCTAATTATTGTAATTAAGAATGTCTAATTATTATATGCATGAGATCTATATAATAGATTCATGGGCTGTATTGTAAAATTGTACTAGAGTGAGAGAGCAAAGATTAACTCCTTCAGAAGAGAGAGAGCAAGAGTGCTAGATAGTCAAGAGGGCTTGTAGAAGAGAGCAAGGATTAGCTTCTCCTAGTTCCAAAGTGGTGCTAATTGTGTATGATCAAGGAGATTTGTAGGTTGTGCAAGTTCTGGTAGAAGATCCACTAGGAAACTGGTTGAAGAATCATAAGGACTTGGTGAGGCAAGGACAAGGGTTCTTCAGGGTGTAGAGACATCTACGTGGTAAGTAAGGTCTGGTGATTTTCAAGTTGTTGTAAGAGAAGGGAGATCTACTTGGATTATAGTTGTGTACTTGGTGTACTGGCAATGTTGTTACTGACTAGTGGAGGTGAACAACAACTCTATGTTTGAGTTGATTGTTGTGACCGTAATTGAGAGAGTGAACTGTTGAAGGAGAATTTCAGGTGAACCCTAAAAGTGTGGGAGCTCTAGAGGTGTGGGAAGAAGAAGTGTGGCATCTTCTTTATTGTATTTTATTTTGATTGAGTATTAATACAATTGGGTATTGTCTCTCATATTCTGTGTTGTTTCATATTTATAGTTACTTATCATTTTGGTTAAATTCCATGTTTAGTTGCTAATACAAAGGTAATCAAGTGTGCCCTTACTGGGCAGTAGTTTCTGGCAAAGTGGTATCAGAGCATGTTTTTTGTTCTAGATTACCTAACAAGGTACACTTTCAAGATCTATAGGGGATAGACACTAAAATGAATGTAGAACTCTCAAAGGCTTTAGGGCCATCAAGGGGTGTACATCCATAGGCTAGTAATGTTCGGTAATAAAATATAGTATAAGTGTGATAAAAGATTACTTAAGTGGCCTTAGAACAGGGCTATAAATATGCAAGAGATTTACAAGTAGTGATAATGAGCCTAAATGAACCAAATCACCATTGATCCCACATAGGGAGGAATCGATGTTGATTAGGAAAGAATCACCATCGATCCAAAAGGGCTATAAAAAGGCCACCAAATGACTTTAGTGCTCATTTTTCAAAAGAGATCAAATGAATTGAGATAGAGCCAAGAAATTTTACACCTACCAATGAAGTGAGTGAGATATACATAATAGAGGCTAGTGGGAGTGGATGATGATGATGATGATGATGATGATGATGACGACGGTCTCACAATGAGGTAGGGGTAACTTATTTTTTTGGTGTTTTTTGTAAATTTTTAAATTTGTTGAATTTTGAGTTAATTTAAGATAGGGTTTATGATAGATAGGTTTTTGAAGGGATTGACATTGATATTAAGAGGATCAATTCCAACTCTCAAAGGATATTCCACTGATTGGTGAGGGATCGACACCAATTAGATGGTCAATGATGATCCATAGCCAATCATGATCAATCCACTAAGGATCAATGGTGATGCCTTAGGTTTAAAAATTAAAAGATAGGATTTTTTGTTATAAAACTAAATAAACCTAGAGGGAATATGGGATTTCACACATGTGTATTAATGATGATACAAGACCAAGTATCATCCTTTTTAGAGTGCTTGTGAGAGTATATGGGAGATGTAGAAAGGGAACATCTCAAGGAAATTAGTTTAGGAGGATTGTGCCACTATCATTGGGTACACTAAGATCAGAGTGTATTGGTGGTGCTATGGTAGAAATGTGATCTAGATGTGGGGGCCTTTTGCTTACTAATAGGGGAGATGATAGTGACCCTAAAAGACATCTATATGTACTCTAGCTACCTATTTAGGGTGTAGAGATCATCCTTGTGTATGAGAGAGGATGGGTAATGACACTAACATGGTTTTATGAGGATGATGCTATAAACATTAGCTTTATAGTAAGAGGATTTAATTTTAAGGATTTGTATGATTGAGACTGGGATGGGATATGGGTGATGACCATGATTATGCTATCCATCTCTTGCTATGTATTATCAGATTTAAGGTAAGGGAGTTTTACATGGAGCTTAACAGGGGTCCTGGTAGATATGTAGAAGCACTAGATAATTTTTGCATGGGATCATACCCTATTAGCATAAATATATAAGGATATATGGGGGTGGTAGATACAGAGATGGTATGGACTTGAGGTTACCTAGTTGCTTTAGTGTTGGGCCTAAAAACACATCTGACTAGTATAGTCATAAGGGCTATCATGGATGGGTTGGTGAAGGTTTACTTTTAGTGTCAAATTTTTGAGGTAGATGGATAAATTTTCCAATCCACATGGAGACATGAGAGTGCATGATTTATAAGTTTCTATATAGATACTAGAGGAGCTAGAGGAGGATGAGGTTATATGGAGACCTTAAGTCAAATTCCTAGCATGGCTAGGGATGGAGATAGAGGTAACAGTAGGGTAGTAAGCTAGATGGGTGTGGGGCAGATGTCTAGAGCATGTGGAAATATTTAAATTTGGGCACATATGGTGATATTTTGGGCTGCATCAAGATCTTCCTAAGGCACCTTAGGTTTATAGGAGAGAGGACTAAGAGGTGGAACTGCCTGAGCCACAACTTATAGGGATGGAGTATTTAGTAGAGGAGGATCAAGAGGGAGAGGTGGTGGATGATGTTGGGGTGATGTAAGCATACTTATTATGGCTGGTATAGTAGTATAGAGGGGGAGAGGAAAGGGTGGTGTGTTATAGGTAGGAGGTAGAGGATGTGGAGATGGAGGATGGAGATGGGGAGAGATATACAAGTTATTCTAGTAGAGAGGGATGCAACTCGAGCATATTACTATAGAGTGGTGTTTGAGCATGAACAATTACAAGCACAAATTATAGAGTTACAAGGGTGTTATGATGCATTATAGTAGAGCTATAATGAGGCATGCCAAGTGCAGGACATATATCACAAGTAGCATGAGAGGCTTTAGGTACTAATAGGTATGGTAAGGGGAGTAGTTTTAGGGTCTATTATAGGAGGGGGATAGGGTAAGAGGATGGGGCCTCTATGGATTGTGATCGTAAAAAGGTATTAGGAGGTGGTAGTGAAGATGTGGTATTATGAGTATATTGTGATAGACCACTTACAAAAGATTCCTAAATATGCTATCCACCTAGCCAAGCAAGGCCAAACACCCTAAGGGGCATAACTGACTATAGCTAGTGTGGGGGAGCATGCAATAAAGGAACATGGGGTATTGAGGAGGAGATGGAGGGGAGAGTGAGGGAGGTAGGCTAGATATCCTCTTGATTTATATCTAGTTTACACAATAGTCATGTATATGACTACTATATGGATTGACTCTTTTGTATATATTACACATTATGACACTCTTATGATGTGTATTTAACTTGTGGATATATATTCATGATTATGTTTTTTATTCATACTAATTACATGAGTTTATATTACATGTTTATGGATTTGGATTATGTGGATTACATTTATATGACATTTCAATTTTAGGTGCATCATGTATTTGTATTGGTTATGGAATGTTTACATGGATTATGATATTTTAGATTATGTAATGTAGTTTTATCTTGAATATAGATTCATATGTGTGTGCTTAAAGTGGATTGATAATGGATTATTACATGTGAGTATTTATGATCTATCGTGAATTATTGACATATTATGCTATGGATTTTATTTTATATGGATGGTGTTTATGTGGATTTAATTATTTATTACATTTAGTAGTTTATATGGATGGAATTTTATATCATGGTTGATTATGGATCATATAAATTTTTCATAGATGTTTACATAACTAATTAAGGATACATGTTTGATAATTTTCTAGGACACTAAGCAATTCTATACCCCTTGTTTCTTTTGCAAGGTTGTATCCAATGCTAATGAAAATACTCAACAATCCTATATCAGGAAAATTCATAAATCCTTGGATTGAAATAAAAGGGGGGATTATAGGAATGGGGGAAATACTTAATCTTCTAGAAATACACATATGGATTTTATTTTCCATAATTTTAAATCTTAAGCTAATCAATGGATAAATGTAGACTAATCAATATGGGAAGTCTACAATGAAAGCAAATCAATGAGGGAAGCTTTCATGGGATATAATTTTGATTTTATAGATTTTTGCATAATTTACTTTTAATAAGAAACTGATCAATGTGGAAAGTTTCCTGAATCATAGGCACATAGAAATCCTTCAAGGGAGTGGTTTATTTATTTAGATATATCTTAGAAACTCTCCTTTAAGGGATCAGTCTCCAACTTTGCATTTTTTTATTTTAATAATAGTTGTCCTTCGATGGTCAATCTGTCTATTACTCTTTTCTTGATTTTGATATCCCAAAACCTTTTTTTGTCATGGATTAAATTCTAAGTTTTTTCATAATCCTTGAAAATAGGGCCATGTGATAATCCCTTTGAATAAGTTGCTTTAGGGTGATGGATTGTTAGGAGATAATGATTTGGGACTCCGCTCTATTTCAAATGGAGCCAGTCTATGAGAACATGTTATGAATAGATCTAGAGTGTTCATATTTATGGATAAAATTAGTATACTGCTAGAAATCCATATGTTCCTCAATCATTATGAGGTATGTTAGAAATATAAAATATGATTTTTAGGAGAATTTGTGTTGACTAGAGTATATAATAGGATTATTAACAATAGAAAGGATGTAATGCAAAGCATTAAAAGGATCACATTCTAGTTTTCCATCAAGGGATGCCAAACGATATACCCCATATCCATATTTATGAGTGATAATATAGGGTCCAATCCAATTAGGAAAAAACTTACCGATTTAATTCATTATGTGTTTATGGCATGCTGATTTTATTTAAGGATAAGGCCATTGATATTAAACTATCATTCCTTTAAATGTTGATTATATGCTCATTTTATTTGTTCTTGATATACATAAAGGTGATCAAAGGTTGTGACTCGATGCTCATCTAAAAGTTCAAGTTGTGATAATAAATTTTGATGATAATCCTCTTTAGGAATGATATCTCTTTGAAATATTCTAAGGGAAGGAATTTGGACCTCAAGGGGTGAACTGTTTTAGTACCATAGATAAAACAAAAAGAAGTAGCCCCTATAGGTGTTTGAATACTAGTTTGATAAGCCCATAAAATGAAAGGTATCTAAAGGTGCCAATCCTTTCTAGGTTCATTGACTATTTTAGTTAACATCTTGACAAGGGTTTTTTTGATGCTTGAGTTTGTCCATTGGCTTGTGAATAATATGGCAATGAAAATCTTAGCTTAATGCCAAAGGATTCACACTACTTTTGGACTTGCTTATTTTTAAAAGATTTTTAATTATCTGTAATATTTTTATACAGAACATCAAAATGGAATATGATGTGATGATTAATGAAATAAAAATATTATCTACCTTGGTTTAAATAAGGTAAATAACTTCCACCCACTTAGTGAAATCCTTAGTAGAGATAATCATAAATCCATGTCATTAGGAATATTTGGGATTAATCTACCATATAAGGTCTAAACCCCATTGAGAGAAGGGCCAAAAATTCATGGCTACGTATAACACATGACTAGGGATATAGTATAGGTTAGCATGTTATTGACACTTCATGCATTTCTTGACATACTCACAAAATTCTTGAGTCAAAGTGGGCCAATAGTATCTCAATTGCACAATTTTATTGGTGATAGTTAAACCACTAAAATGACCACCATATATTCCATCATGAGTTTATTTTATTGTAAGACCTTATTTAGAATTATAGAGACAATATAGGATAATACCATCGAACCCTAACTTATAAAACACATCCCCTAGTATTATGTGTTGCAAATTTTGCTATTGAAAAGCATGATCCATGCTCTTAGATAGATCTAAAGGGATGATGCCTTTAGATAGGTAATCAAAAATCTATGTGTAACATAGATCCACATGGTTTTCCTCTATAGTTTGGATATAAGGAATATCAGTCTTGGTGTAAGAAGGTTGAGTGATCCTATGAATAAGGACAAATAACTTAGACTCCTAGGATGAGGATGGGATAAAGGAAGCTAAGGAAGCCATGGTATTAACAAAATTTTTGGTTGATCAAGGAGTGGTATAGATAGTTTTAATACCACATAAACTAATCATCTTTCTTGAGAAGGTGATGGAAAGGTTGACATTGATCTGATAATTATGAAATAAAATGGAAAATAAACTACAGTTTCACTTGTACACTATGAAGCTATTTAAGCTTGGAGGGAGGTAGCATATCGATAATGCATTTAATATTAGATATATTTACCTAAATTCCTTGAATGGAAATGATAAAACCTAAGAGCTTGATGATAAGATTCCAAAAACACTTTTTGAGGTTACGACAAACTTGATATTGGATCAAATGAGCAAAGATTTATTGAAGGATGGACAAGTGATCTATTGGAGAGTTTTAAATTATGTCATTAAGGTGTCCATGTGAGTGGTTGAAGTACCTTGATATTATAAGTGACAATGAAAAAGTGTGCAATATGCTTGTCTTAATATGTTTGAAGTAAGCTTGGTTGATCTTTTATTTTGGCAAGGTTAGAGATGATTAGGGATGAGTCTAAAGTATTGATATTATGAAAGATGTCATATTAGAGGTCAAGTATGAATTAAACGCTTGTGTAAATAAGTATAATTCATTTAATAGTCTATAGTTTTCATCTAAACATTTTTGTTTCAATGGTATAAAATCTGAGTAGGAAGTTCGATGACATAATAATTGCCATGTGTGAAGGGGGAGTTGGTCATATGGTTGTGATCACATTATTCAAAAGTTACTATGGTATAAGTATTAATTCATTTAATGAAGTGAATCCAAATATACTTGTGTGTAAATTTGGGCTCCTAAGGATTTTGATAGAGTTTTCTATGTTCAAACAGAGCTAAGTAAGTAGTTTGGTGACATCATATCTTAAACATATGAAAATTTTAGGAGCATATTGATACATGGATGAATTATCATATGAGATAAGATATCATGTGATAAATATTAGGTCATGTTACTAATAATTATAAAATATATACAAGTGAAAAGTTGGGCTCCCAGGTAGTTTGATAATATTTTCTCATACTTAGCCAAATTTGCATGTGGCAAGAAAAGTTAAGTAGGCATTTTGATGTAGTCATATTTTGCACTTGTAGAAATTTAAAATCAAGTTGATCATATGGGTTTGTTAAATTTTGTTCCTAGTTTCAATGTGATAAGTTTTAGGTCATGTAATGAATCACATAAAAAGATATGTATGTGAAAAGTTGGCCTTCTAGGTAGTTTTAGGCATAGTTGGCTCTATGGCAGAAAAATCTAAGTGAGCATATTAATGGAATTATATCTTGAATTCAAAAAGGTTACAAGAGTATATTGATATATGATTGGATTATCCTATGTTAGAAAATCACATGGTTTAAGTTTTAGTTCATGTGACTTAGTAAAACAAAAGTTATTAAGGTCTAAAGTTGGCCTTCTAGGCAGATTACAATGGTTCCCATAGTCAATTTTGCAAGAGATATAGATCAAGACCAAATGAAGATACGATGATGAGAAAGCATTTTTTAAAATATAGATAAATGGTTCATATAGAGTGATATGAGTTCAAAGTTTTTGAGGTTTAACTCTGATAAAAGGTAAAGGATAAGGATCTAATGGTACACATTTAATCATGTGATTGAGATCGATGACATGAGTGGAGTCAAAGTGGTCAACCTATTTGAAGTTTAACATCATTAAAGACTAAGATAATTAAAATAAGATATATGGTGCATGATTGATCTAAGTAGTGATGACATGAGATGCTATCAAGGTGTTTGAAGTTTAACTGTGACCATTTGAATTCAAATATTTGAATTTAACAAAGGAAAGACCATCATTTAGTTTTTGGGCCATATCTTTTGATACAACTAGAATTTACTCATGGTGTAAAAATAAAATTTGTATAGGAATATAAGAAAAATATATGAATATAGATTTAAAGGTTTGAAAGTGTGTATAATAATAGTTATGAAGGTTCAAAATTGACTATGTTTTCATGTTTATTCTGCAAGTGACCTGAGAAGGATAATTAAGCTTGTGTTGATGTTGTTTTGATGTTTCATGATGACTTAGATATTGGAGAGTTTTTTAGACTCCATGAGTATCATTTGTATAGATTTTAGAGGTGTGATAAATCTATATTGAGTTTGAACAATGCTTAATAAGTTTACTATGTGTTCATTCATGGTGTTCCTATATACAAAGCCATTATTTGAGTTGATTGAGCATACATAGAGGTGAGTAGAGATGAAGGTGACCATTTAAGGATTTAAAATGGGTCATTTGTATTGAATATATGTAATTAAAAGTGGTCCTTTGTTCTTATTTTTGCTTGATGAAGTGATAAATGGGTGAATAGGTCTTCATGAGACCTATAAGGGCTACAATGGCCTAATTGAAAGGTGTAGCTACTTAAGGGTGACCCATGGGTGCTATGGCTAACCTATGTGGATGTTATTGAGTTGTGTCTTGATTAGATATATTTTTAAAGGGTTAAGGCATGCCTATTAGCTGACCAAGATGGTGATGTTCATGAATAATCTATAAATAGTGAAACCAAATGTGATGGTTTCTAGACTTGCTAGAGGGGAGAGTAGTGAGCGTTGAAGAAAAGAAAAGAAGAGAGTGAGTATGCCTAGTAGTTGGGGTGATGAGTAGAGTAGATTGAGGAATATGTGTATGATATATAGGTCATAATTATGATGATAGAATAAGTGCTCTTTTGCAGTTTGAGGATGAGCAAAAAGGTTTAGCCTAATCCAAAATGATGTATTGGATGTCTCAAGAATGAACAAAGGATAGATTATGTCTATGTGATATTAGTGGTTGATTTGAGAGGTAGATAAAAGTATGGACTATGTGTATGGCAATATGGTCATGTTGTTAATGTGGTGATAGAGTTGTTGTTAAAGAGTGTAGAGTGATCCAAAAGGTGTCTTTGGATGCATTGAGAAGGTGTGCTGAAGTGAGTGTGAATGAAGGGTTGAAGAGTGGGATTAAGTGGGATATGTAATGTGTAATAATTGATATTTATATGTTAGTTCAATTATGTAATGTGTTTTGACCAATAAGGAGAGTTGGGTGAAAGAGTGAAGGTGGAGAGTGATAATAAGAGGTCCATCATCAAGTATTAAAGACATTAGTTCAAAGGTGGAGATGTTCATAGGTGTTGTTATAGCTACTAAACATCTAAGGGTTTGTATCCTCCTTATAAGGGAAACTTGATAAAGGTCTAGTTGTTGTGGATGCTCAACTAGATAGTTGTAGTAGTTTATTATGGGATTATAGTCTCACTAAAATAAGGGATGGTAGTTCCTTGATCAGTTTTAAATGGTCTATATTGGATCTTGTCATTATAGGACTATTTTACATCTTGTAGGGTTTAGTGGGTTTTATCCCCCTAGAGGGTTTTCCACATAGAAGTTGTGTTGATGTGATGTATGTGATTTCATGTTTATGTTGCTAGATCAAGTTGATTAATGATGGAATGGTTTTGAAATTGAATGTGTATTATTGTATACTGATTCACCCCTTCTTAGTAGCTACTTTCAACAATTGGTATCAGAGTAGGTCCTTTGGAGGAAGATTAAAAACTTGAAGGAGATCCTAATTAGCACAAGATGGCTAAGTAGTAGAAGAAATAAAATATTGAATTGAGATCAATGGTCAAAAGTCTTGAAGAATAGATTAGTCATATTAAAGAGTAAACATGTATAATGAAGGATGACTTGGTTAAATAAGTTAAGAGGGATAAAGAGACTATCCAAGCTCCCAAAATTTAGTTGGAGGATGCATGTTCAAGCATGAGAGCTAAAGGAGATGAATATGTTAAAATGAAGATTGATCTAGTTTCCTTAAAATATAAGTATGAAAAAGTCATAATCAAAATAGGCAAGCCTAAAAAAGAACAAAAGGAATCAAAATAAGTCAAATAAGATGAAAATTAGATCAAAAATCTCAAGGATCAGTTAGGGGTCGCTAATGAAAATATTAACACAAAAGAAGAAGAATACAAACATCTTAATACATAATTAGAAGAAGCAAATGTCAATATTAGTTCAAATCAAGGTGAGCTTGATGAGATGAAAACTAAGATAAATTTGTTAAAGAATAAACATGAAAAACTCATAGGCAAGTTGAACAAAATAATAAAAGAGCATGAGAAGTCTGAGCATGTCAAGGAGAATGCAAGATCTGAAAGCAATACAAGGTCTGTTAGACAACCAAATGATTCAAGGTATGCTAGTTTATTACATGGTCATTATTATACATGTAATAAGTATGGTCATAGAGATAATGAATATATAAGGAAGTTAGTCAAGTATGAACATTCATGGAGCTATAATAGGATTTTTTGACCAAAGATTGATCATGGTTTAAATTTGTCAAAAGGTACAAATGATGTTATTTATTTTAGCTGTCATAAGAATGGACATATTGCTATATTCTATCCAATAGGTGTTAAGAGGTCTTCAAGGTATGTCAAATGATATAGAAGCCCTAGAAGGTTTGAGAAAGGACAAACTTAGGTATGGAAACCAAAGGTAATCATTATCAATTCTTATAGTCATAAAGATTATAAGAAAATTGTTTTAGAAGGCTATATTGTAAATCAAGATAAGCTCAAGGATCAAGTAGGTAAGATGGTTGCAAAAGATGAGAAGACTCAAACTATGGTGTGGAGACTTGAGGTAGTAAATACTAAGGAGACTAACCCTATTGAGTCCAAGAGTTATCATGGATTATTTTCCAAGGTGGAAAAAGGATTAGAAATTAGGGAAAGTCAAGAGTTTATGTTGTCAGCATTTATTGACAAAATTGAAGCAAAGCATCGATTCAAAATTAATTGAATAATGAGGCATGAATAAAAGATATAAAAGGGTATAGAAATATTGGAATATCTAGAGTTTTGGGACTTTAGTCTCTCCATGTCAAGGGGGTGTCTCTATCTAGGCTTCAAGGAGACACTTGTCAGTAAGAGGAAGCATGGTGGATACTAGTTGAGCTTTGGTTTTTGTTGTAGGAAAAGAAAGGTCATGAGAAAATGTGTTGGATTATTGTGAAAAGACATGAAAAAGTATAGTGATTTTAAGGATGATCTAGTTGGTCAAAGTGGTGAAGAATGAAGTTGTGTATGCAAGGTCTACAAGCAAGATATGGAGATTTCCAATGTGAAAGTAAGTGTGTTTGCTTTAGATCAAAAAAGTCAATCATTATAAAGTCAAAATGGAGATTTATAATATCTATGAGTATTTTATCAAGTCCAAGTATTAGATAATTTCAATTTTATATTGGTGCATGTCAAGATGGGAGAAGTGATGATAAGTGTCTACAGGGTCAAAATGGGTATTTCTAGGTGGCATAATAATATTGATGAAATATCAAGAAGATTTTGGTGCTCAGAAAGGTTTGTGCACTTATTTGTGATGTTCTCCAAGTGTTTTTGTGGTTGGAATGTATGTTGAAGTCAAATTGGATATTTTTGAGTACTCTCAATTTTCTCAATTTTGGCTCAAGGGCAAGTAGGCCTAAAATGGGTTATAGGATGTATGGGTTCCCAAAGGTGTGGAATATCAAATATTGGTCCATAAGTTTGTGATGGGTGTCTCTAGGTGTGAAATAAGTTTTATAGGTGTGCATTGACCATAAAGAGGTTTGTTGACCTTATTTTTTTGAGGTTTTAGGGTTTTGGGCTCTTCTAGAAAAGTGGTTTGACTTATGAGTTGAGATATAAGGATTATTAATATGTTTAATAGGCTAAATGTGTTGTCAAATAAATCTTCACAAAGATATTTAGGTTGGTGGATTTCATGTTATTCAAGTTTTTATGAAATTGGAGTCTTAAATAGCTAGTAGGTTTGTGAAGTAAGTATGTTGTATAAGATGAGATAGGTGATGAAAGTTGGTGTGTTTAAGGGGGAATATGAGATGGATCTAGATATGAAGTTTCAAGTCTTGAATTTATGTCTAAAAAAATTTATGGGCTCTACAAGTTCTAGGTAGGGCTATAAGGAGACTAAATAAGCCTTGTGTGAAGAAGAATGAATTTTGATTAGTTTTTACCAAAGAGAAAGGTATGTATGTTTTCAAGTGATTTCTCAAGTTGGTTTATAACATGTTTCATATTTGGTGAGTGGTATGAAGTTCTATTGATAATACATGAGGTAGCTTAATAAAGAAGGCTAGTAAGCTTGTATGGTGGTTCTTTATGGTGTGTGAAGATTTGAAGATGATCAGAAGATACAATGGATCATAGATATTAGGGGGAGTTCCATTTAGATGTTACTTGGTGAGTTCCATCATATTCCAATTTTTTGTCATTCTCTATTCATTGGTTGCAGTGCTTGGTTGAAGAAGAATGTTGGCATGTAGCAAGAAGGATCTTGTCAAGGCAAGAAGAAGTAGGCTCAAGGTAAGGGGGAGTTTTTAATATATTTATAATATGGTATTATCCTAATGATAGTATTTTATATTCTTCAAGATCATTTGGTTCCCACTTTTTCATTGTGTTAAAGGGGGAGAAAGTTCCTATTGTGAGAGTGCTTGAAGAGAGAGAAGGAAGATGAGCTATATATTATTTTATGATGGGTGTTGACATCAATGACAAAGGGAGATATTTTTGGATATTTATAAATGATGTCATGGTGATGTCATTAAGGTTTCCACGTGAGTGGATTAGGTAATTTTATAGTATAAGTGATAATGACAAAGTGTTCAATATGTTTGTCCTAGTATGCTTAAAGTATGCTTGGTTGATCTTCTATTTTGGCATGATTAGAGATGATTAAGGATGAGTCTAAATTATTTATATTGTGTAATAGGTCCTATCATAGGTCAAAAATGTATTGAGTTATTGTGTTCATAATTGTAATTCATCTAGAAGTCCATAGTTTTCATCTAAACATTTTGGGTATAATGGCAGAAAATCTGAGTAGGTAGTTTGATGACATCATAATTGCCACATGTGGATGAGTCACAGGGATTTGGTCATATATTTATGATTAAATTAGTCCAAATTTGATATGGTACAAGTATAAAGTAATGTAATGAATATAATCTAAAGATATGTGTGTACAAATTTGGGCTCCTAGCCATTTTGATAATGTTTTATATGTTCAAACAGAGCTAAGTAAGTAGTTTGGTGATGTCATATCTTGCACAAATGAAAATTTTAAGAGTATCTTGATATATGTATGAATTAGGTTATGATATAATATTTTATGTGATAAATATTAGGTCATGGGTAGTTTTATAGTATTTTCCCATACTTAGCCAAATTTGTACATGGCAAGAAACATTGAGTAGGCATTTTGATGTAGTCATATTTCACACATGTGGAAATTTAAAAATTATTTGATCATATGGGTTTATTAATTTTTTTCCTATTTTTTATATTATAAGTTTTAAGTTATGTGATTAAGTGCATCAAAATATATGCATGTGCAAAGTTGGCCTTCCAAGCAGTTCTAGGCATAGTTGGTTCTGTGGAAAAAAAATCTAAGTGAGAAAATTAAGTGTTATATCTCCCACACACAAGGGTTTTAATATAATATTGATATATGTTTGGATTATATTATGTGAGAATATCATATGGTCTAATTTTTAGATCATGTGACTTAGTGCAACAAAATTTATTAAGGCCCAAAGTTGGCCTTCCATGTAGATTGTAATGGTTCCCATACTTAGTCGATTTTGCAAAATATAAAGATCATGAAAAAATGAAGATATGATGGTGAGTGGGTGCTCATAAAAATAAAAATAAATGGTACGTATTGATCAATATGAGCTCAAAGTGTTTTAGTTTTAATGCTAATCAAAGGTAAAGGATAAGGATCTAATTGTTCACATTTAATCATGTGATTGAGATTGATAGTGCAAGTGGAGTCAAAGTGGTCAACCTATTCAAAGTTTAACATCATTAAAGACCAATATCATTAAATTAATATTTATGGTGTGTAATTTATCTAACAAATGAGAACATGAGATGATGGCAAGGTTTTCAAAGTTTAATTGTGACCATGTGAATTCAAATATTTGAATTTAACAAAGGAAAGACAAATGTCTAGTATTTGGGCCATATCTTTTGATATGGGCATAATTTACTCATGGTGTAAAAATAAAATTTGTAGAAGACACAAATATAAAAATATAAATATATATTTTAATGTTTTAAAGTGTGTATAGTCAATGTTATGAAGGTTCAAATTTGACTATGTTTTTGTGTTTGTTCTGCAAGTGACCCGAGAAGGATAATTGAGCTTATGTTGATGTTGAATCAATGTTTCATGATGAATTATCTATTTGAGAGTGTTTTATACTGTAAAAGGATAATATTTATGGATTTAATAGGTGTGAATAATCTATCTTGAATATGAACAATGTTTAATAAGTTGACTGTGTGTCTGTTCATAGGGTTCTTGTATACAAGGTCATTGTTTGAGTTGATTGAGTATATGAAGAGGTGAGTAGAGATGACCATGATCATTTGAAGATGTAAAATTGGTCATGTGCAATTGAACTATGTAATTTAAATTGGTCTTATGTTCTTATTTTTTCTTGATGAAGTGCTAAATGGGTGAATATGTCTTTATGAGACCTATAAGGGCTATAAAGGCCTAATTGAAAGGTGTAGTTGCTTAAGGGTGACCCATGCATGATATGGCCATCCTATGTGGTTAGTATTAAGATATGTCTCTATGATATATATTATTTAAGGGTTAAGGCATGCCTATTGGCTGACCAAGATGGTGATGTTCATGAATTCTCTATAAATAGTGAAACCAAATGTGATGGTTTCTAAACTTGTTAGAGGAGAGAGTAATGAGTGTTGAAGTGAAGAAAATAAGAGAGTGAGTGTGCCCAGTAGTTAGGGTGATGAGTATAGTAGATTGAGGACTATATGTATGACCTATAGGTCATAATTATAATGGTAGAATAAGTGCTCTTGTAGGTTGAGGAAGAGCAAAAAGGTCTAGGTTGACCCAAAAGGATGTTTTGGATGTCTTGAGAATGAGCAAAGGATAGACAGTGTTTATGTGAGATTTGTGGTTGATACGAGAGGTAGATAAAAGTGTGGAATGTGTGTATGACCATTTAGTCATGTTGTTAATATGGTGATAGATTTATTTCTAAATAGTGTAGAGTGATCTAAAAGGTGGCTTTGGATGCATTGAGAAGGTGTGTTGAAGTGAGTGTGAGTAAAGGGTTGAAGAGTGGGGTTAGTTGGGATATGTAATATGTCATATTGATATTTATGTGTTGGTTCAAGTATGTAATGTGATTTTGCCAATAGGGAGAGTTGGGTGAAAGAGTGAAGGTGAAAATTGATGATCATAGGTCCATCATCAGGTGTTGAAGACACCAGTTTAAAGGTGGAGATGTTCATAGGTGTTGTTATGGCTACTCAACATCTTGTGTGTTATATCCTCCTTATAAGGTGAAACTTACTAAAGGTCTAGTTATTATGGCTATTTAGCTAGATAGGTGTAGTATCTCCTTGTGGGATTGTAATATCAATAAAATAAGGGATGGTAGTTCCTTGATCACTTATAACTAGTCTAAATTAGATCTTGTCATTATAAGATTGTAGTCCATCTTGTAAGGTTCAGTGGGTTTTATCCTCCAAGAGGATTTTTCACATAGATGTTGTATTGATGTGATGTATGCTCTTGTTCATGATTTGGGTGTATTTGCTTTCATGTTTATGTTGCTAGATCAAGTTGATGAATGATGTAATGATTTTAAAATTGAATGTGAATTATTGTATACTAATTCAACCCCCTCTCAGTAGCTACTTTCAACATGATTCTTATGGTGATTGGATTTACTAAGAAGGTCATCCACATAATCTTCAATAATTTTGTGAATTAAATCATGGAAAATGTAGGTCATGATGCACTGGTAGGTGGATCTTATGTTATTTTAATTTAAGGGCATGACCCAATAACAAAAATTCCCCCTTGGAGTAATAAAAGAGGTTTTATGTTGATCTTCTAGGGTGATAAGGATCTGATTGTAACCATAAAATTTTACATGAGGGATAAAATCTTATGTCTTATAGTGAGGTCCATGAGATGGTCAATGTTAAGAAGGGGAAAATTATCTTTTGAACAAGTAAGGCTAAGGTTGTGAAAGTGAGTATTAAGGAGGAGTCCTCTTGTGGGTTTTGTGATAAGCACTATGTTAGATACCCATTGAGGTTAATTGATAAGATGGATGAAGTTTACGGATAATAAGCACTGCAATTCTATTTTATAAGAATTATAATGCAAGGATGCATCCTATAAAGCTTTTTATTTATTAGTTTAGCTTTAGGAATGGTAATGATATTATGGACAACAATAGTGGGATCAATTCTAAGCATATCACTATAAGACCAAGTAAAGGTGTGGCTATGAATAGAAATGAATGCCATGAAATCTTGGTGTTCTTGAGAATCTAAGGAATGACTCACTTTGATATTTCATGGGGCTTCAGGCATCCCTATGTTAATATCAGTTGTGACCTCATTTAAAAGAATAGGATATTAAAATGGCATAATATTCTTCAAATATGAATCCCCTACCCCTAAATATGTTAGAATGGAGTTGTCATCTTGACACTCCATTACATGGATCTAGGGAGAATCTTCATCTAGTATGCCAAGGAAGACTAAAGGAAGGGATATAATTTTCTCATTGCATTGATAAGTTAGAGGTTATAGGCATATGGCACTAATTAAAAAAATAGGTAGAATGGAGATGGTATACTTAGTTTCCATAAGGGAACTCAGATGGGATGTGGGAGTTTCATCATCCACATCCATAGGGACATGGGATACTAAATCATGATTGTCATCAATTTTAGGAGATTTATTGAAACTAAGGACATGTTTCTCATGCAATTTTCTAAGGTCATTTATTATGACCTCATGGGTTCCTTGTTCATAAAATCTTAATCTAAAACCTTTCCAAGCACAATGTTGTAAGTAGGTTTGATCAAAGCACAACTTTTCAAGAAAGGAGAGGTTAGATGTGAATGGTTGGGCATGCATTTGGCTTTCTCGATATTAAGGAGATTTATCAATTCCTCCATAAGTTAAGTGTATTTGGAGATGGGGAGGTCTAAAATGGATAATGCATCTTATATTGGGTTGATAGGTATGCTATTGATCAGGTCATCTACATTTTTAAGGGGTTGATTAAGTGCTAAACATTAATAGCTAATATTCCCCTACATAAAGTTGTTGGAATGTCAAATCAAAAGAGTTTACATCAGGGATGCAGGATGAAGGTATAAAAAATCTAACATATGTTTTCCCAAAATATAATGGACTCATGTTATTCAAAGGGATCAAGACATTTTTAGGTTGATAAGTCAATTTTCATGTCTTGAATGGATGTGGATTGGCTAGGACATTATGGACCTTACCTTCATGTTTGAATTTAAGATATCGGTGAAAATCATGTATCTAAAGATGTCTTAATTAAATATTATATTGAAAATCCCCTTATATTACATAAATTATCTTAGAGAGGGTATGTACACCTACTTTAATGGGAAGGATAACCATTCCTAACATAGGGGCTACAATATCATTAAATTCTCATAAGATGGCTAAAGATTGAGTTAAAACTATCTTAGGTAACTGTAATTGATTAAAAACATGAGAAGATATAATATTTATGCTTGATCCATTATCAATCATTACCCATTTGATTTAGATATGATTACCTTGGGTAGTGATAAATAACAATGGATCTTAGTCATTAGGCTACAACAGGGATATCTCAAAATCATGGAATGTTATGGATGACAAATTTTGTAATGATGTGATAAAATCCAATAGAGGTTAGGGTTCATTTTATTTTATCTAGGTATCTTTCAAGGACTCTATCATAGCCTTGTAATGATATGGAGAGTTTTGTACAAGTTCATACAAAGACATCTTGATCAGGAGTTGATGGATTTACTTTAGAAATTTTTTTTGTATCAAATCCAAATCATTAGTATTTTGTAATTTTCCTAAAATAGAAATATTAGGTTTTGGGATGGGATTTTTAGCACTATATGTGGTAGAAGAAGGATATTTTGTAATAGTCACCTTGGCTATAGTGGGATTTTGGGTCTTATCACCCTGCATCTAGGATCATGTAGCTATGTGTATTGCATCTATCTAAAAAATGGTGGATTTATCATGTTTTTAGATCCATTCAAATCTAGAGGGTTTAGGAGGGCTTGATATTGAGTTCTATCAAATATTATATCCTCTTTTAGAACTTGTTTTGACCCTCGTGGTAATGTATTATTTCCTAGTACTTAGGGTGGTCAAAAGAGATAATAAACCCCATAAGCTTGTGTTTTTCACCATTTTCATGTAGGTTGAATATTTTTAAATCATGGAAAGTTTTTTTATATGTTCTTTATAATCATTAAAATCATTTCATGCCTACCTTCACCAAGTTATCACATGTGAGCCTTTATAGTGTCAAGAAGAGCCTTCGTGTAAAATGTGTCACAGTTTACACTTCAAGTTTTGTAGGAGTATGAATATTTTTCCACTATATTCTCATTCCAAAAAAGCTTTTTATCTTGACTGGTCATTCTATACTAGCTATCTAGTGGTATTCATGTTCCATATTTGAAGATTGTGTCTTGAGGATACCTATAGGGATGGTTCCAAAGGAGATTTATATTATATCATCAGATGTGGTATGAGGGTATTGACCTCATAAAAAATGCATATAATCAATGAATAATGATATAAAATTATAAAATGTTCAAGATAGACCTTATAAAGGTTTTTTTTTGTATTAATATGCAGACCTATAGGTCTACCTAGACTTGTAGGTATCTTCTACACACAAGATGGAATAATGTTTATTTGAAATAATGTATAAAGTGATAAATAAGGTGTGGAATTTTTTTAATAACCTTGGATATGTCTATGACCAATGAACATATATGGTTAAAATACCAATGCTTAAGACACCTTGATGAATACTTACAACCATACAAACTTTAACATCTATAGGACTATATATACAAATGAGAAAATTTGAGACTTGTATGGCATTACTAATAAGTATAAAAACTATTGAGGTAGGAGGATATATAATTGACATGAGTTTATAAAATAGTAAAAATTAATAAGACTCAAGGAAGGTGTTCTAAAAATTGACTCAAGTAGAAAAGGCAAACCTACAGTTTACAACCCTATAGGTCCCCATTTTAAACAAAGGAGCCAATGGTGTAAGAGGATAAGTATGAAACATGAATCAATAATAACATGAGAGATGAATCACAATAATACACACCTGAAATAGTTGAGGTTCATAAATGGTTAACATGACCAATGCCATAACCACTAGAAGAATCTATAGGCTTTTTTCAATAGTCACCTATACATAGGTTTGTATATGAGGACAAGAAGGTAGAAGTTAAAAATACTATGAAGTGGTCAATCAAGATTGTAGTGTAATGAAATAGAACATCCAATGAAGTTTTATTAACTTCAAGGTGCCATGATATAGTTTATAAGATCAAATTCTCAAACTTCATGTTTAGACTCTTTCCTAATAAGCCACCTACAACCACACTTTGAAAAGGTGTAAGGAATAGTTGTGTGCTTGTGAAAGTGAAAGATTTTTGGAAATTTTAGAGGGTTATAAAATCTAAAATATTATAAAAAAGTCATTAATATGTTATTTAAGTCTCCATTGACTTTTAGATAAGTCCTAAAACCCTCAAATCCAATCAAACCACCTAATGGTCATCTACAGGTTTGCTTAGGAAGCATGCTAGTTTCAAGCCTAAAAAGAAGAAAAAGTACACAAAAGAATCATTGAAGTTAAACTGAGATGATAAAAAAATTACAATAAACCAATGGAGGTTTATGATACCTAAAGAGAGTTCAAAGATAAGCTGACTAAATAGAGCTTTAGACCTTGCACACACAGTTAAATGGATGGCTATAAGTCTGACCACCCTCATGGAAGATAATTTATTGTTTTGAGAGCTAAAGGTATGTGATAAGTATAATATAAGGTAAATAATTTTAGTATGGTTTCATGGTGATAATATGATCCTATGAGATCCTCAAACCAAATAACAAGGTGGAGATGTTGAAAACCCTATCTAGGTCTATTAAGCCTAACACCTCATAGGTAGACCTACCAGGGCACTCATGAGAGGGGTGTTTAGTTAGATTTGATATGATAAATTTAAGTAAATTTAAGAGGTGATAAATACATTATAAAATCATTCCATTAATACTTGAACCCTTATGTAGTGAGAAAATAGGTTCACATAGTCACCTAGGGACTTTAACGATAGTTTAATTAAGAACTATAGGTATGGTCAAATGAAGTTGAAGGAGACTTAATGGAGATAAATAGTGAATATGAAAATTATAATAGGTCAAGGTAAGTGTTATAGACATATATGGTTAAATTATCAATCAAAACTAAACATCAAAACACCATTTTTAGACCACAACTCTTCTTGACATCATAAAATGTACTGTATCAACCTGAGAGGTCACATTCTCTTGCTCAGTAAAGTACATAGAGATTTGATGGGACATTTAGATCCTAGGTAAATTTATATTCCATGGTTTAGTCATAAATTTTGGCTTTTAGAGGAAAATTAGAGCCCTGAGCTCTATGAACAATCCTTAAGGATTGAAACTACTTTTAGGCTATTTAGGAGACCAAAAATGCCCTAATTGAGGAGATGGAATTTATAAAAACCAAATATGAATTGAATAAGCCTAAAAAATAACTGAATTACATTCCTAAATCCCCTAAGTACCTTCAAATGAAATTAGTTGGCATGTACGGTCTATAGGTGTATGAAAAAGGGCCAAAGAGGACTATTTCAAGCTACTTGGGAGGTCCATAAAAGGTGTCAGGAACTCAAATTTTACATGGAACATCTTCATAAGTTATTTAAATTGAATCACACATTTATTTTAGGTTTCACTAATTTGGGAAGATTGTAGAGCCAAATCTCAGTTTCTAGGCAAGGGGGCCTAATTGAGGAGAGAGAATGGGCTAAAAAGGATACTTCCACTTAGAGTCAGGACATGAAATTTGGCAAGACATGTAAAGTCATATTGGGTCATCCAATATGTGATTATTTTCTTAATAACCTCCGTACATTATTATACATAAGGAGGTTTACACATTTTTAGGGATATAAGGAATGAGGCCAAATGAGAGCTTTTGGTGCAAAATTGAGTCTTGAAGAGAGTTTGACGACTCCAAATGAGTTTTTGAATTTCTAATATGATATTTATATTACTTACATAGAGAGAGGATGCATTGGAGAATATAAACTCAAGTTTTGACACTTGTAAGAAAGATTGGCCTACTGCGATGAAGGTTTTCAAGACACCTAGGGAGATGGATGATGATTTACAATGAGATGTCAATTTGGATAGATTTTATAACCAATAAAAGGTGTCATGAATAGATCCATAATGTAACTAAACATGATCTTATGTTTAAGAGTGTTATTTTTCCTCTCATAAGCAAAGAGAAGGGGTAATTTTGAAGAGTAACGTAAGGTTTCAAGTAGGGTTTGTAAATTCTATGCCACTTGGAGTAGAAGAGAATATTTAGGAGACCATCACTTGTAATTTAAGACCTAATTGGGTAGTTTCATAATTATTTACTTATTTTAACTCCTCATGAGACACTTGCCTTCCTCTCTCCTACGTCCTTCTCTTTTCTTCTCTCACATTTATCTATATATTTAGCCTTGATAGGCTATATTTATTTCCTCCACCTAGGTATGGAAAAACATTTCCATTTACAAGCCTTTGATGAATGATAAAATTTTATTTTACCACCTTGTTTGACTATCTTCAATGTGCCTGCTTGATTAGTTGATATTTTTAAGTGATAGTTTTGCTTCCTTGGCATGTTTATCCTTTCTTGCATTCATGTTTAGTTTGGAATCCTTTTTGCATGTCTCTTGAAGTGTCCAAATGAAGTGTAAAATGTTGAGTGAGTTGTATTATCATTAGTGTCATGTTATAACCTCTTGATTAGTCCTCTTATCCCAATCATTCTTCATAACCTTCAAGAGAAACATTGATGTATAGAGGTAGATTTGGAGTGGTGTCATGTTTAAGCAAGTCTCATGTTTAAATTGAATTTATAGCTAGTTGGTAGTGGTCCAACATATTTGGTGCATCAAACCCATTATAATATGTTTCTCTCCCTTTTCCTAGCAAGTGGTATATTAGTGTTTGAGTCTAATAGATTCATCAAGGGGAGATATCCCTTTAACCTATAAATTCACCTCTCCAATAGGTCACCCAAAACCCTCACATGTTTCCATGTTATTCCAAATTTAAAATGAATGAACTACTCTCTAAAGGGTGAAAATTTGGTTTACAATAGGGACCATAGAAATACTAGCATAAATAGGATCCAAAGAAATAAAAATAGTAGGATAAGTTGAAGAAATCAAAGGGACTAAAAAAATAATAGGGATTGAGGTAGTTTAAGGAGAAATGTCTTTACCTTATTTTTATATATTTATTGGTGATTTTACTTTCAATACCTAAAGGCTTAAGACTTTTTAATTTTTTAGTTCCTCATCTTATTATTCATCCTCATGTTCTCTCTTAATAGATGTCTATCCATGGTCTATTGGCCCATCTTACAATGGAGATTCAATAATTATATCAGTAGGGTTTCCAAGAACTTTAGGATTCCTCTTTCAACAAATTATGGTATTATCATCAAAGGGGGAAGTCTACTGAGTGGAGGAAGAAGTAACATTCACATATGAAAATGAGAAATGAGGAGGCAATATGAAGGGTTTCCTCTTATACATTATAATAATCAATACAAATTGGTTCCTCTTATCCACCAAGACCACTATTCATGAATAGAATTTCTTCCACCTCTTACACTTGATTCATATCCCTAATTAAAAGTGGTGGTGTTTGAAATGGTTCTTATGATGAACTTGAAACCACTAGGGTTTCCTCCACACCATGCTCCTTCTTGACTACTATCATCACTATGGGTGGTGTCCTAGAGGAGTTTACTTGGTCTTAAGGCTATTAGGAATGATGGGAGGTCCAATAATCCATAGTTGACCATCCACTAGGAAAAGGGAGCCTAGTATGTTCCTCTATAATTTTTATGGAGGGATCTACCTGAATAATTATCAAAATCTTCTCATTTGACCAACTATGTTTACTCTCTAGAACCTCAACATCATCCTTTTCATTCAAAAATTGAAATCATGGTCACAAGGTTCATGCTAGTATAGGATTCCAAGGGATTAAATGTTCTTTTAGATTAGGTCATGAGGATCCGAATCCCTATGTGGAAAAGTATCCAATGAATAGTATTCTCTATTTTTTCCAACTTCTCCAAAATGTTTCCTGATGGCATAACACATCCAATTAATCATCAAGAAGGAACCATGAAAAGTACTTTCTTATTTTTCTTCAAGTCTTCATTTATGCTCCACCATAGTTAGTAAGCAATATCTTGGTAATCGAGATTGTTAGTGGCATACTTTAGGAGATGTAAATGAGAAACCTTGTTCCCCATGACCATGATCATCATGTAGTCAAGGTAGATCCCCCTTATCCCTAATGTTTTGTTAATGTTATATGATAATTAGAGCAATAATTTCTCATGAATTTACCTCCATAATTGAGGGTAAACATTATCAATAATTATTGATATGTTCCTTGTATATGCATAGATATGGAGGAAAGAAAAATAATCACATACTCAATTTCTAATATAGTCTAGGGATGGGCTTTAGAGTGATTCATTATGCATATAGACAATTCCCATGCTTGCATCTAATATATAAGACATCAAGTATAAATGTCTACTTGGGGGGATCTCATCCTTCTTAAACATATGTTCTTGAAGTCTTGTACTAATTTTTTCTCCTAGTGTGAAGGTCATCTCAAAATCCATCATCAAGTCCAAAAATATTACACATTCTATATGGAGATAGTGGACACTATGGTAACCATACATTTTTTTCAAAAAATCCATTCCAATGTGGATACCCATTTGAAACTTGGTGATATGTACTAGATCCTTAGCCTTGAGAGTGATCACCTCTCCAAAGTGATCCATTTCCTTAGAGTATTCTAAATCATGGTTTTCTTCTTCCACATTTCCATCGAGTGCCCATCAAAAGTACCATCTACAGTTAGAAGTTGTAAATACCTCTAGAAGTCATCCCTTGAGATGCAAGTGATGAATATCTTATGGATTAGGTGGTGTAGGATTACCACCACCAGTCACCTTTATTTCAAGGAATAGTTCCATCAATAGGTAGATGTAGGGTATCACCTTAGGTTTAGCCACTACAAAATGTAATTTTTGACATTTTAATGGTATCAATTTCATTACTAGATGTTATTTTAGGGATATCAAAGCCTCTTAGTGTGAATGGGAATCTAAAACCTAGATCACATCCCATAAAGATGAGTAGTTGGCATATTCATTGTTAAACATAATCAAATAAAAAGTAGTGTATGTATACTCTATAGAGTCTTTGATATAAAATTTAAAAGGTGGCATCACCCCTTGAACACCTTAGATGAAGATGCCATTTCTATCTAGTTCAATTATGTGATTTACATGAAAAATTGATTATTTTTTGGCTTACTAGAAGAAATTCTTAATGGAACATGGATATATAGGGCTTTAAGTTCTATTTGGAGTACAATTTTTCTCAAGTTTTTTAGTAATCAATATGCATAGTGTCTCTTTATAGTTAGATAATATAAATTCAAGTATAAAACTTTAATTATAGTTCATGCACCATTAATGTCCAACATCTCCAAGCTTGTTTTACTCATATAATTTGAATTTTACCTTTCACTTTATGGGTTATGCCATGTAGGATTTCTATACATTCTTGGAAATACCATGATGTTACCTTTGACAAGTGTCATCTTGTCACTATTTTTACACAATACCAACTATGCAATGTATCCTATCTTCAAATGTCAGGTGCTATATCTTACTTTGAAATATAACTCATGACAAGAATTTTCAAACAAAATCTCTGAATCCCAATTCATGTGAACATAACCAACAAATAATTATTTTTGTAAACATAACTTCTAGAGTACACCTTTTAAACAAAACTTATGAAATACAAAGTTTTCAAAATTTAGAAATGTTGAAGAAAAAATGAATAATGTAAAATATGTTAAGGTAAAGTTATGAAAAAATATGTGAATAAGTTTTTTGAAGACACACAAGTTCCAAACAAAAGATATGAAGACAAAAAATATGTGAAAAACACAACTAGGGAAAGGAAAAATACCAGAAAGTCTGAAACTTTGTAATTATTATGCATACTCCAAAAACATGTACACATGCAAAACTCTTGAATAATATAAATAGGTTAGTTTGAATAAACCAAATAATTGAAAATGTCTCATGGAATTCACACCAAACAACAAAGTTAGATGCACATATAAAGACCTATAAAAAATATTTTCTAAATAGACCAAGGCCTTTTAGAATATAGTGCATCCTCATTAAAAATAAAATAAAGATTAGGGTTGTGCTGAGTAAAAATAAGATTGTATTCCTAATGTAACTGGAGAGCCATGGCATAGGTATCTTGTTTATGTCTATGTAGACCATTGGGTAGAAAGACTCATAAACGTCCCAGATGTGGTTCTTGTAATGATAAATATAATTTTTTTAGAAAATCACATAGACCACAAAGCTAGTAGAGTCCATGGTGGGAACACAAAAGGATTTAATGTGATGGTGGTGTAGAATATATCCACAAGATAACTCAACATTTATAAGTTTACACCTCCTCTTGCCTTGTTGATGCCCTTGATTAGGTTTAAGTTAATGAGTCTTACGAGGTCTTAAACCTATTTCAATTTGAGGATGATTCTCAACATGGGCACCCAAGTGATGTTAATGCGTATGACATCCTTTGCAGATAATCCCTATACAAAATAAATCCTAAAATAAATGAATGGTATATGCATTGACATCCTCCTTTCTAGTCTATCAGTCAAGATTGACAACCTAATCCTAGAGGACCTCATATATCTCATGTGTCTCAATCCATGTGTCCACTGCATTTTGGTCATAAACTAGGGTGTACTCTAACATATTTTAATATTGCTTAAAATTTTTCATACAAATATTTCTAGTTTTGATCTGAGACCCAACAGATTACACTATACCTTGTGTAACATCATGTATATGCACAATTCTATAACATATTTCCAAAGATATTGGCATAGGGAACACATTGGTTTGGTAGTGGCACTATGCAATCTTGAATTTCTCATGGTAGCATGATCATTGAAGAATAGGGTCTCATCATCATCATCATCATCATCATCATCATCATCATCATCATCATCATCATCATCATCATCATCATCATCATCATCATCATCATCATCATTTGATGTGGAATTTTCCACATACTTAATTGCTTGAAAAACTTTTTGTAGTGCTAAAATTGGGTCAAGTGTGATGAAAGGTTGGTATCCCTATATTGAAGTTCAATCCTAAGATTTTAATATGATAAGGTCATGGTTAAGATTTGGGGAGTTTTTTGGCACAAAATTTTATGTTTAATGATAAGGTCTAGGTGATTTATGTTTTTTGGGTTCTACTCGGTATGTCTGTGTTACCCTGTCAGTGAAATATCAAAACACAGAAGTCTATGAAGCTTGTTGTGCATCTATTTTAATCTTCAAATCTTTAGGATTTATTTTTGATTGAACTTGAATGAAAACTTGGGAAAGAGAGAGAATGATTTAGTGTGTAAAGGATACACTAGATGTACTTCACATCCCATGTGTGGGCATGCTACCTACATACCAATACTCTGAGGAGGGATCAAGCTAAAGTAGTTCTCCCATTGAAGTGCTTGGTGAAATTGTATATGAAAATAAAATTATATTTGATATTGGGTGTATTTTATATGTAAATGGGTTGGTTTAAGGGTTTGAATAATATTATAAGGTTGTATGGAAAAAATAGGAAAAAGTGTTTGAATGTACTTGCTTGTATTCTTGCTTCTCTCTTTTAAATGAGTGTCAATCCTTCTAAATGGAATTTGAATGGATTTTTATAAGGAAATTAATGATCTTGGGTTAAATGAATTCACATTATGCTAACATTAATTAGGATAAATATCCATGATAAAATGACCATTAGGACCAAAAGTACACTTGGACAATATCACTAGAAATAAGACACCTTGGGTTTCAATGATCTTATCCAAGTTTGGTGCTATTATCAAGAAATAATGAGACATGACGGGATGGATTTAGGCCTAAAATAGCTACTTGGGTATTTAAGGGTTAAGTTTGAAAGGCTATGGATGACTGGGAATTAGTGAAAGAAAATCCTAAAAGGGTTGTGTAAGCAAGTAGGAGGACCTATGGACTAGGTGTCTTTAGCCATACTCAAGTAACCAAATTTTGCATTTTATATGACTAAATTTACCCCCAATTTATTCTAAAAAGTGAAATACTAGGATAAAGGAAAAAGATAGAAATCATACCTAAACTTACGTACAAAGGTGAAGCCCATGAAGCTTGTGTGATGTTGAGTAATGCTGGATAATGCATAGAAAGCACATTATGCAAGTGTGAATCTACAAAATGAAATAAAGAGTAGATCAATTTTTATTATATGTGATATAAAACAAGAACATACAAAATTTTAGTAAAATAAAAAGGAAGAGAAAGGAATGAATACACCTCATCAGGTACGTGAACCAATATAAAACAAGTTGTGATCCTAATTAAGTTTGAGTAATGTTGGATTGTATTGGATGATGTTGTACCAAAAGTTATATCATGAAAAGAGTTGAGGGTTCAATTCCCTATAAAGTGGCTCAAGAATGCAAAGTTAGGCCCTTTGACTCCATCATCACCTACTAAGTGAAGCTAATGAATCATACATGTGTCTATCGATGTTAAAACTATGTGTCTAATCCTTCTAAATAGGTGGCTCAAGAATATAGATGCTAGCCCTTTGGCTCCATCATTACCCACTAAGTGAAGCTATGAAGTGATACCTGTATAGAATAAATGTCATGTGAGATGGCTCATGGAGTCCATGGATGTTCTAAAAATCTAAAAATGTGGTATGAATAGTTGAATGTATACTAAAAATTAGGCCACTCTTGGCCATTCTAAAAGATAGAGATTAGGCCTGTATGAAAGCCACTCTAAAATTGATGTACTAGGATTATGTGAAAGCCAACTCAAGAACTCAGTTAATCAAGAAGTTAAACTTGTATGAAAATTTTAACTTGAAAAATATGCCAATCACCTACAAATGGAGTAAGTCACACAACTACTGAGAATGCCTTGGTAATAAACTGAACATGGAAACAAAAGAAGACCAATGTGCCATGCACATTTCCCCCAATCACTAATGTCTAGAACATGGATTCTAGTTTAGAATTTATGTCAACTAACTAATCTAAAACTAGAAGGAAGAGACATTATGCTACACATGAAACCCCCTATATCTATATTCCCTAAGAAAATTGTATTAAAACTATTGATTCTGATTGATTTGGATGTGCAAAAACTGTAGAAAAGCTAAACTTTTTTCTTTTTTCTAAAAAACTTGGGTGTTTTTTTTCCTCTATAATAATGATAAAGTGAGGAAACCCTTGTTTTTGGCACTACTATCCATTTCTAGTAATGTTCTCCTATACCAAAACTGGTTATTGATATGGAATTGTCACTATTTTTATATTTTGTTCTGACTAGTTTGACCTCTAGATTCTGAACAGGGTGATATAAATGCTATTTTTTTGACTACTTGGAGCTTTGATCTCTATGAAAAAATCACTATTTAATTCCCCCTCTTTTTTAGGTAGGAATAATTGAACCTACAATGATTACCCTCAAAATAAAGGATTCATAAAAGTGTGTTATGTTACATAAATAAATGATATAGCAACGATATTTGATAAGATATCTCTAGATATAACAATGTTTTTATTAATATATTGTTAGATAAATAGGGGTATGCCTAGATATCTATAATAATTTAAAATCATGTGTAATATACTAAACTAGAATTTAAAATTTTAGATGTTAGTTGTTAGTTGGAGGGATGGAGCATGATGTCCATCATGGCATCTAATAAAGCAAGGTACATGCATGATATGGATCATGACATTGAAAACAAGGACAAACAATCAAGAAACAATAATACAAGGCAATAAGAAATAAGTAAGAAGCATACAAAGTTAGCCAAGGGGCCATGTAAACAAGGGACATGGGCACATGTCACTCAAACTGGAAAGAAATCATACAAGGCATTTTCAAATGCCACATACACATAAAATTTGAAACAAGAAAAGATTGACATGAGATCCATAGGCACATAAAATAATACAAGTAAGGGACATTGGAAAATGTCCAAAGGTACACACACATGAATAGAAGCAAATGACATTGGCAAATGTCCTAAGGCACACATAATAAACAAAATTGGAACTGGAAATACAATCACATCTAGCCACAAAAAGCAAGAAAGGAAAGCATGTAAAAAATAGAAAGGTATAATCACATCTCACTAATCAAATCAATACTAAAAGTATGCAAGACATGTTTAGTATAGGATTAGGTATATGCTAGGAAATACACAATTACAAGATACTAATAAGTGTCAATGTGGTAATCTATGTAATCTAATAAGTAATGTATGTCAACATAATAACTAGAGTGTGTGGTGTAAGAATGACATAACCTGGATGGTATAGTCATGTAGAAGATGCCCCTAGTGGGAAGATGTATCAATGTGCATTTCGAATGTAGAAGTAGGATACCCTCTAAATGGGTAGAAATAAGCAACCAAGGAACTAGAAGTCACTGCACACACTCTAATAAGATCAAGTGAAGCATGGTAATGTAGACAATTGACAAATAATAGCATATAATAGCAAATGTAAGTCTAACATAGTAGTAAAAATGTAAAACATGGATGATGCATACAATCTAAATATTTTTGGTGTTTTTGAATTATTTGAATGTTTTTGTATTTTTATATAAGCTATGTATAATCAAGCAAAAGAGATTATGTAAAAGTAGGCTAGGATAGGATGATACTAACTGATGAGTCTCATGCAAGATTCCCTATCATGGTGTCTTGTATCAAGGAGTGGAATTGTGCATGAATTTGAAGCATGATGAAAATGCTAAGACTGTGGCTTTGAAAGCTAAATTTGTTGTAGATGCTCTAAAATCTCTAAAGTAGAAACCAATTATGGGATCCCACTATAACTCTGAGAAGTGGATGTAACTATAGGGCTCTTAGAGACCCATCTGAAAGTAGGAGAACCTCTCTGAACATGTGATTTATATGTAGACCCATGAGATCTCAAAGAAACTACTTTAGGTGTGAAAATTGTAGCTATAAGATATTTAAAATCCAAAATATATGGAGTTGTATAAACCACATGTACTAACAATGGATGTGTCAATTATGTTTGAATCTATACTAGAGGAAGAACTATAACTGGTGGAGAAGCTAGAACTGGTGATTGCAAAGTAGATGGCTCTAAAGTGGGTAGTGGTAACTCATATGAAACTACGCCAACTATAATAACCTGATTAGTTTGAATGAATTTCATGCATATATGAATTGTAGCTGGTACTTCTCAAATTTTATAAATCCATGGGTGACTAAGTAACATATCAAAAAATCCTACACTAGGAGCTATAGTGAAATGTGTGGTCATATGTGTTGGACCAATATATAAAGTAAGTACAATCTCACCTAATGAAATTTGTATGTGTCCACTAAATCCATTGATAACTATATTTATTGGGGTGATATCTTACTTTTAATTGCCCAAATACTATAATAATGTAATGGTGCACATGTTGACACTAGAACCATTATCAATGAGAACATTATGAATGGGCTCATTATGAATATATGCTCTGATAAAGAGTGCATTATAATTTGAATTATCCTCCATAATATCCTAATTTGAGAAGGATATTGAAGGTCTAGATATAACTCTGGACTCATACACACTGATCATACCACTCAAAGGATGTGACTCAATTGAAGGTGCCTGATATGTAACTAGTGGTGGATGTGCATGATATGCATGGTGAACCCATAATATATCCCTTGTATCCTATTTTAAATGCTATGGAAATGGATCTGAGAAGATTTTCAATGCTTTATCCTATGTTGGTTTTTCCTGTGGAGGCTCAACTAAAGTACCAAGATCAAGTAGGTTGTCATCTATCAAGTCATGTATCTTATGTCTCAAACTAATGTATCTATTTATAGTGTGGCCTGGTGCCCTATGGCAATAACAAAATGTCTACTGATCATATCCCTTGGGAAGAGGTTTTTTTATATCAACTTCCTGAATAGGAGGGAGAGATATGATATTACAATCTAAAAGCTACTATAAAACCCTAGCTAGAAGAACTAGAAGATATGAGAAAGTACACTAAGGGGGTGTTGATAAAACTATACACCGAGGAGGCTCTAAATTTGTATTTATTATAGGTTGATTCTACCCTTTTGTATCATTGAACTTGACCTTGTATGAGACTTTGTTGTTACTCTTATTAGTTGTGTTTGGAATGATTTTATACCTGAGTTTGCCCATTGAAATGAGTTTCCATTTTCTTTCCTTTAGTGTATGACATAATTCAGTGAAGGAAGGGAATCACTTGAACATAATTTATTCATAAAGTGTTGGTAGAAGACTTTATTTGAAGAGGTCATGTAACTCCTAATCTACCATGGGACTAGTCATCTTAGCCAAGATGGTCTTATACCAAAGAACATAGTATGTGAGATGCTCATTTGGTCATTATTTTTATTGAGAAATTTGAGCATATGAAACCTTAACACCAATGTTAATGCTAAAGTGTGCTAATAACATGTCAATTAAAGGATTGAATGCATGAATTGACTAATTTGGTAGACTATAGAACCATTGCAAATCATAATCCTTTAGGCTCCATGAAAATATATTGGTAAGTAGCCAATCATTGGGTATATAGTCCAAGCATGCTGAATGAAAAGTTCTCAAGTGTGTCTCTAGATCACCCTTGTCATCTTAAAGAGTAAGCTTGAGTTGAACAAAACCTTTTGTCAAGGGTGTAGAAGCAATGTGACATGCCAATGGTGTATGTAGAAGAGCAAAAGAATCCAAATCCTACGTAGGTCTAATGGTACCTTGCTCAAAATTTTTCACCTTGGATTGAAGAGATATTATCTCTTGTACAAAGGCTACAACATTAGGAGATAGGGATTTACTAGTTGTAACTGGTGGCATATAAGAAGGTTGGGTTGCTATAGGGGGTTATTGAGACATAGTTTCCCCTATAGTATCATTTGAAATTGGTGGCTCTATGGTTTGATAAGACTCAACTTACTTAGCCTTTTTAATTTCCATGATAGATTACAAGATAAGAGTATGATCTTGGGGCTATTCCCTGAGTCTTTCTCTAAAAATTTGTAAAATCAAATCTTTGTTGAGGAAAAATTCATTATCAACAATAGGTGGAAGTGGATTGGTAGTCTAATGTGCTGAAGCATGAGCATTGGTGTGTACATCATCATTATTATTTTCATACTGATCTTTGTCAAAATTATTCTCATTGAAAGTTGTAATCTAGATGTGTAGAATCTATGACTATAACATGAGTTGGTTGTTTATCCATGGTTTATGGTCGAGTTGCAGGAATCTGGGTGAATTTAGGAGGACTACCACTAAGTCTTGCACTTCATCTCAAAGGAAGAGATGCAAAGAACTTAAGTGGCATAAGGAAAACAACTGGGATAATAATAGAAAACATTAAGCTAATATAATATAAATAAGGAACTGGAATATGCATAAAAAAGATACAGAACTCCCAAACATGTAAGGTGATTCCTCAAGTAACAAAATAGGAGATATTACATGCAAATAAGGATTTTTGAATGATTTTTTAAAAATTAGTATGATAATTTTAAAAAAATGATATGAATTTATGGAATTTTTTTAGAATTTTGCTTGAAAAATTTAAGAAAAATTAGAAAATATTTCTAAAATTAGCAATATATTTTTCTTAGTGTTTGGAATGTGTTTGTATGCAAAAAGGACCTAGTATGTGTAAACTAGGGTTTTGAGAAAAATAATTTTTTTATTAAAATTAATATAATAATTTTAAAATTTTGATATGAATTTATATAAATTTTGTATAATTTTTCTTGAAAATTTAGGAAAATTTTGAAAATATTTATAAAATTAGCAATATATTTTTCCTAGTGTTTGGAATGTGTTTGTATGCAAAAATAACCTAGTATGTGTTTTGAAATAAATTTATAGATTTATAATTTTTAAATATAGGAAAAACTAGGAAATTATGGTAAAAAATCATAAATAATTTACCCTAGGGTTTTTAGGGTTTTTTTAATAAAAAATTGAATTAAGTCAGGTACACCAAATGTTTTATTATTTTTTAGAATAATGGAGTTTTGTTCCTAATTAAATAAATAGGTCTGATTAAGCTAAATTAGTAAATAATATGCAATAATTAAGCCATAAATTGGTGTAAATAGATTGTATTTTTAACTTTTATAAAAATATTAATAATAAAGACAAAATCAAACCTAGCTAAAAATTGACTAAGATGGATGTTGTAGGGTCTACAAATTTCTATGTAGGCTTAAGAGACTATCGCAAATAGGATCCTAGATTTCATTTCTAGATTGGAAAAGAGTGTTAAAAGTGGGATACCATAATATTCATCACTATAGTCCTTTTTTGGCATTTTTATCCAAGTGATCTAAGTTTTTTGAGTTCTTCTCAATAGGTTTATGTTACCTTATTAGTGAAATATACAAAATTGGAAGTCTGTGAAACTCACTGTGAGTCTATTTTAATCTTCAAAGCCCTAGGAGCTCTTTGTGCTTAAAATTGAATGGAAATTTGGGAAAGAGAGAGAATAGGTTAGTGTGTAAAAGATACATTAGATGCACTTCACACCCCGTGTGTGGGCATGTTGCCTACATACCAATACTCTGAGGAGGGATCAAGCTAATGTAGTTCTCCCATTGAAGTGCTTGGTGTAACTGTGTATGAAAATAAAACTAGATGTGAAACTAGGTGTATTTCAAATGGCTAGGAGTTGGTGTAAGGGTTTGAATAAGCTTAGAATAATATTTAAAGGTTGTATATAGAGAATAGGAAAAAGTGCTTGAATGTACTTGCTTGTATTTTTACTTCTCTCTTGTAAATGAGTGATAACCCTTCTAAATGGACTTTGAAAGGCCTTTTATAGGGGAATTAATGATAATGGTTTAAATGAATTCATGTTAGGTTGACATGAATTAGGATAAGGATCTGAGAGAAAATGACCATTAGGACCAAAAGTACACTTGGACAATAGCACTAGAAATAGGACACCTTGGGTTTCAACACTCCTGTCCAAGTTAGGTGCTGTTGTCCAAAGGGAATGAGACCTAGGGGGATCAATCTAGGCCTGAAATAGTTATTGGGTCTATAAGGGTTAAGTCTGAAAGGTTGTGGATGACTAGAAATTAGTGAAAGAAAAGTGTAAAAGGGTTATGAAAGAAAGTAGGAAGACCTATGGATTAGGTGTCTTTAGCCATACTCAAATAACCAAATTTCATATTTTATATGACTAAAATACATGTTGATAGTCCATGTTTATCTAGATGTTCATGAAGTTTATGCCTTATTCATTTTATTTTATATAAGTGATTGAACTAGATGGAGGCATATGTCCCCATGTTGGAGCTCAGGATTTAACCATTGAAATTCAAACTACATTATCACTCTTACATTGGAAAATTGAACTAAATGCAAAAGAGACATGTGGTGATGACCTAACTAGTATTTTTTTTGAAATGACTAAGTATAAAAATGTCACCTATATTATAGAGGATGTTTTTAAATTGGATCTATTTGGATTTAGCAAATTTGGCCCCATGTATTCTAAATAATCTTGAAAAAGATCATGCAACCGGGAACCTATAATTAGCCAAGTTATTCCATAAATCAAATGAAAATGTAAATTTGATAAAATTCATAGAACTAAAATCCAAATAGATGTATTGAATAACTTTAGTAAATGTGTCCATTTAGATCTTCAAACTTAGATATCAATCAAATTGGTAAATAAAATCAAGAAACACTTAGCTTGGTTAGTTCATAATTAAACAAAGACCTCATTTTTCTTAATTTTATATTTACAAGTGAAGAGTCGATGATAATAATTATGTAATGACCTTGATTTTACCTAGAATTTATGGTAATGATTTTTATCGAGTCTAGATTGATTTTTTTCACAACAAGGCATGAACATGGAATTTAAAATTTAAAGAGGGTCCTTATTTGATATTTTGAGAATGGGGAATGTTGGTCACAACAATCATCTTTAGCTTCATATTCATCAATTAATTTTTTGATGATTACTCATGAATCCCAAAAAACTAGGAGATGTTATATGTTCTACTGAATTACAAGTTTGAGTTGATAAAAAAGAGCTTCATATTTTGCTATGTTGTTTGTACAAGGTAACACTATATGAAATGCTTTAGGATTAGATCACCTTGTAGATTAGTGAGAAAATTACTTACCCCTAAGCCATGAAATATGAAATACCTATCAAAGAATATTTTTACTCTAAGGATTCATTCGAAAGACATGATTGTTTAATCTATAAAATATATGATGAGAGTATTGACATCTATTAATGGTGATTCTACTAAGGTATTTGTGAGTACTTTTCCTAAGATAGATTTTTGATTAACATAATCTATATCAAACACACTTATAAGCATGACCCACTTATTCATTCTCCCTATTGTAGATGATTTGGAAAGGAGATACTTAAGTGGCTCAACTTTGGTAATGATTTTGGTTTGATTATTGAGCATGTAATGGAAAAGTTTTTGTGAAGGAAAAATAATTGCTAGACATGCTTTCTCAATGGTAAAATACTTGAGTTCATAGGATACCAAGGTTATAATAATATAATATATTATTATTTTGCTTCATGTTCATCATGTTATGCTAATAATGCACCCACTACATACTATGTTGTTGAAATATATAAGAGCAAAGGTTTTCCTAGAGTTGGTGGTATTAACACTGATGGATTTTATAAATAGTGTTTAATATTTTCAAACACTTGTTTCCATTTCTCATTCCAATAAAAGAAAATATTATTTTTTATAATAAATTTGAAATACTAACATGTGTTTACAAGTTATTATATGAATTTATGGATGGCTTGTATGTTACCTTGCAAACTATGAATATTGTTAAGATTTGTTGGAGTCATTTCTGTGATAGTTGTGACCTTTTCAAGATACACATATATACCTCTTTGTGATACAATGAAACCTAATATATTACCTAAAATAACCAAAAACACAGTTATTTTGATTGAGATAAACTTTGTATTCTCTCAAATGTTTAAAATTTTGTGTAGCACTATAGGATGATATTCTATAGTTTTTTATTTTGCCATAATATCATCTACATAGTATTCAATGATATCATGGATCATATCTTGAAATATAATTGTCATTGCATTTTGATAAGTTGATTCACCATTATTTAGGCCAAAAGACATTACTTGATAACAAAACTTGCCCCAAGTTGTTATAAATTTAATCTAGAATTGATCTTCAAGATCTATTTTGATTTGATTATACCCTAAAAAACTATCCATTAAGGACATATTATAACCTATCATGGAATAAAAAATTATGTCTATTTATGATAAAGGAAAGTCATCTTTAGGATGATTTATTAATATCCCTAAAATATGTGTAGATTCTAATCTCTACTAGTTTCTTAGAGATTGGTACTATATTGGATATCCATTTTGAGTAGTTTGTTAGTCATATGAAGCCAAATTATAACTATTTTTGCTATTATTACTTCACAATAAGTGCCACCTTTTTATGTATTTTTTTAATTTTTTGTTTGATTGGTTTTGCATCTTTATGTACAACAAGGTGATTAACAACTAGTGAAGCATCCAACCCTGACATCTCTATGTATGGCCATGCAAACATATATAAAAGTTATTTTAGTTGTATATTCAAAGTGGATTGTTCTTCTATATTAAGGGAAGAAACAAATTTCAAAATCTTAATATTTTATTATATTCTAATGTTGATGCCAATAGTTTTTTAAATTAATAGATTGGATTCTTCTTTCAAAAAATTTTGGAAGTGGAGGAATATTAAGGTCTTCCTCAAGATATTTTTGATTTGGGATGTCTTTATAAAATATTTTAGAGGATGTAGCTTCATCATATGATATTTATAGTAACCTAACTATACTATTTTTAGGATGGTGTGGATGAGTAGAAGATGTAAGTTTCCCAAAGTATGCATAATTATCCAATTAAATATAAAAAAAAAATATTATGATCTCATATTGGTATATTTTTCTCTAATCCTTTAAAATTCAAACATGGCCTCATCATTCTAAAAATGATCAAGTGAGGGTGGTTTTTGTGGGTCCCATAGAATAAGTTGTGGTAAGCCTAGCTCATGGGTCAAAATGAAATTATCATGAAACATTGGTGATGGGAAAGTATTCAAAATGAATATAAATGGAACTAATTTTGGTGTCTAAAGAGGATTATTTATAGGTGGAAGAAGAGTAACTATCATATTTTCATATGCTCACACTAGATGGTTTGAATCCAATATTGTGAATGGCTTCAAGTGTTGTAGACATTATAGGCTCGATGAGACCTTGTTCATGGAGAACAAGACCTTTTCCTTTATAGTTCATGATATTAAACATATTGGTTTTGGGTATAGGATATTGACTTCTTTGGAAATAGATAGCTATTTCATCATAATATATCCAAGAGGAGTTTGAATCATCAATTTTTTCTTTAGAAAGGAATCTTCCTTCCACAAATGTTTTTCTAATCTTATGAACCAATTGTGTTTGTTTTATATGATGGGGCCTACTATGATTATTGGGGGACATGGTTTTTTCCTAAATAATGGGCATCCTAAATTTCATATTCTCCCATACCTAGTCGACATTGAATCTAGATGGTGGATATATGGACTTCGATGTGGATGGTGGATTTGTGGATGTAGATGGTTTATTAGTTATAGAAAGTAACTCATCAGGATGGATATAATTGTAAATATTTAGTTACACCTTGGTAGTATAATTAGTATATTCTATAAATGGTAAATAATTTAAATTTTGATATCTCGCTTCCAATAGTTTTTAATATTGAAAAGGTTGAGGATCACCTAAAATGGTAACTTCCATACCATCATGAAAAAACTTTAAACATTGATGGAGGTGAATGGAATGACACTCATGGAATGGATCCATGGATGACCAAGGAGTAGGTTGTATGGGAGATTTGGATCAAGAAAATAAATGAGGGTTTATTGAATGACAATCCTCACCATAATTGTAATATATATGGTTCCCACTAACTGGCACTCATTTTTATCATATGCTTTTATAATAATGGTATTAGGATCTAGTGTTACTGTAGGATGTCTCAAAAAGCTTTATCAAACTTAATGTACACATATTTAGGCCTAACCCATTGTCTATAAACACCCTTTTTATTTTATGTTTGGAAATGAATACTTTTATGTACAATGGAAAATTATGGGATGAACCCATGGGTGAAATATCATAATGATCAAAATCCACTTTATTATTTGAGGATAACTGTCATATAAGTGCTTGGAATTTGGATGAATTGGTATTTTTTAGAACTTTGGATTCTTGAAAGCTTTTATACAAAATGTCCTTATATGTAGTAAAAGTCTTGAGAAGGTCCAAGATGGAAAATGTGGATTGTAATTTTCTCAAGTTGTGCTATGATGATATACTTGATTTTGAGAGTATGCAAAGGAACACTTATAAGGGTAATATTTGCACGCCTCATAGTGATGTCACAATCTTGGGGCTTTATTATAAAGATATAAACATGATGATTCATACAATAAATATGATTGATTATATAATCAAATAGTTTATTACTTTCATTGATATTGTTCATTTGGTTTTGATTTTGGTTTTGCTTGACATGCCATTATTCATTTTTTGGAAAGGGATCTTGATATATCCCTAGTTTTTGATTATTTTAAGTTGATGCATCATCCTCTACCATTATATCACCATTATTAATAATATCTTGAATATAGTGTATGATTCTCATGTAATGGTTTGTGGAATGACCTTTTATTTTTTGGTAATCACAATATTCATTATCTTTATACCACTCATGGTTTTGGAACATTTTCATCAAAGGGTTTTGTATGTGGGAACTTGATCATGTTTTTGGATACCAAATTTCAAAATACACCATCTGACATTCCCAAAGGAGTGAATTTGTGTTTTTTTATTATATTATTGAGGTTGACCACTTGACATGAAGATGTTTCTGATATGTTGGGTGTTTTTATTTTTTTAATACTGGTTATACTGTATCCTGTCATGTTCTTATTATTTTCATAAAACTTGAGATTTTTGATTTGGTTTGAAGAAGAATAGTTTTATTTTAAAATTTTAATAAAACACTTAGAAATTAAAACTGTTTAAATATGAAATCATTTTTATATGATTTAATTAAAGGATTTAGCATAATGGATTTGTAAATGATAGGCCAATTCAAAGTTAAAACTGATTCTAAAGATAGTTGTAAGTTGTTTTTTGAGAGGTGACCATTGGAAATGGCTTGCCAAGGAACAACATATTTTTAATGAGGAAATAGTATCCCCATTACATTATTTAGTGTTATATAAGTCTACCATGGTAAAATCATGTTTAATATTATATGGAAAGGGTATCATCATTGGAAAGGTCCTAAAAGGTTGTGATTGATTCATTAGGTAAGTGTAAAAACCAATCTAGGGCTTGACCCCATAAATTGTGTGGAAAGATTTGTAATAAACAATAATTTATATAACTAACATCTTAACATGGAATATAAAAATCTTTAATATTTTCTCTAAGATCTCCTTTTCCTTTGCACTAATAAAACTTTGGTGGTTCAAAATATGAAGGAAAGGGTATCATCATCATGGTAATGCCAAATAGGTGTGAACAAATTTATCCAAACTTAAAATGTTTATTTTTGGAATAACTTTTGTATTGTAACCTTTAGATATTGTCTTTCATGTTTTTACATTATTGGTTAAATTTTGCATCCTTGAATGGTGATATATGGTTCAAATTTTGATTTGAAAATGGATTGGATGATTTTCATGTGAACTTATTTGGATTGATACTTGAAGTTAAAATTGAATGTTGATATTGATATTGATTATTTAGATTTATATTCAAATTTATATTTATATTTATATTGTTTGAATTAGTATTATAATTTGGATTGGTTTGATTTGAATTCAAATATACGTTCAAATCTGGAATTGGGTTTCGATTGATTGATTTAAATTTGAATGTGCATTTGAATTAGAATTAGGATTTGGATTTATTAATTGATTTAAATTTGAATATGAATTCAAATTAGGATTAGGATTTGGATTGATTAATTGATTTAAATTTGAATGTATATTTGAATCAGGATTTGGATTTGTTGATTGATTGATCAAAGGATTACTTAACATGTTGCCTTTATGTTATCTCAATTTCTAATTTATTGACATGGTCTTCAATATAAAATACATGGCTTTGTTGAGATGTTTCATCTATAACTTCATTACTTTTATCCATGTAAGTGTGGGACATATTTTTACTTGTGTTATTAGAACCTATAAGTGTTTTATTAATCCACAGGGAATCACTAGATGTTCCTTATTCTTGGATAGGAGGTGTGGTTTCTTTCCTTGGAATTAAGAGTGGCAAGTCCTTAGGATAAAAATCTAAAGGAAACTTGGCTCCTAAACCCAAAATTTTTAACAATACCTCATTTTTTATTTATAGGAGATAGTTCATTATTTAAGATGGGGTTTTTAATGCAAAAACATCTCATGGGTATATCCATATTATTAAGGTCCCTTATTTTCAACATTGTCATTGATCTCAATATGATGTTCTTGGATTCCAAATTAGAAAGGGTCATTTAAAAAAAAATGTTTGATAAAACTAGGATTATTAAATAAGGCCATTTGTCTTGTAATAAGAGACATTTATTTGAAAGTTTGAGTCATAAAGGATGAAACTAAAGAATAAATTTAAAGTATAAATGTTTGACAACAAGTTTTGAATTTTTGACTTTATTTCTTGATTTATGATTTTGAATTTTTTAATAATTTAAAATTGGTTTATAAAAAAAAAACTTAAAGTATGTGGTAATAAAAAGGATAAAAATGAACCAAAAATATCAAGAAAGCTCTAATTTAACCAAAATGAAAATAGAAAGTCACATAAAGGGATAAAACTAGGAAAAATGACTTGAATGTCTTATAAGCTCTCATATATACTAAATCATCTATTGGAAATTATCACTCCAAATTTTTAAATCACTAACTATGGAGGTAGAACCATAAAATAGAAAACTTAACCTAGTTTTGAGGGTAAGTTGATAGTAACCTTTGGGATTTAACCAATTACTAGTGCACTACAATTGAAACTGCTAAAATGGTTATCCTAGGCTTAAGGTTTATACAAGTTTATATAAAATGGATTCCTCTATATACCTTTTGGATCATTGATACCCAAAACCATTTAATAATATAATTTAAGTAATGCACACAAATGGATCTATTCCTGATGTTCCCAAACTAGTTATAAGATTTTAGTAGGTTGATGTCAAAAAAATGAATTATGAGGTTCGTATTAAAACACTAGATATTAGAGGATATAATCCCCTCACATCATGGTGTGATTAAAACACATAAATTATTATTCAATTGAAATAATGAGTCCTTTATTTCTATATCTTATTGGTATATGAGGTTTGGCCTACCATGTGGTGGTGAAATCTACAATCGATAGATCTTCTAGAAAAATTAAAAAGAAGGTTGACACTTATATCTAATTTGTAGGTAGTTTCACAATGTGATGCCAAGGAAAGAGCATACACAAAAGGGTAACATAGGTAACAAAAATTTACAATAGTTTTATTTTATGTCTAAGTATTGTCACCAATGTGACACCAAGGAAAGAACATACACAACCTTGTATGATAAAAATAAGAATTTTTACAATAAATGAAAATGTGATTTAATTAATAAACTTTTAGGAAATAAAATAAATATTATAAGAAAGATTATAAACAATAAAAAAAAAAAATTGGTTTAACTCTTCATTTTTTTAGTAAAAATCCTACACAAAATAGTTAGTAATTTATTTTTGAAGAGATAGGCAACACAAAAAACTTACAAGTTAGTCCAAAATGATAACAAAAAATAAATATAAATTAGAAAAATAACTCTCTATAAAAAAATGTTATTACATAGAGATATAAAATGGTGAGAATGTTAAATAACATAGAAATCAGTGAAAAACATAGAAATTAAAGAAACGTACAAAAAAAAACCCACTGAAATGTTACACAAAACCACTAACAAGTTAGAAAAATCCACTAAAATGTTTTCGAAACTCACTAAAATGTCCAAATAAATTACTAAAATGTTGAACAAAATTGCCATTCTAAAAAATAAAATAAAAAACAAAAATAAATACACTAGAAATAGAGAAAACAAGAAAAGTTAAAGGTTTACATGCTAAAAACTAGAAACAATAGAGATATATTAGTATAAAAAAAGTAAAAACACCAAAAATGAAACCACCAAATATTTTCAACAAAGATATTAACATTTTAATTGAATGCAATGAGATATGCTACAAATCCTCTATTCTATAGAGCAACCTTGTCCACATATTCTATAAAATCATTATTTTTGCATAATTTAGAAAAATAAGTAGAGAAAATCATAAAAATAGAAAAATATGAAAATTAGATGTCAACAGGTCACAAAATATATAAATGTTAAATATAAAGATACAAAATAGTCAATGAAAATGCTCAATCTATTAGAAACAAAATCACTGACATGTTTTGCAAACCCACCAAAGTGTTTTACAAATGCGTCATTTTTAGAGTGAAACTATCATTACATAAAGACATTATAACCATTCATAAAATTCTAAAAATAAACTTAAATTGTAAAAACAACTTCAAATACCAAGGTTAAATAGAAAATCAATCTAAAAGAGAATAGATAAAATTGAAAATCCCTAAATAATGCAATTATTTATTAACAATATATGGGAAAGATCCCATTGGGCATGGTAGAATATGATCTAAAATTTTAGAGGTTTAATTAAAGTTAGGAAATGAAGCTAATACAAATTTTATTCTAAATATAAACTAAAATCTTAGACTGAGTAACAACAACAAAATAATTCTAAAAAACAAGATACTTAAAAAACACATAACATACACTCATCACCTTCTGCATCATGAACATGTGATTTTTTATTGATTAATTAGATGTGGGTTATCAATTTATTTATCTAAACAAAGGTGAATTTGGAAAAATATAGGTTTAATTATCTTGGATTATTAATGGACATGTAGGTTTAATTTGGTAGAGATTTTATACCTTGAATTTGGATGATGAAAATGGAGGATGAAACTTCCAATTATAGACTTTTAGGTGAGAATATAAATGGCTGGGATAAACACAAATTTATTGGATAATGTTAATATCAATTGTTTGATTTGAATCCTCATTTAAATAGATAATGACTAATTCCTATGTGTGTGAGAGGAATATGGAGAGTGAGTTGGTAGTTTAAATTGTCTTATGATTGAGTCAAGCTAGTTGGATGACTCATCAAGTTAGATAAATGTTCAATGGTGACTCAATAATTGTTTTAGGAAGTTAAGGATTTGGTTGGATGACTCAACAATTAATTTATAAAAGTATGAAAGATGTTAGGATGAGGTGGAAGTCCAATATTTTAAATGGTTTTGAAGAATTATATGTGCATGATTAATTAATTAATATAGTTTAATTAATTATTTGAAAAAGGGAGGGAAATGATGTTAGTGGGAAATTTGATTTGGGAAGATGATTGAGTTAGTGTGTTAATTTTAAACAAAGTTAATTATAACACTAAATTAGTATAATTTAAGTGTCTATCCTTTCATCTATAGTTTTGATTTATTAAGTCACATCTTCTAGAGTTAAAAATTCTATAGTTATTCTATCAATACATAGAGTGCCTAATCATCTACATCGCAAGATTAATCTACAACTTCTTACATTGATTTATACTAGAGCACCTACTATGATTTCAACTATACTAAGAGACATTATAACTACTACACATGAATTATAAGAGGACCAAGTAACTTTTAAAGCTCATTTACCTTATATAAATTATTAGGATGATGATTTAGATTACTACACAACTCAAAACCATTTTCATGATACTTTTAGCGATCCATCCGACTTATTAAATCTAGGACATTATATTTAAGATAATATTATCAACTATCCATGACATCATATCTCTCGTGTTTCATTAATATATCCTATTATACCATAGTTTATATTTTTCATATATATTATGTATGGCATTCCTTTCATGTGTCTTAATCCCTAGAGTTTGTTCAATACCTTATCTTTCTAATATATTTGACATCTTGAAAATTTATTCCCTTGAATTGAAATTATTCTATTCCCTTGATTTATGTTGTGCCTTCCATGTTGATTTTTAATCCTATTCAAAAAACTTACTTATACTTCAGAATGATGAAATCATATGAATTGAAACCTTCCATCTTAGCATGAATTTATTTTTTAGGGAAGTGTAGGTTGCTTGAAATACTCCTTTTCTTATTTATTCTATATTTTAACCCCTTGGCTTATTTTATTTCCTTCTTTTTATTCTCCTAATTGTTCCCCTTGGCTTCCTCTTTTTATGATCTCTTTTTTATACAATTAATAAATGTAAAACATTAGAAAATATAAAAATCAAAGTTTATTTTGATTTAACTTCTTTGAAGGATACATATCACACTTATTTACCTATAATATAGGTTCACATATACATATTACACACATCCTTCTCATGATATTATCTGAGTGGGTGAGATGAAGGATATAAAATTTACATATGATCATGAACTTACATATGTTATGCAGTTACATTTATGCCCACATCTAGGAAGAATTATCACATTAGTGATATGCCTTATACTAGGGGCATCTATCTATGTGTAATGAACACCAATTTTTTTATTAATCAATACAAAAAAGTGTTTTATCATAGTGAATGTATAGAAAGACAAAACAAAATAAAAGTAACTTAGACTTTATCTTTAACCATAAACTATAGTAAGTACCACAAAATATGATTTTCTTAAGATTAGGCTTTCTTGAGTGGATATTTTAATAAAGCTCTTCATTTATTGAAGTATATTAATCTTTGGATTTATAAGTTTACATTTGTACCCTTATAAATTATGATTTATATATATTCACACAAGTCATCTTTTCCTATAATATTGACTTAATAAGACCCAACCCTAAAAGAGTTATTACTTCATAGTAAAACAAAAGCATTACTAAGGTATAAGGAATATTATAGAATCTTATATATTAATTTTTGGTACAATAACATATTTAAAAAATCAATATAAACTTAAATATAATGATTAGTTTTACTCATCTATCTATATTCACAAGTATCATTAATGCTTTCCACAATCTTCGATAACAAGGAACATTATTCCACTTCATTTCAAGTACAATATTAACATATAAGAATCAACAATATTCCTTAAACAAAGAGGCATACTTACTATGAAAAATTGAGTTAGCATTTACACCCACATTTTCTTCATAAAAAGTATCATAGTAGTTACCCCTCAATATCTTAATAATTTACACACAATATCTAAATAGAGTATTAGTCCAATGAGTCATATTATAATATCAAATAAATTAGATTTATAGATTCTACCCAATGGAGATATTTACACTTTGATCTAAGGGTCATATAATCATATATGAAGTATGAAATATTCCATCACAATAAATACAACCTATTAAACAAATTATAAACAATTTTTTTTTAATCATTCTTCCTTCGTACACATCTCATTTAGATATATTTTTTTATGGAAACACTATTTTTTTGCCTCTAATATTTATCCTTTATTCGAGTGTGAAGTGATAAATCTTTATAAATAATTAAATGTAGTTTAAGAATTCAAAAAAAGTAAGTACAAATAAAATAATAATTTTATGACTCTCTTCATACATGAGATATTTTCTTTTATACACCTTTTATCTGATAGTCCTTGAGTCCTTAACATTGATTTAACCAAATAAAATAAATATTTACTTAATTATTTAAAATTTTCTCCTTCAATTTTCATTCTCACAACACTATAAATTAAAAAGTATGTTATTCTTTAATGGTTAAATACAATTAACATCAGCATGTAGAGAGTCCCATTTGCCCCTAAATGGTGTCATTCTAAAATGAAGACAATTCATGAAACATAAATTAGAGACAACCATGCTTATCAATCTAAATATTTGTAATACATATTTAAATTTAACCATTGCACAACTAAGTGTTGTTCAAGACAGTATCACCATCATTTTGAAAAAAATTTAAATCACATATGAAATATGAGTGAAACCAAAATAATTCTATAAAATTATATGCATTAAATGTCAAGTAAAAAAATAAGGAAACCAACTATCTTAAAATAAGGAAACCAACTATCTTATTACTTATTCCATAAAAAACCAACATAAACAACTCTTTCTTAACTCTTATTTTAATAATTATCAAGAAGCGTAATATGCCATTAAATTATGACACTCCAAACTAACCATCTAAATTCATTTATTTAGAGTCTAACTTATGAAATAAATTTTATTTACTAATAAGTTTTTAATCAAAAATGTAAAGATCAAGGACTAGTTATCTTCCATGAATTATATTCCTTTTTATAATAGTAAATAAGTATCAATAACTAAGCATTACAATCATATGTAAAATCAACTAAAATGCTTCTTGTTCATTTGACACAATCTATCCATTAAAGAAGTAAAATATAATTTGCATTTAATTACTAACACAATCAAGTCATGTATTAAAAATTTGAAATCCTTACCAAATATAAAAGAATCAAAATACCCTCAAAAAATATCATAAGAAAAAAATGTGATATTATGCATTTAAATAATAACTTAATTGATCTAAAAACCACCCAGTTATTACATACAACAATCAGATGATTCTAAAACATAATACAATGGTTTATAATCATCCATGAATGATTTTAAGACTTAGTCACACCTAATACAACACATAATTTTAAAATGAAATCCATAAGCTCTAAAATGTTAATGTCAATAAATTATAAAGACCATGATTAAACTCTGCCTTGTAATAATAAAACCATTCAAAATGAAACACACAGTTCAGACCACCATTTGGTGCCTTACTATCTAGTAACCATGTTAATGAAAACATACCAATACTTTAGTATTCCAAAAATACTTAACATTCATTACTAAGGACAATAAATCTTGAAATTAATCAATATAATAACCATGCTTTGAGCAATCATAAGTTAAAAAATTTATTCCAAATTAAAACATAATTAAACAAATATTCTACTCGATTAACATTATAAGAAAATGACATGGGATCCCTTTTGTTCTAGTTGGTGATCAGGAAATAAATTCTTAGAGGAATATTTATTTAGTTGGATTCATGGATTCCCTATGGAATCCTTCTCAAGTACTTTGTATGGAATCCCCATGGATTTCCTATGGGAGACTTGGGCCTCCCATTGTGCCTAGCTTTATTGGTTTTTGGTTGTTAAGGATTCCCTTGGGGAGATTAGGATTCATCTTAGGATATATGTTCTTATTTTCATTCTTGGAGGTAAATGGGGCTCTGTGGAACCTCCCTAGCTCTTCAATGTTTTTTGGTTCCCAATCTAGTCAAAATCAGTTTGGGTCTTATTAGGGACCCCTTTGGTTTTATTGGTAGTTTTGGTTCTTTTTTTGATATGGTGGTTTTGGGTCCTCTAGGGCCCTTGATGGATCTCTTTATCTTGTGTGGGTGATAGCTTAGTTGTCTCTTTTGTTTGTCTTTATTTAGTGTTGGTATGATTTTTTTCTTAGGTTTGTTTTTCTTTCATTGGTTCCTATCACTTGCTAGAAGGGAGACCCAAGCCTCTATTTGTGCCCAGCCTAGATTCCACACTAGTCAAAGGTGGGTTTATTTTAATCCAAATATTATGATAAAATGAATATGTCATGAATAGATAAGTAATGAGAAACATTTACCTATATGAACAATTCCTCAATCCATAATTAATAAATCAAACACCTCAGACTACTCATTTGAATTACAAACCAATTATCACGAATGCATATTCAAGGAAATATTGAAAGCTAAAACCATAATCTGAACCAACACTAAACTAATCCAATTAATAAGAATATCAAGGTTATAGGAAATACATAAGTAAATATGGTATATATACAAAAGACATTCATTAACCCTTACTTACATAATCCTTCACAATAATTTTAGCTTAAACAACCAAGTAAAGAACTAAGAGACAACCCATAAAATACCACAATTTGATTTTTATAATTCTATGAAACTATATTAATATGCAAAATGAATTAAATACATGCATATTTATAAATAAAAAATATAAACCATATCAAATTTATTTACAAAATGAATGTTGGAAGGAATGAATTGTTCAAGCATATTTGAACATGAATCATAAGCTCAACTCCAATGAGTCATTCCACCACTATTTGTAATCCTAATAATCTTCATAATACATGTTTAGTTGAAAAACCAAGTCATAAATAAGTTTAAATCCCACTCATCTAGTCTAATGAGTCCTCCATTGGTGGCCATAACCACCCCCATAAATTAGCTTCATGGTGGAGTCTGGCTCACTAGGTAGTGGTAAAAAAAATGATTTTCTAAACCACATACAAAAACTGAACAATCATAACACTTTAAAACAAATCCCTAAGTGTTAATACTAAATGTGTTATCCTTGAATTTAAGTAGGCTCATTTCATGGGATAACCCCTACAAAACTTGTCCTTTTCATAGCCCATGAGCTCTAATCACATAAAATGAAGCCAATCACTACATCCTTGCATTTAGTTTTTCCTTCAAAGAGTTAGTTTTTTGAGGGAGTTTATCACCCTGTGCAGCTCAAAGAATGTTTTCTGAACTACACCAAGTTTGAACTAGGTGCAAACTGGAGAATTTTTTTTGGACTACACCTCAAGGTGCAGAGGCAAAGAAATTCTCCACCACTACACATGCAATCTAGAGAATTTTCTCTAGATTTCATTCTAGGGTGCAAGAGCAAAGAAATTCTCTACCATTGCATGTGAAAACCAGTGAAAATTATTTGACCATGCACCTGATCCCAACATCTCCTACAAAAATTAATGGGTATTAATTACTAGACTTATATATAATAAACTTCATAATTTTTATTTTTACCATAGCTTAATATTCCTTGCCATTTTTGTGCCTATTTTCTCCCCCTCCTTTTCCATTTTCAAGATGAATTGCATCCTTTTTCATGATTATCATGATCAGATGTTGTAGTCCATCTACGGTCTCCATTCTAGATTAGGTAAGCTTTATTTTGGTTTTAATGTTTTTTTCTTTATTGTACCCTAGTTTCCTTTTTATGTTTATGAACCCTTTATTTTCATTTCTTTTAGATTTCCAAGTGGATCATGTTTTTCTTTAAAAACCTCATAGATGTTTCCTAAACCCCCTTGTGTCTTATATTTTTTTTGAAAGACACATTTCTTATACCTAGGGTAGAACCTAATATTTTTAGGTGCATCTCAAAGAAAATTCTCCAAGATGCATCCTTGCCCCCATTTTTCATTTTCCTTGTTGTACCTTAGAGAATTTTCTCTGAGATGTATCAATTCATTTCACCATGGTACACCTCAAAGAAAATTCTCTGAGGCACATCTAAAAACCTCTTCAGGTGCACATCAAAAAATTTTCTTTGAAGTGCACACAACCAACTCCTTTGGTGTACATCAAAGAAAATTCTTTGATGTGCACCCAAATGAACCCAAAATTAGTGCAAATCAGAGAATTTTCTCCAACCTACACCAAGACCAAGATTAACCCAAGCTTGGTGCAAGTCTTAAAAAAAACTTTGACCTACATTGAGATACTTAAGCATAATGAAAATTAGAGAAAATTATCTGACTTGCACACTCACCCAAGGTGCAGTTCAGATAATTTTCTCTAAACTACATCCGAAGCTTACAAAAATTATGTAGTTTAGAGAAAATTCTCTAAACTACACTATCATGTCTAATCATGTAGGATCATAAAAAATTTCTACTCATACATTTTCTCTAAAGAATATGAAAAATCTAACTCTAAGGAATTAAAATTCTCTCTTGTAGTCACTTAATCAATGTTAGAGGATTCCCCTAATAAGAAAGTAATGAAGTACAAGTTCTAAGGTGTGTTTTCAACATTTACAGTTAAGTCAAATATAGACCAAATCAAAGACACTAAAATTGGTCATGTTGATATGGCCAAATTCTTACATAGGTTGGGTAAGGGTCCCCTTTCTCAACACATGTAGCCTATTTTAAAAAGTGAGATTCATTTGGCATATGCATTTTCTATGTTAGCACAAGAACTAGAATTTATTTTAGCAGTTGCTGCCCACTTTGATAAAGAAACTAGATTAGTTAAGGATGAAAGTGGGAAGGTGATTATTTGTATAACTAATGAGTACTTCAAAAAAATCTTTCATCTCTCAGATGTTGAATAATACTCAAATGTAAGTATGAACTTAGCTCAAGAGTACTATGACAAGAATTTTGACAAGTGTAAAAAACACATCAATACTCATTGGCTTAGAACTCCTAGACATTCAATTGTGAGATGGCCCAAGTACCTATATCATACTAAATTCTTAGAAGAATTAGGAGATTTTATCACTCTCCTAAGTAGAGTCAAGGGTCTCCCTAAATCAAACATCTTTCAAGAGTGGATGTATCACTACATATTCATCATCAAGAAGGATAAACAAAGAATTTACTATGGAATTCAAATTAGCAATGATATATGTCACCAGCTCTTTGAGGTGACCTCTTCTCTAAAAATTTATATGACTTCCTATCTATTATATGCTATAGCCAACATGAGATCTTTCCTAGGATTAACCAGTAATGGTGAGAGGAAAAAGGTTTTAGTACATGATTACTATCCACAACTCACTCTCAAAGAAAGCATAAAACACTAAAAGAGAGTAAATTATGATTTATTTTATAATTTCATTTGCATCTTCGAACAAGACCTTGGGAAAATGAGAGTTTCAAATCAAGAATGGGCAATAGTCAATAAGATTGGTTACATTGTTTTGCAATTCCAAACTTTCACCTACATCAGGGTAGGAGGGTTTGATGAACAACCATACATGTTACCTAAGTACCCAAGTGATAAATTGATTTTGATGGAGATGTGCTAGAAAATGATGGTTGTGCATAAAAAAAATCAAATTCTCATAAACAAGGTTTCAAGTTCCCAATTAGCATTGGCTGATATATAGTTTCAACCACACCAAAAGACAAAACAATGGAAACTAAGATACAATGTGTCACTCTCAAGAGGTTCAAGATAAAAAAAGACTTTGATTATAGAATGATGAAAGATAATTTGAAAGGCAATTATGCTCATGTACATAGGGTTGAAGACATCTAAGTAGAGTGTAGGACTAAGGAAGATGTGAGAAGACTTGATTACAACCATCTTACTACCGATAAAATTGATAATCTAAAGTTGGATACTATTCTAGAAGATTTATTAGATGATGAGAATGTATTGGAACCCTCATATGAGGTTAATCAGGTAGCTTCCACTCCTCTCCCACCAATCCAATAGTCTGTCAAAGAATCCACCTCTATCAGAGATAGATTTCAACCTATTCTTGTAAGGCTAAAACTTGGTTGGAGTCTAAAGGTATCAAGTTGAAACATTTCAAGACTATCTCAAAAGAAGAATATGATGAAGATACTATAAGGAAATGAGAGGAATTGAGGACAAAGAATAAAGAAGAGGCCTCTACATCCACATAGAAACCAAAGTTTATGTTTATAAGTAAAGGTAAAAGAAAAGATAAAGGAACTAGTGCAGAGAAAAGTGTTCAAGTAGAAAAGGAGAAAAACCTAGCCATGAGTGAGGTACCACCTCAACCAAAATTTTTAAAATCACCTCAACCAATGATTCAAAAGTCTTCACAATTGATGGCCACATAGTCAGAGATTACTTCGGTTAAAACCTCTCAAACAATAGTTTCAAAAGTAAAATTTTCCATAGTTCCCCATATAATACCAACTATACTAATTATTTTAGTTCCTCCCCAAATTGTTCTTTCATCTCCACCTTCACCTCCTAGTGCCACACTTTTCAAAGTCCCTTCACAAGGCACACTCGATCAAGTTTTTGATTAATTATCAAATCTACCCAATTCTTAAAATTTGTTGGGATCTCCTCCTAATTTTTATTTTTCTCAACATGATATAGATAAATTTATTTTTACAACATCCTCAAAAATAAAAACTCAAGTCCCTATTACTCCAGTATCTAACTTATTATTAGAGACCAAAGTCAATCACACCAACCCAAACTCCACTGATCATAACCAAAAATATATTGGTGCCAAATCCACTACCAGATACCTCTATCATCTCACCTTCCATTCCACCCACTTCACAATTGGTTCTTACCAAACATCACAATCCTTGGCATCCTCCATCCTAAAAGATCCATATCCTCTTCCTCTATGGCTAATGACTCCAACACTTGAGAGGAATAAGCAAGCTAGTTTTCTTGATGATTTTGATTTTATTTAGCTTGTGCCAATAAAGCCCAAAAAACAAAGAAGGCTAAAATGATGTCAAGGGTAATTTTTTGAGTTTAGACACAAGTATGTTGAGGTTGCAGTACCTCCTTAAGATATAAACATTGAAGATATCTAAGTGAATATTCAATTGCATGGATAAACCTAGGGAAACAAATGTACGAAGGTGAAAAGGAGGATTTACAGGTAGCTATGACATCATTGATGGAAAGATATGACAATGAAAAGAAAATTAAAGATCAAATCAGGGTACAAGTAGAATAGCTGACCTTTGTTCTACTAAGGATCACACAATCCTCTGAGTTAGTTGAACTTGTTGAGAATGAAAACACAGAAAAAACAATTCAATAGATAGAGAAAATTGGATCTCAAGGTTGGGAAATCAATGCCTAGATTGAAAGGTTGAGAACACAAGGTACTTAATGGTTGCATTATACCATTAAATTTTTATAGAACTTGAGTGAAGTGAAAGTGGAAATTTAGAAAATTCTTAAGACACTCACTCAAGATTTGGAATTGATTGAAAAGGATATTGATATATGGACTCAACTACACCAATTCAAGATGGAACTCTTAGTTGAGCAAAAGGTCATTCCAAGCAAGAAAGTATTCATATAATATAAGGAAGCAATGAAGAATAAGAAGGAAGTTATTGAAAATTTAATTAAGGATCTCGAAGAAGTAGAATATATGTGCAATGATAAGGTGTTAAACCTTACATATAATATTGGAGAGATTCTTTGTCAAGTTAAAGATGTATCTAAAGAAATTCTTCCTATAGAAATAGTAGTTCAAGAGTTCTCATATTTGATTCAGAAAAAGATTGAGATAGGAAAGTTTATGCTTGGATCCATCCATAAATTTGTTGAGTTTCAAGTCATAATGAATAATTTGAAAATAATCTTGGATAAAAGCAAGGACTTTCCAATTAATCTAGAAGATTCCATCACAAGGGACTTTGCCATCTACAGGAGTACATCGGGCCTAGGCAATAGTGAGGTCCAAGCCACATTGAATAAATATGAAGAATTCTTAGAGAAAAATAAAAGGAAATAAATTCTTGTGTCTAAGGAAACTTAGTTTATTTTTGTAACTTTTTATATGTAATTTAGTTTGGTGTAATTTGCACCTAGAAAAAGTACACAGTCCTAAGTCAAATTAGACTCTGCCAATGAATAAGTAAATGTATTTATGTTTTTTATATTTTTTCTCATAACTCATGTCTATAAATAGGAGGATGATATTTAAAAAAAAATATAACTAAGAGATATAGAAGTGAAATTCTGCTGAATTGAAAAACAAATTTTAAACTCTGTGTTCATATTGTAAATCTTGATTTCCATTCAATATAATAAAATCAAGTGATATTTCAATCTTTGTGTTAAAATAAACTTGTGGTGTGTTGTAAATGTTATTATGTCTTTTCAATTACATTTTATTGTGCTTTTATTGGATTGTGGTGTGAGATTTCTATAAAATGGAAGGTGCCAAGAAGCTGATTTCAGAGTCTTTGAGCTGCATTTTAGTTACTAGGTTTATGTTAATAATTGAAAGTGACTTAATGTGGAAAATTTGGGTTGAAAGTTATTTTTATTTTCTGATTTTATCTTTTAGTGACATTAAGGTGAAGACTTTAGACTACATTTTTTTCTATTTATCTATTCACGTCACTTTGCTGGTATTATTTTAGTTATTCTTTCAGCGAAGTAATTTGAATATTGATTATTATTGCTTCATCAAGTAATTTTGTATTTCCACAACACATTCTAAGGAATATAATAAAGTTTTTAAATGAAAATCAATTCTGGAAAAAGATAATTGGTTGATATGATAACACCCACTTTAATAAAATTAGTGTAAATATGTGTAAACAATTACTTGTTGTGTTAGCAATAAAAAGGGAGCTTCCGCTTTCCTTGAGGAGAGATTTATCTCATTAAACTGTGGCTAAAAGTACCATTTTTTTACTATTATATTTTTTAAAAAAATATTCTCCCAATAGTTTTTTGTGACTCTGTTGGGGACATGAACATACAACTGAGCTCTATGCTCATTCGGTTGAAATAGGAGTAGTATATTATTATTAGTTACTATTTTGTTCTAGTTAATCTCTTTTATTTTCTAGATACTTTCATGATTTGGTGGAACAAAGCTACACTTATGGTAGAAGGGAAATGGGACACATTGATCCAACATTTGATTTATTTCAAGAACATAACTTCAATCTTTTTCTAGCATGTGCAAGGTCACCTCTTCAACATACAAGAATTTTCCACTTACCAATACAATATATCCTATACCATGGGAATATTCCAATGTTCACAGGGTCTTGCCTATTTTTCCTTTGAAAATATTTATTATTCCTCCCTATAATCTACATAAAATGGCTACTCAAGGTCCGTGGGGCACTGATTTTGGTCTATTAAATTTGGCACCACCATCACATGAAATTCCTCGTGGTTCACAAAAAAAATCCCCCAAGTTCTATGGTGATGGAAAGAAAAATTTGGATGAACATATTATCACATTATACATTGTATGTAGAGTTCTTGGAGTGGAACGTGAAGATGTTTCTGTAAGTGTGTTCATAAAAACACTCCAAGGTATTATTGCTGATTGGTTTTAACATCTTGTAACATGAAGTATCACAAGTTGGGATACACTTAAGGCCTATTATGATGCAAGGTTCAAGCTAGTAGAATATGCTCATGCCTTGTTGGATCATCTCACACAAATGAAAAAAGAATCACATGAGCTAATGCATGAGATTGTGGCTAAGTTCAATAAGTTGAGGAATAGAATTCTAATGGTTGCTCAACCTATGACTGAGAATTTGAAATGCTTTTTCATTAATTATCTATTATCAAAGGTTAGTTTTATTTTGTGAATATAAGCCCCAACTAATATTGATGATGCTCAAAACTTGGGCACCAAAGTAGAAGATGATTTGATCTTGATCGGTAAAGTAAGAAACAATTCAAATAAATCTAGAGGATAACCCTCTACAACTTCACCTTCTACTAGTACCATCGATCCTATGGTGTAGAAAATGGAAAATGAATTACTAGCACTCAAGAAGTAAATGTCCTAAGGTATGTCCTTTCCTTCATACAAGGATACTGTAAGAATAATATACCCAAATGCTTCTAATTATTCCAACAATGCTATAAAAAACCAAATTCAGAATAAGTTTCCTCCACCTCAAGCAAGACATTCATTGGTGGCACCAATAGATAATGCAGTAGTCAACTAGTTGGAACCTAAAAATGATGATGTTATAGAGCTATAATATGTTCCAAAATATGATGTTAATACCTTCATAGGAGATGAATAAGGAGAAGCTGGTGACTTTGATATCAGGTTTCTAAACTTTGAATAAGAAGAAGCTGAACAAGAGGAAGATATACATGGTGAGTCTTATGCCATCTTCACCCATTCTCAAAGTCAGACAAATCAACAATAGAATGTTGATAAAGCTAAGACCAAGGATGAATCATGTAAATAGGTTACAATTACAAAGAGAGGAACTCTCCTACCAGTTCAACCAAAAGACACAGTGGTAGACAAATAAGTAAGTAATCCTCATCATTATACTCTTTCTTTGTCTAGACCCAGTGCCCAAAACCTAAAACCTAAAAATGAAAATACCTTATCTTCCTCAGTTGCCCCATATCCATCTTTTGATATCATAGACCATGCTAAGAAGACAAAAATCTAAATGTCTGAGGTTGAGTACCTCTAATCTAATCCTAACCAATTCAAAAGATTGGTGAAGTTTGTAAAAAGCAAAGGGACCAATTATGATCAGATCTCACCTAAGAGTGTACCAATTCACCCTAAACCAAAACCAAAACAAAATAACCTATTTATAACTCTTGCATCCAACTTGAGAAAAATAGAACCTTTCTATATTTCCCTATTTGTCAATGATTATAAGCTCAGTAATTATGTCATTGATTTAAGTGATTTTGATAATGTGATGCTATCCAAAGTAGCCACTTCCTTGGGGTTAACGTTGACAAATAGTTTTGGCCATTAATTTTCAATGGAAACTAATAAATTACCCCTCATAGGCCAAATTAAGGATGCATAATTTGCATTTGCTACTTTTTTAGATACAAAGATTAAGATGAAGGTTCTTGTAGCCAATGTTCCAGCTTCATATAGAATTTTATTAGGATGTAAATTTTGAAAGATGTTTGTGGTGAAATCAAAATAGATTGGTCTAAGGCTAGGATACCTATTAAGGGTGTTATTTATAAAGTTCATCTCGAGAAGCAAGCAAAGCATACTGTGACAAAGATTGAGGATCCAAAAGCCCATATTCTCTTTGAAACCTTTGGAATGGGTATGTATTTATTGATCATAGATAAAGATCTAGTATCTTTAGATGATATTTTAGATAAAGGTAAAGAAATAAAAGAATCACCCTCTTTAGATGAAGAGGTTTTAAATTTTAAGACTATCAAGGTAAAAATTTCAAATGATGTTTGGACTTTAGAATTTTATGGCAGTTATTCTTCAACTAGATCTAGAGCTAGGATCATTCTCATATCCTCAAAAGGAAAGATCTTCCATTTTTATTTCAAGTTACAATTTGATAACACTAACAATACTACTAAATATAAAGCCTTGTTATTAGGTATGGAGGTTATGCAAAATAAAGGAATTAAAAATCTCCATGCATAAGGTAATGTCAAGCTAGTCATTTGTCAAGTCAGGAATATTTATCAAACAAAGAATGAAAGGCTAAGGCATTATCACAATCAAGTATGGGATTGCATGGAAGATTTTGATGATTTTAATATATTAGTGGTTCTAAGAGAATATAATGATAGAGCTGATTCATTGGATATTTCAGCTACTCTTTTGATTCCTCGTAAGTATTTCTAAAGAAACAAGTATACCATTGAGTTGGTCTTCTAACCTAGTGTCCCTGATAATGTCAATCATTGGCAGGTTTTCAAAAATGATGAGCAAGTCATCACATTCTTGTAAAAGGTGTAAATTTCAATGAGTTATAGTTTGAGGGGAGAGACTCTACTACTCAAGAATCAATTTTTTAAGTTAATGAGAAAACTCATAAAGAAATTTTACAGTTGAAAGGGAATAGGATTCCTAAAGGGTTATTGTCTTTGGAGAGGATTTTTGATAAACATGATCGATTCATTAAATTCCAATAGGCTAAATCATATTCAACTATAAAAATTGAACAAGTTAATATAGGAATAGAGGATGTCCTCAAAATGATAAATATTGGGAAATGTTGCTTGTTGGAGGAAAGAGAGAAGTTGGTGAGACTTATGCACTGGTACATTAATGCATTAGCATATTCATATGTTGATCTAAAGTATTTTTGACCCAAGGAAGTGCAACATGATATTCTTCTCAAGCTTGGGTCTCAACCTCACAAGTAGAAAAAATGATAGTATAATCCCAAAATCTTAGGCACCATCCTTGTTGAAATCTAAAAGATGTTGAATTCCAAGATCATTTTTCCCATACATCACTTGATGTGGATAGCCAAAATTATTCTTGTGAGGAAGAAGAATGAAAAAAATTACATCTCTGTTGACTTCCATAATCTAAACCAATCATCACTTAAGGATATTTACCCACTGTCGATAATAGATCAAGTATTACAAATTGTGATTGGTTCAAAGATGTTGTCCATGCTAGATGGCTCCTAGGATATAGTCAAGTGGAGGTGTATGATGAAGATCAACATAATATAGCTTTCACTACTCCATGGGGCACCTTTTCATATCATAGAATGCATTTTGGGTTGATTAATGCTAATGCTACCTTTTAGAGGGATATGGATTTGGATTTCTATGATATTATTTGTAAGTTCATTGTGGTCTATCTTGATGATTTTACTATTTTATCAAATAAGCATCAAGATCATTGTGACCATTTAAAACAAGTGCTTGAAGGGTGATATAAACATGGGCTATCCCTTAATCCCAAGAAGTCCATTTTTAGGGTTATAGAAGGTAAGCTACTTGGACACATTGTGTCTAAGGAAGGAATCGAGATTGATATTGAATAGGTCAAGTCAATTTAGAATCTTAATCTACCATCAAGTAAGAAAGGAGTGCATTCCTTCTTTAGGAATGTTAATTTCTTATAGATATTTGTTCTTGATTTTGCCAAAAAGACACATGACATTATTGATATGATGAAAGGAAAATCAACTTTTTTATTGGAATGAAGATGAGAGATCTGCTTTTCATGAAATTAAGGAAGCAGTTGCACTTAATCCTATCTTAGTATGTCTTGACTATACCAAGAAATTCATCGTGTATAGTTATGCTTTAAAGCATACCTTATCTTCCATCTTGGTACAACTAAATGAAGATGGGATTGAATCTCCTATAGCATTCATGATATTCAATCTAAAAGCTCATGAGCTCAAGTACTCATCTAGGGAAATAGATGATTATGCCATGGTGAAATTAGTTAAACATCTTAGGTATTACATCCTCAACTCTCATACCATTGCATTACTACCATATTCTACATTCAAGTCCATTTTGACTTAACAAGAATTTAGATGCAAAAAAGGCAATTGGATTACTAAAAGGCAATTGGATTACTAAAACCCAAGAGTATGATATGGAGATCAAGCCTACAAAACTTGTGTATGGAAAAGGTTTGTGTCAACTCATGGTAGAGACTAAACCATAAGAGGTACCCAACAATTAAGGAGATATAGAAGAACTTCCCATGGTCTTTCTCATGAGCACAATGAATGAATGGTATTTTGATATTGCTCATTTCCTCACATATGGAGAATGTTCAGAGCATTTGTCTTGTGAGGAGAAGAGGAAAATCAAGCTTAAAGATAACAACTTCATCTTTTGGGATAATAGTTTATATAATCAAAACATTGATGGAATTTTTCTATGATGTGTAGATAAAACACAAGGCAAGTTGTTAGAATCCTTTCAAGACTTGGCATGTGGGGGACTTTTTTTAGTTCCAATCATAGCACAAAATGTTTTGTGAGAAAGATACTACTAGACAACAATTTTTTAAGATGTATACACTTAGATGTGTAAATGTGAGAAGTGTTAGTAGTTTGTGGGGAAACCCAAGTTAGAAGACTTACCTCTCAAGCTAGTAGTCATTAAAGAAGCTTTTTAGTAATGGGGTATTGCCTTCATTAGCATAGTGAACCAACTATCAAATTTAGGTCATAGTTATGTTCTCATAGCTACTGACTACTTCACCAAGTAGGTGGAGGTATTTCCAACCAAACATGCTGCTTCAAAGGTTGTTTTCAACTTCATCAAGGAAAACATTATCACAAAGTTTGGAGTACCTAATAAAATAGTAACTGATAATGCTATTTGTTTCACATCTTAGGAGATGACTTGTTTCTATTTTGAATATGGAATTATTCTATCTCACACTTTAGACTACTTCCCTCAAGAAAATGTTCAAGCTGAGTCAAGTAATAAGAAATTGGTAACTATAATTATGAAGTTGGTAGAGGACAATCAGAGAACCTAGAACAAGACATTGTATGACACATTGTGGGATGATTATATCACTCTTAAGCTAGCAATTGGTATGTCTCCTTTTCAACTTTTATATAGGCTAAATGTAGAAATACCTATCACATTAGAGTTTTCCACTCTTATATTAGATAAGGAAATTGAGGATGAAACATTTGAAGGCTAAACATATTATTTAAATTGTTGAGATAGAGGAGTAACATACAAAGGTAGTGGACTGTATTGCTGAACATCAGAGTCACATCAAGGAAATTTTTAACAAGAAAGATAAGTCATGAGAATTTTGAATCAAGGATCTAGTCCTCTTGTGGGACAAAAAGAGAGATTTGAAAGGGATGCATGGAAAATTTGATTCTTTATGGAGAGGCTCATTCCTCATCCATCAACTTTGTATGGAACATAGTTTCCTTTTGGCATACCTAGAAGGAATACCATTACTGCTACCCTACAGTGGGTAACATCTAAAGATTTTCACTTAGTGAGGTTTCAGATAAGTTTGTACATCTTGTAAATATTTGTATATTCTTATTATTTTGTTTTTAGTTTGGTCAATCACCTAATTTTGTGGCCCAATGAAGAAAGGAACTTAGAGTTCTGAGATTCTCTTTCCTTCAAGCATTTCAAAGAATGTTTGAATGAAATTCCCTAGTCAGATCCAGTTGTTATCCTTGAATTTATGTAGGCTTAATTCATGGGATAACCCCTATAAAACTTGTCTATTTCATATCCCATGAGCTCTAAGCACACAAAATAAGGCCAATAACTACCTCCTTACATTTGGTTTTTCATTTAAAAAGTTAGTTTTTTAAGGGAGTTTTTCACCTATGCAGTTTGAAGAATTTTCTCTAAACTACACCAAATTCAAACTAGGTACAAACTAGAGAATTTTATCTAGACTACACCTCAAGGTGTAGAGATAGATTGAGTGTCATAGTCAATCTATGGTCTCCATTATGGATCAGGTAGCTTTATTTTGGTTTTAATGTGTTTTTCTTTGTTATACCCTAGTTTCCTTTTTATGTTTATGAACCCTTTATTTTCTTTTCTTTTAGATTTCTAAGTGGATCAGGTTTTTATTCAAAAGCCTCATAGATGTTTCTTGAACCCCCTTGTGTCTCAAATTTTTTACAAAAGACATATTTATTATACCTAGGGTATAGCCTAATCTTTTTAGGGGCATCTTAGATAAAATTCTCCGAGATACACCCTTGCCCCCATTTTTCCTTTTCCTTGGTTCACCTCAAAGAATTTTCTCTGAGATACATCAATTCATTTCACCATGGTACAACTCAAATAAAATTCTCTAAGGTACACCTAAAACCCTATTTGGGTGCACATCAAAGAATTTTCTTTGAAGTCCACATAGCCAACTCCTTTGGTGCACATCAAAGAAAATTCTTATATATGCACCAAACTAAACCCAAAATTGGTGCAAATCAGATAATTTTATCCAACCTACACCAAGACCAAGATTAAACCAAGCTCAGTGCAAGTCATAGAAAATTCTTTAACCTACACTGAGATACCTAAGCATGGTGCAAATTGGATAAAAATCTCTGACTTACACCAAACAAAGTTTTACTCACCCAAGGTCCAGTTTGGATAATTTTCTTCAAATTACACCCAAAGCTTAATTTTTTTTTGTAGTTCAGAGAAAATTATTTGAACTACACTATCATCTCTAATCATGTAGGAACGTAGAATTTTTTTGCTCTTACATTTTCTCTAAAGAATATAAAAAAGGTAACTTTGAGGAATTAAAATGATCTCTTATAGTCACTTAATCAATGTCAAAGGATTCCCCTACTAGGAAAGTAATGAAGTACAAGTTCCAAAGTGTGTTTCTGGCATCTACAGTCAAGTCAAATTTAGACCACATAAGAGACACTAAAATTGGTCATGTTGATATGGCCAAATTATTATAGAGGATGGGTAGGGATCCCATTGCTCAACACATGCAGCCTATTTTAAATAATGAGATTCATTTGATAGCTACATTTTCTATGTCAACACAAGATCCAAAATTTGTTTTAGCATTTGCCAGCCACTTTGACACATAAACTAGATTAGTTAAGAATGTAAGTGGGAAGGTGATTATTTGGCTAAATAATGAGTACTTTGATAGAATATTTCATCTCTCAGATATTAAAGAATACTTAGATGTAAGTATGAAATCATCTCAAGATTATTGTGATAGGAATTCTGACAAGTGTATAAAAAACATCAATACTCATTGGCTTAGAACTCCTAGACATTCAATTGTGAGATGGCCTAAGTACCTATATTGTAGTGAATTCTTAGAAGTAGGAGATTTGATCACTCTCCTAAGTATAGTCAAGGATCTCCCTAGATCAAACATTTTTCAAGAGTGAATATATCACTATATATTTATCATCAAGAAGGATAAACAAAGAATTTAATAGGGAAGTCAAATTAGTGATGATATATGTCACTAGCTCTCTGAGGTGACCTCTTATCTAAAATTTTATATGACTTCCTATTTGGTATATGATGCAACCGGCATGAGATATTTCCCAAGATTAACCAATATGGTGAGAGGAAAAAGGTTTCAAAACATGAATACTACCCACAACTCAATCTCAAAGAAAGCATAAAACACTACAAGAGAGTAAATGATGCTTTCTTTTATATGTTAATTTGCATCTTTGAATAAGACTTTGAGAAAAATAGAGTTTTAGATTAAACATGGGAAATAATCAATAATATTAGTTGCATTTTTATACAATTCCCAACTTTCACCTACATCAGGGTAGGAGGTTTTTATGAAGAACCATACATGGTTCCTAGGTACCCAAGTGATAAATTGACTTTGATGGAGATGTGCTAGCAAATGATGGTTGTGCATAAAAAATAATTAGATGCTCATAAGTAGGGTTTCAATTTACCAATCAACATTGGTTGATATATAGTTTCAATCACACCAAAATCTAAAATAATGAAAATTGAGCTATAATGGGACACTCTCAAGAGGTTTAAGAGTAGAAAAGACTTTGATTATAGAATGATGAAAGAGAAGTTGAAAGGCGATTATTCTCATGTATATAGGATCAAAGACATATAGGTAGAGTATAAGATTGAGGAACATGTGAGAAGAATTGATTACAACCATCTTACTACTAATCAAATTGATAATATAAATTTCACTGATATTTTAAAAGATTTATCAGATGATGAGAATGTATTGAACCCCCCATATGAGGGTAATAAGGTAGTTTCCACTCTTCTCCCCCTAATCTAATGGTCCATCAAAGAATCCACCTCTATTAGATACATATTACAACCTATTATTGCAAGGAATAACACTTGGTTGGAGTTTAAAGGTATCGAGTTGAAACATTTCAAGACTAGTTTGGAAGAAGAATATGATGGAGATACTACAAGGAAATTAGAGGAGTTGAGGACAAAGAATAAAGAAGAGGCCTCTACATCCACATAGAAACCAAAGTTTGTGTTTGTAAGTAAAGGTAAAAAAGGACAAAGAAGTTGGTGCAGAGAAAAGTGTTCAAGAAGAAAAGGAGAAACACCCAACCATGAAAGAGGCACCACCTCAACCAACAATTTCACAATTACCTCAACCAGTGATTTAAAAGTCTTCACAACTAGTGGTGACATAGTCAGAGATTCATTCAGTTGAAACCTCTCAAACAATAATTTCATAGGTAACATTTTACATAATTCCCCCTATAATACCAACTATACAAATTGTTTCAATTCCTCTCCAATTTTTTCTTTCATCTCCACCTTCACCTCCTAGTGCCATGATTTTCCAAGTCCCTTTACAAGGCACACTTGATCAAGTTTTTGATTCATTATAAAATCTACCTAGTCCTTCAAAGTCATTGGATTTCCTACTAATTTGTATTATACTCGATAGGATATAGATAAATTTATGTTTACAACATCCTCTAAAATAAAAAATCAAGTCCCTACTGCTCTAATATCCAACTTACTATTAGAAACCAAAGTATCAATCATGCTAACCCAAACTCCACTGATCATAACCACAATCCCATTAGTACCAAATCTACTACTAGATACCTCTACCGTCTCACCTTCTGTTATACCCACTTCAAAAACCATTGGTCCTTCCCAAATGTCATAATCCTTGGCATCCTCCATCCTAAAAGATTTATCTCCTCTTCTTCCATGGTTGATGACTCAAACACCCAAGAGGAAGAAGCAAGTTGTTTCTTATGATGATTTTGATTTTGGTCAGCTTGTGCCAATAAAGCCCAAAACAACAAAGAAGGATAAAAATATGTCAAGGGTAATTTTTGAGTATAGACACAAGTATGTTGAGGTTGCAGTGAATCCCTAAGAAAGAAACATGGAACATATCCAAGTGTTTGAATATGTATTTACATAGATAAACATAGGGAAATAAATGCATGAAGGTGTAAAGGAGGATTTATAGGTAGCTATGGCATCCTTGCTGGAAATATATGACAAGGAGAAGAAATTAAAGATCAACTCAGGTTATAAGTAGAATAGATTGCCTCTATTTTACCAAAGATCACACAGTCCTCTAAGTCAGTTGAATCTATTGATCATGAAAACATAGAAAAAACAATTCAACAGGCAGAGACAATTGGATCTCAAGGTTGGGTAGTCAATGCCTAGATTGAAAGGTTGATAACACAAGGTACTCAATGGTTGTGTTATACCATTGAATTTTTTTAGAACTTGAGTGAAGTAAAATTGAAAATTTAGAAAATGCTTAAGACACTCACCTAAGATTTGGAATTGACTGAAAAAGATATTGATACATGGACTCAATTACACCAATTCAAGATGGAAATCTTAGTCAAGCAGAAGTTTATTCCAAGTAGGAAAGTATTCACAGGATACAAGGAAGCAATGAAGAATAGGAAGGAAGTTATTGAAAATTTAATTAAGGGAATCAGAGAAGTAGAATATATGTGCAATGATAAGGTGTTAAAACTTATAGATAATATTAAAGAGCTTCCTTGTCAAGTTAAATATGATTCCAAATAAATTATTCTTGTAAAAATAGTAGTTCAAGAGTTATAATCTTTGATTCAGATAAAGATTGAGATAAGAATGTTCACGATTGACTCCATCAATAAATTTGTTGAATTTCAAGTCATAATGAATAAGTTACAAAGAATCTTGGACAAAAGCAAGGACTTGCTAGTTAATCTAGAAGATTCCATCAAAAGGGTCCTTACCATCTCTAGGAGTACATCAGGGCTAGAGGATAGTGAGGTCCAAGCCACCTTCAATAAATATGAAGCATTCTTGGAGAAAAATAAAAAGAAATAAATTCCAGTGTCTAAGGACACTTAGTTTATTTTTGTAAATTTTTATATGTAATTATTTTTATGCAATTTGCACCTAAGAAAAGTACATAGTCCTAAGTCAAATTGGACTTTGTCAATGAATAAGTCAATGCATTTATGTTTTTTTTATTTTTTCTCATAACTCCTCTCTATAAATAAGAGGATGATCTTTTCTCTAAATGATCACTAGGAGAGATAGAATTGAAATGTTGCTAAATTGAGAAACAAGTTTGAAACTTTGTGTTCATATTGTAAATCTTGAATTTTATTCAATATAAGAAAATCAAGTGATATTTCAATCTTTGTATTGAAATAAAATTTTGGTGTGTTGGAAATGTTCTTATTTCTTTTCCATTACATTTTCTTGTGTTTTGATTGTATTGTGGTGTGAAATTTCTATAAAATAGAAGGTGATAAGAAGCTGATTTTAGAGTCTTTGAGATGCATTTTAGTTACTGGGTTTATGTTCATCAGTAAGAGTGACTTAACATGGAGACTTTGGGTTTCAAGTTTTTTTTTGGTGATTTTATCTTTGAGTGGGAGTAAGGTAAAAAATTTGGGCTGCATTTTGTTTCATTTATCTATTCACATTACTTTTCTAGTATTATTTTAGTTATTCTTTTAGCTAACTAATATGAATATTGATTATTATTGCTTCATCAAGTATTTTTGTATTTACACAACACATTGTAAGGAAAAAAATAAAGTTTGTAAATTAACATAAATTATGAAAAAAGATAATTGGATGATATGATAACACCCACTTTGATAAAATTAATGTAAATATGTGTAAATAATTACTTCTTGTGTTAGTTAACAATAAGCAAGGAGCCTCACATTTCCTTGAAGAGAGATTTATCTCATCAAACTATGGATAAAAGTACCATTTTATTACCATTCTATTGTTAACAAAATATTCACCCAATATAATGTACATTTTTACAACATGCGTAACAACATTACATCCATTAATACTCAATGTTTACCTCACAGTTAAGGTTTATAATTATAAAAATAATGATAAAGCCATAAAAATTAAAGGTACAAATAACATTCTCACCATAACCTAGTGCCAAAAAACAAACAACATTGCAAAAATAATGTATGAATAACATAATGTAACAAGACATGCAACCCATTCCTCATTCACATTTATCACCTTATTTTTTGTTGAAAAAACACTAAATACACAACGTACTTTCTTGGAGAGATAAAGTCTACTTTACCTTACTTTTCCACAACATATATCACCTTTATTTATTAGTACACAATTAATTGTATGAACATATAGAATTGGTCTCCTATCTTGTAAGAAAATGAGCTATTAAGACCCTTTTTAAGTCTACAAATTCATTAGAATAAGATTAATTATGGTGTAATAGCATAGAGGAATTAACTCCATGTTTACCCATGTCCCCCATTTATTATTAAAAAATAGAAATCCCTTCACAAATAACCTCCACCTTTATAGTCCCCATCAATCCATCAAAGATCCAAAATTAGCAATGGTGGACAAGCTTCCACAAGTTTTGTGGTAGTAGTTAGGGTTTTTGCCCAGTTTTTCAAGCTCATACTAAATTCCCAAGCATAAATGACTAACTAAAATGTCCATGATAATAAAAACATCCAAACCCTATGTCAACCAAACATAATTACCATGCATCTTGATGGATAAATAATAATTCCATTGATTAAAATTCCAATGATAATCAAATACCAATTTTAAATTAAATGGTGTGATTTGATGGTCTAAGTTCCAAGTGACCATGCTAAACATAATGATCAAAATAACCTAATATTGACCCCATGAAGGCTTTGCAAATCAACAATAATAAAACCTTAAAACATTGAAACCAATATCCTTTTAAAATATGACCAAAGATAATAATGATATCAAAAATAACAAGCTAAAATAATATGGTGACAATAATATCAATGGCTAAAGATATAACTAATTCCAAATAGGACTACATACTATACCAAAAAATACTAATGCAAGGATAGGTTTGATTGATATCAACCCCATATTATGAAGTAAAGTAAACCACTCACAATAATAATGTAAACCATATTATAATTTTTTTATTTGATCAGGTAAAAAAGTAGGTTTAACAAGGATCATACAATCTAACAATTAAGAAAGTATCAAAATATAGTAGAGTAAACCCCAAGGGATGAGAAACATACTACAACCAAAACTATAGGATAAACAAACAAAAACCAAAATTAGAAGGCTAGATAGATAGAGTAGAATGATGGTATTACTTAAGGGGTGTAGTGTTTTCTATGAGTTTCTTGCTAGGAACTTGATTCTCCACTTTGTCCTTTAATTGATGATTCTTTTCTAGGTCCTTTTTCTCAAGCCCTCAACAGTGTCCTTCAAGAAGATCATCCTTGGTTTCTTTTGAGCCTCTTTTTTTTGGTTCTTCTTAGGAGAGTTAGCTAGAGGAAGGGGTGTGGGGGAGGGTTTAGAAGTGTATTGAGTCACCACCTTATCCTCTCTATACCTGATAAGGGGGTACTCTACCTAATTTACCTACACAAAATATTGTACCACCTTCCCAGCTTCTCTGATGATTGAGTTCCATTCCTTAATTAGGGTACCTAGACCAATACCTACTTTATGGAGTTTGTCATTGAATTCCTCCAATTGCCTTTTATTTTTCTAAATTGAATATATCAAAATGGCCTTTCCATTCCCTAAATATTTTGGCCCATTCTCCTCTTCTTGGAAAATGGGTTTAGGTTTATTAATAATGATCTAAAAGGGAATGTCCTCTATGAAATGTTTAGTATTAGGGCTTGCTAAGGAGGGACTGGGAGGAGGGTGGGAAAAATTTAGATCTAGGCATTCATTAGGGGAGTCTTCCTCTACATAAGATACAATAAATAGAGCTTCTTTCCCTTTAGTGGTCTCCCCATACTTGACTAATATAAATATGAGCCCTTAAATAACTATGGCATTAACTTCATTGATTTGGAAGGCAGGGGTAGTGCTCTCAAGGGATTTCAATAATAGAATGGAAAATTGATTCTATGACCTTGGAAGTTGTTTAATAAAATGAAATGATGTGAGATATGAGCATGAATTTACCTTCCAAGTTTACGTACTTCATAATCTAGAGGTAGATGTTTGTCTAATACCTTGGCAAATCCATCCTCAGGAATCCCTTCTTGTCCATTTTTAGAACCTTATTTATTTAGAATAAATTTTACATCATCTTTAGTTTTTTGGATTGATCCTTGAAATATTTATATCCCTCATACAACATCCATGTAACCTCCCTAATGAGCTCTTATGTAACAAAAAATATTATGCCTCTTATTTCAAAGTTTCACTTGTTCCAAGTTGAGATGAATTTTTTGGCAAGGTCTACATCATAACTAGTGATGCACTACATGTACTCGGTAATCCTCCCTTACACAACTTGTTTCATACATTTTTATTGGCATGAGCCTCTATTTAGGATAGAAGATACAACCTATCTCTATCACCTCCAATGCTATACAAACCAATGTTTAGATTGTTGAGGTGGTGAGATAATTCTACCTTATTCTAGTTTTATCCATTGTTCTCAACTGGTTTGGAGTATAATTAAAATTCACTCTCCCATATCATGGAATTAATGTCACATGTGTGTTTATGATGACATAACATACATGTTAAGGCATGGCAGATGGGGGGTATGTTTTGCATATGTATCCGAATCCATCACTTGCTTAGACATGATTTCTTCATTTTGAATAAGTTTGCTTAAATGGGGTGGGATGTGGCTAATTTCATGATAGATGGATAAAAATAAGAGACTAAACCCTACATTGGATAATAGGTCTACCAACCATATTATAATTTATTAATATGATGACATAAATATAATAGTCAAATCAACAAGAAAATAGTGAAAATTGAATGTGAATCAAAAGAGATCAAGACATACTCACTCAACAAATCAACCCAAAGACTAACAAACAAAGTGTAGTCAACAGACAACAAACAACTGTGGTCATTTTAGAAAATTTTGTTTAGATATTCATCATCATAATATAATCAACTACCACATACACAATCCTTCCACCTAGACTCCATCAACAAAGATCATGGTAAGTCCTACAGTCATAAAAGAAGACATCAACAATATCTATCCAATAAATATCCAATGATCATATATTAATAGTCAACTAAAATATAAAATTATAACATAGTCATTTTAAGAATAATAATAGAATAAGACTATAATCATGGTATTTAATCTAATCCATTATATGATATATAATCAAAACAATATATAAAAAGTTATGAAAATGCCCATGTCAACAATAATCCATAGTTTTAAAATCATTTTAGATTGGGTCATGAAATCCCCTCCCATAGAAAAAGGATTTATCTCAATTACTAATCAAAAAACTATAGGTATTATTTTTTGAAAAGAGTTTCATCTTTTCACATAACACTCCTTTCACTAAGTGGGTCCCACTAAACCAACACTTGTTAAATTTATTTATTTCATAGATTAATTTTATGATGGTCCAAGATAATCATTATTTATAATTTCATCTTATCCTCTTATACAACTTGAATATGTTTCCAATCCAAAATATAAGTAGGATCTAATAGTTATTTTATTAATAAAGAAACATATAATACATCATGAATCCCAAATAGAGAAGGAAGAAGGGTTAGCTGATAAGAAACATGACTAATATTTTCTATGATGACAAAAGGATCAATAAATCATGGAGCTAATTCATAAGGCTTCCCAAATTTAATGGATTTTTTTGAGGTCTCACTCATAAAAAGACCTTATCACCAACATTGAATTTACATGGTGTTATTTTCTAATCTATGTAACTCTTTTACTGATTAGAGGAATTCTTTATATATTGGTGAAAAAGAGCCTAATAATTATCATATTTTTGAAGTAAATTAGGTCTATAAATAACCTTATTTTATAAATTATCTCATCCAAGTGGTGTTTATCACTTTATCCCATATAGAGCTTCAAAATGATCCATGTTAATTATCAAATGATAATTGTTATTATAAGTAAATTAAATTAAATGGATAAAATATTACCACTTATCTTGTTGGTCCATGACATACATTCACAACATGTCTTCAACCATTGATTCAACCTTTTAGCTTTACCATTTTTTCTATGTGGTACATAGATCTGAAATTCAAACAAATTCTAAATGTTGCAATCAAAGTTTGCCAAAACCTTGATGTGAAAATTTTATCTCTATTTGAAATAATTACTTATAATATGAAATATAGCTGAATAATCTCTTTTAAAAATCTTTTCAAAAACATAGATGCACCATTGGTTAAATTTATAATAATTAAATGGCTAACTTTGGTCAATTTATCAATTACCACCAGAATAGTATCATGTTTGCTATGAGATTTAAGTAGTCCAAAACTAAATCAAGTGAGAATACAACCCACTTATCTTTTAGTACATCATGAGCATATAATATACCTTTAGGGTGGAAATTCTCATCTTTTACCTACTAGCATTCTAAGCATTGGGAAAGAAAATTAGCCACATCAAGTTTCATACCATGCCAAAAATAGTACCTTTAAGACTAATGTGTCATCCTTGATACATTTAAATGAGCATAATGAGGTGTTTTATGAACTTATTTTAGAACTTGAATTTTTAAGTCCCAATATTTAGGTACAAAAATTCTATTTTTATACCTAATCAAGCTATCCCTTTCAACATAAAAATTAATAAATGAATTTACAATAGGACAATGAACCAAATATACTCATACCTCTTGGTATTACTCATTATAAATTTGTTGTTTCAACATAATATTTTTAAAATCAATCATGATTATATAAATTGTAATATGGTACTACATCGATTGAGTGCATCAACACCATGATTTTACTTACCTTTGACATAGGAAATGTCCATGTCAAATTAATTACAAATTCTATCCATCTATTCTAATGTACGTTCAAGTCATAAACCTGATATAATGCAACCTAAGGATATACACTTGATCCAATGTAACCATTTTCCAAAAAAAAATTATAGATGAAATTTTAATTCTTATTAATCTTTCATGTTCATCCTATAAAGATCTTTAAAATTAGGTTCAACCCCCATCATAATATCGATAGAGAAATGGAACACTCATTTAGGTATAAGTACAAATAATTTTTCTAGAAATAAATCCATAAATTACCTAAAAAATGGAAAACATATATAGGTTGGTTCTTTATCCTAGACAATTCCTGCATTTGAACTAAATATAGTTGGAATCCCTTATGCACTAACTTTTTTTAGTTTTAAGGCTTAAATTAATTTTTGTGCCTTAGGGTTTTGAATGCCTTTCACTTTCATGATTCTACCAAAATCATTTGTGCATCACACCCTTTTACCAAAGCAATCAAACATTGATTGACACAGTTAAAAATAGTCCATACCCAACATTAAGTCATATGATCCTAAAGGGGTCAAAAAAAGTTTAGCTTAGTCTTAAAAAATCCTAAATCTAGCTCAATTTGTTCTAAGCATTTGTATATTGTCACCCTTTTTCTTGTACCAAACTTGAGCTCCCAACATTCTTTGAATTTAATAGGTTCTAAAATACACTTATTTAATATAAAAACATAAATAAAGCTATTTTTAGCCCCTGAATCAATCAGAATGGACACATTAATACTGGATAAAGTATTTCTAATTTATATTAGAGTATATTAGAAATAAATAGTCTTATTGTCAACAACTACATACACTCTATGTTTGGTTGATTATCCAAGTTTCACCTTTTGATTTTGATCTAATTTCCTAATTTTTTTTGGAGTGGGAGAGTGATTTTTAGTTTTATTCTGATGTTTACTCTTCTTAAAATATTCTCTTTATTTCTTTTGATATTTTACCTTATTTTATATCCTATGAGAAGAATCAATGGTATCCACATGGATTTTCAAATTGGTAATATTGATGTCATGCATAAATATTTCCTTCATTCCAAGTTTAAAATTGGTAACCTTAGTCTCTTCCTCTTGCATGTAATTTACATGACTCAGTAACTTTAAAAATTTATTTTCATACTCAATGACTAACATGTTTTATTATTTTATTAGTTGAAAATCAATGTTTTTTTTTCCTTTAAATTTATACTTGATTACCTCTTTCAAAACTTTATTTCAAAAAATTTTCAAGGGTCATAAGTTGGTGCCCTTATAAAGCACAAAGAATATTCCACCATAAGGAAACAACACCAACCAACTGATAGGCTATCACCCTACCTTTCACATCAGGGAACATGCTATGTAGATTAAAATAGTTGTACATGTGTAAAATCCAAGCATCTACTGCATCATCAAATTATTCACCTAAAAAGGTAGGTATATGAAGCTTCTTAAACTCCTTAAATATTGGGTCTAACACTTCTAATGATATCTCTTGGAGTAATTTCTCCTCCCTTGCTCATTTTCTATCACATGTAAACCTTTTTGGGAACACCTTCAAGGTTGTTGATCTTACATTAATGTGTCACAAGTATACCTTGAATGGCATTTAATGTTGTAAATATCCCATTAAAGACTTCTTCATGTTTATCCATTGGGTTATCTCCAACTATATTAGGATTAGGGAATTAATTTTTACTACATTATTAATGGGATGTTGGTTAACTCTATTATTGTCTATATTGAGAGCATCACAACCTCTACCTCTAGCTATACATCTTCTTGCATGATTATTATTAATTACCCTTTTTGGTATTTAAATTTCCCATTCTTCCTAATTTTTGAGCATTATGGAAAAATTGGACATCATTTTATAACTGTTGGAAATTTCATCCATTCACATCTTTTGGTAAATACACTCATGACATTTTACATTATTAGTCAACTAAAACAATAACTCACTTAAGGTTAAGACAATTTGGATCCTGAAACCTTTGTTATCTTCTAGAGAATTTGATGTGTCTTCTTGTGATAATTATTAAATTACTTCACATAGAATATAATTTTCAAGAAACAAATATTCTTTGTCTCTCTTTCGATAAACTAAAAAAAATTATGTATTCCTTCCTTTTATGTTGCAAAAGAAATATGCTTTATTTGGAATTAATTATTTATGACTAACTTCCTTATTTTTATTTTAGAATTTTACACTTTATGACGGAAGTTATCTTTTGATCCATTTGATTTTTTATATTTAATTTTACTATATTATTTGTATTTAAATTATATTTTCAAGGCATATTATTTACTTAACTAGAAAATTGGTATAAGCTTATTTGTTTTGAATGTTTTAAAGGATCATTTCTCCTTGTTGTTGGTCTTTGTCCCATTATGGATTGACCTTCTTGTCTAAAGAGGATTCTTGGATATTATTTATATTCAAAAATTAAACCATGTGAATTTTTGTGACACTTTTTGTTCTTCTTGTCTCAAAACTATTGTAATTCCTCTCGAAAGAAGTTTCCCAACTCTATTCATTGTTTTTAAAAAAAATTATGCATATTTATAACCTAGAATTAAGTTTAAAGGGAAGTATTGGAGATTAATATTATTTGGGTTTACTTTAGGTTATTTTAGGATTATCCTAAGTCTCTTTTAGTTATGTATTTAGTTTTATTTTAATTACACTTTATACCAAATTTATGAGGTGGCATACCTTTTTTATCATCTTTTAGGAAATATTGGAGTTATTCACACAAGTAAATTCATATAAAATTTTCATAGACATCCCCCTCACCTTATATGGATTAGGTAAATTTGACACACACTAATAAGGTTGTGAAAGTCATGATGGGATTTTTTAAAACTATGTCTCCCTTCCTCTATCTCTATTTATTGATATCTCCTCTCTCATTCTTCTCCCTTGCTCTAATGTATGTTGATATTTTTGTTCATAGCTTAACATCATTATTATATCTCTTTCTCTTGACTTCTATTTGATATTTTACTTGGATATAAATCCTTTCCAAGCTTTGTAATATATGTGGGGTTTTTCTACATTTGATGGTTTACCCATTTATCAAATATTGTCTCTCACATTTATGGTGTGCTAGATATCAAGGTAAGATTATTCCATTTTAATTCATTATTTTATGTTTCTCAATGTCAATCTATCAATTTTGGCATCAATCCTAATAGTTATAAACATAATAGATAACATTGTAATCATTCATTCAAGATGGTATAAAATGTATTTTCTAAATATAACAAGTATTTCAAAAATTTAATTCTCTATATAAAATATATTAGTATTTTGAGATCCAATAGAAAAATTTTAATTCACATCATTCATAATGTTTTCATCCAAATGTATTTTCAAAATATAACAAGTCTTTCAACAATTTATTTCTCTATATAAAAACTATCAATATTATGATATCCAACATAAACATTTTCATTTGCATCATTCATAATGTTTTCATCAAAATTATTTTAAATCATATAACTTATATTCATATCATTATTCACATGTATAAATGAAAGGAACATTAATCTCATAAAAAAATCAACATGAGTACTAGCAAAAGTAATTTCAACAAAATAAAATGGTTTTAAATTCAATCTATCACTTCAAATTATGGACCTAGATATAATATTATTTAGTGGCATAATATGGATAATATATAACATACAATTTAGGATTATAAAAACAACACAAGGATTTAGGGAAAATGATGAAAAGTAAATAACCTCAACCCTAGGAAAATTTAATCTATAATAATAGAAAGGGTTACCCATAAAAATAAAGGAAGCACATAATACTATATATTTATTAAAATAATAGGAATAATCAGATCCAATAGTATAGGCAACCATTCAACCCTTTAAGGAAAAGGAGAATGAAAATAAATGTGAGTTCACAAAAATGTAGGATGGTAAAGTAGATTAGGTCAAGGTACAGAACACTAAACCATATTAAAAAAGTGAAATTAAAATTTAAACAAAAAATAATAAACACATACACAATTTCATGAATTCAAGTGAATTAAATGATTTGATTATAATAAAGAGAGTTATTAAATAAATACATAAATTGTGACCTACCTATATATGGTTAGATGTTGAAACTAGTTTCAAAAAGGTCTATAAGTATTCCCATAGATAACCTAAAAAATTAGTGTTGTTTTGAAGAAGTGAAAAAAATAGATAGGATCTTAGAGGTTTGGTCCTAAATAGATTAGTATTTTAGGAGTTCAATCTTAGTAGGCTACGTCTAATCCTAGTCATTGAGTTTGATCTTAGTATGATAACATTATATTTTGATGATATTTTTTGAGTGTATTTCTCTACTCCTGTTTGTTAAAAAGCTCTCTCAAATTGTAAAATTGATCTATGAATATTTGATAATCACTTCTAATTATTATAAACCCTAATTGGCTCAAATAACCATACAAGATCATAAGAAATGGAAGTAGTTATAAGGGCCCATACCTCAGTTAAAATTCTATTATTGAATAAGTTATAATTCAACACTCGTGAAATATAATAATAAATATAGTGTCTTATGAATATCCCAACCCTTATCCCTGTGTATGATATGTAATAAATTACTAAGGAATATATGTTATTTAATTATGGTTTTAATACAAGTGGTGCATACATTTAAATAGATGGAAATATTAATAAGAATTAGAGTGTAATATCTTATGAAATATTTCAATGGATTTGGATCACATAAAATCATTAAAGCACTCATGTATTTATATAGTTATTTAATTAAAATTAATACCTTATTGGTGTGTAAGCTGAGAAATATAAGGTGTAGAATCCCATAAATGAGGCATAAAAAATAAAACAAATTAAAAAAAGGGAAAAGGACCCATAAAACAAAATGACTAGGGTCATACTAGTTTTATCCTACTATAGATACTAAAATTTGGTATTAAACACTTGGCAAGATCAACTTTGGATCACTTTGATATAACTGTACTTTGCATACATATTTAACTCTTATGCACATTTCCACCATATCCACCTAATCACTTGTTATATTAGCAAACAAAATTTACTAGATAGACATATTTAAGGTGACTTTAGTTTATATAATAACCTTCCATCATCCTAAGCATAGTGTCTCCATATCCTATAGCATAGGTTTTCACTCCCAATATAGTACTAGTAACATCTAGATAGTTGTGGTTTTATATCATGTGTCTACTTTTGGTGGTAGTGTTTGTGAACACTCAATGAATAATTTGTAAATTGGGATCAACTCATTAATTTATCATTGACATGTTTAATGGGTTAGTCATAGTATAGAATATGAGTCAAATATAAATAAAAATCAATCCTAAAATCAAACTCACTTGGTAACTACTTGGAAATTACATTGAGAATCACTTTAAAGCTTAAAAAACTCATTAACACTATCTTGAGACATAATTAAAAATACACACACATCTAAAAACACCTCAAAGGAGTATCCATATAGCTAAGTCTGAATACAGATGCAGGTCAAAGTTGCATGGTTCAAGTGTCAAAAGGTAAATATTGCATTTCATTATATAAAAATCACAGTGGGTCTCACACACACCTAGATGTGAGAACTACATGTGTTTTGAGATCTCTTTGGAGTATCGACATAAATTAAACATTGAATCACTTATTAGGTAGTGGATATGGTAGTCTAACCCAAATTTTATCCATTTTTCAAAGGCTATATTGTGTAAATTTTTTTATTAGGGTTTAAAATAAAGGAAAATAAAAATAAGGACCAATACAAAGGACCAAGCATGAGGATATACATGGGATGTATCTACAGGTGAAACCATAGTGGTATGAGATAGCATAAAACTACATAATTAAGTTTGATAGTATCTACAAAGCCTATATAGTAATGGTTATTATAGGGATTTGGGATTCATTTGTGTTTGACCCTAATTTGGTTTTGAAACCCTAATAGGATAAAAAATTGAAATGTAATTTAGACATTGAGATAAAGCATTCAAACATACATTTGAATGTAAAATACTAAAACTAATTGAAATAATTTGATAAGTGGCATATGTTAAATATAGTAAGTATAAAAAAGGGATGAATACTTAAATTTTTTATTTTATTGTGACTATATTTTGTAAGTGAAAATCAAACTAAATTAGGCTTGTGATTAATTCATTTTATGAATTGTATTTCCATCTATGTAAAGTTAGTTATGTCAATCTATATGAGTATCATTCATTGATATTGATTAGTGTAGGTTGGTACTAATCTATGTGAAAATGATATATTATAACCATACTATAATCTTTCATGTCTTTTTATTCTTTATGTGTGAAACCCCAAATTTGAATGATGTGCTCAAATCTAAAACTTAGCCTCCTTCACCTTTAAACCTTATGTGTGTTTGTGAAGGATAAAAACCTAAAAAAATGAAAGTGTATTAGGATGAGATATCCCAAATAATCTTTATTGTATAATTAACCACTACCTACATACCTAATAATGTAAATAAGGAAATGAAGTCACACATATTTCTCCCACATAGTATGATTGTGAAACTATGGTCTTTTCCTATACCTATGCAACTAATGATTTAGATTTAATTTTTGAAAATGCTTAATTTGACTTATCTTTAGTGTAATTCAGACTTGTCATATGTCTACTCATAGTGATATACTCAAAAAAGTTAAATAATATGGAAGATTTTCTCATTATGCAATAGTATATAGATGTGTGCCTGATAAGTGTGAAGTCCCTTTTGAATGAAACATCAAATTTTTATATGTTAGTAAAATTGGGTACTTTATCACACCAAAAACACACTAATAAAATGGTCCAACCTTTAAGAAAGGTTATATTCTAAAAATTAAAATTTACCGGGAGAGGGTCAATTCCAAACATTTTGGGTCACTTATGATTGGCAACACTGATTACAATTGATGAAACTGACATGTGTACATTTGGATTGAAATAAAGGTTTAGAGATGTCTATGTAAGATATTTAACATGATTGAAATAGACAATGAGGTTCATGTAGGTGTGTTACAACATAATGTAAATGTCAAATCATAATCTAGCATGTAAGTGTGAGAGAATGGTAACATAAGACTATATTTATTTTCTTAATTCAAATGTTGTAAATGTCTATCAAGTATTTAATACCATTTTTTATTATCTAAAATTTCCCCCATTTTATAATATAAATATAATTTTTAATTAGAAGGATAAAATGTACTTGATTATGTATAGTTCACTCATTATTTGCTATAATCCTCTGATTATATAGATCACTTGAAGAAATACCTAAAATCATGTGTAGTCAATGTCCATAGGTTGGTAATTTTAATATGATTTTTTTAAAGAGAAAATGTAAAAGTATAGTTGTGTCAGTGAAAACCATGTTTCCATTGAAACTTTTTACATATGATGCTTCTGCATTGAAGCATTAGAGAAAATTATGCTTCCTTGTTGAAGCACTTGGAGAGTTGGGGTGACTGTGCCCAAAATTTATATAACTATGTGGGATCTTGGGTTGGGAAGACAACATGTATGAACCCTCATGAATGTGGGTATAAGTACAAAATATATTAACCCAAATAAATAAATTTGTAAAATGGGACCACATGATGGGTTCACTCAAATAAGCTAAATCAAAAACTACATGTGGACTATACATTCATTTATGTAGTTTCACTCAAGTTTACTCAAGTTTGTTCCATGTAAACAAAAATGCGTAATTGAAAGGGAATGCATAATGTTCATCCTCCCATAATGAATGCAAGTTTGATTGTATAGTTTCAATCAAGTTTCTTCAATGTAGAATAAATACATGATTGAAATATAATGAACAATGTTTGTGCCCCACCCCCATCATGATTGCATATCTAATAAGTGTAAACCTGATTGACAACCATTTTCTATTCATCTATAAAATATACTACTTGTGTATGTGTGCACAAACCAATATCATGCCTCATGAATCTTAAAGTGTGTATATATACATGAATCATTAATTTTCCCCTTGAATATATACCAAATAATATAGAAATCTATTCATCTATATGTTGAATTTGAGAACCTATATCTAAAATGAATGTGAATGTAGAAACATGAAATTCTTGTTCCTATAAAAATATGTGTATACTCCCATTAATATGTACATAAGTGTGGATGAATAGATTCTCAAGTATCTACAAAGTGAGAATATATTTATGGAATATGCCCACATTATGTGTACTAATTTTAAAATATATGTCAAGTAATTAAACCATCTGGATATCCAAATAATTTTGAATATATGAAATCTATACTATGATATGTTTTATATTCATTAGGGATTAAGTATATATGCCAATACCTTTGAAATGACACTCTTTTGAGATGATGGATGTGCTATTTAAGTCACTCATCTCAAAATAATATTTAATTATATCATGTCATGTATAAATATATCACCATATAATATCATTTGAACATGTCAAGAGTATGCCAAAATAGTAATGTATATGTCAATCAAGGCATGTATGTAACCTATGTAATGTAATGAATATAAGTGGCATGTGTGTGTGTGTGTGTGTGTGTGTGTGTGTGTGTGTGTGTGTGTGTGTGTGTGTGTGTGTGTGTGTGTGTGTGTGTGTGTGTGTGTGTGTGTACAAGGGCCACATGCAAAGGACACAAATTTGTTTCAAATAAGGGACATCAAATATTTCACATCAATTAAGCCAAGGGTCACAAATAAGGGACATAAAGATGTTACAAAAAAGGGAAATTAAATATGTTACCTCAAAGGCCAAAGGCCAAACATGAGGGTCATAAATATGTCGCAATCCAGGCCAAAGGGCCACACACTATAGATAAGAACAAACTATCATATCATGTAAGAGAGTAAAAAATCAATGGAGCATAAAATAAGTAAAGACTAGCCTTATTGTTACCACAAATGGAACTTCTCAAAACTTCCAAACTTTTGAGCAATTACATAGACCAATTCCAAAAGGAAAATTTTCATTATAAACACTTAGTAATTTTTTTGAATACCCATCAATCCTATTAGATATTATTTGCATGAACATAAGTTCTTTGGATTCATCTATTTCTTGATTCACCTAATTTTCCTAATTTATATGATTTTTTTAAGTTCCTTGAGTTCCTAATTCATCTGATATACCATACTATGTATAAGTCAAAGTTCCAAGAGTTCCCAAAGTTATTAAAGTGCCTAATATATTCAATATTCCTAATGAAGTCTTAAAATTATCAAAATCAAATTAGATAGGAGGTTTTGAGTCTAGAAAGAACCTACAAAAGGTGTTAATGGTTTCATTGGTGTTTTATATCCTCAATTTAATTTAAATATTTGATTTTTAAATCACTTTTTTGAAATAAAATTTAAAATTGGTTCCATCATTATTTTAAAATACTGATTAATAGTGGAGGTGATTTTTTGAACCATATAAATAAAATTTGATGGTTTACATTTTCTTCAAAACCTTCAATCAAATTATGCAAAGAATTGGATGATATATGTCTTAAAAAATTTGTCCTCCTCCATTATGGGTGATTGAAATGGAATGTTGTATTATTTATAAGGTTGGATTTCTCTACCTTCTTGTTCATTATATTTATTTTCATTCTCCTTTTTATTATTATTTATTGTTAAATTTATGAGCATTATGAAAAATAAAAAGTGGCATTTTAATGCCACAAGAAAGTATAATAAATATTAAGGAGAATTTATGATACTTTTATGTATTTTTTATTACACCCCATCTACCCACATAAACATTTTATTCCTCATCACCTTTCCGTCAAAAATTTGACATTGGTTGTAAAAGTTGTCTTATGCATAACCACATCCTAAAAAATGAAACTCAAGTATATGTCTTATGATCCCATTTTAAATATTGACACATACATATCAGAGATCATAGACACTTACATGGGTCATATATATGTTGATTAATTTTACGAAAGAATGGAGGATTGGAAAAATAATAGTATTAGGACAATGCCTTATAGTAAACTTGCACATGCCATTGATTTTCATACATTAATATAGTGAGAAGATTTAGTTATTACATATGAAAATTATCATGACCTAAATAAAATGGAATAAGTTATACAAATGACATTTTTATGGCTAAATTGGAAAGTACGTCAATTATCACAACTTTCAGGATTTCAACTCATGATGAAACAATATGAATCAATAAAGACACTAGACAATAATTTTAGGTTCAAAAGAAATAAAAATGTTGACCATGATAAATCAATATTGATTAAGAAAAAATAATAAGGGACATTTTAATATGGCCAAAACCTTATACATGTCTATTTTTCAAAAGAGATTTTAGATATGATAATAGTGATAAATAAAGTCATGCCTCATGTTGATAAAAATTTATTTGATAATTGAATTTGTATGTATATAAATAGCATTTGTGTTGGATAAAAATCATTGATTGGGGATAAAAAATTAGTGACAACCTCCATGAACAACTCACTAATGAAGAATCAACACAAAAAATATACATGGCATAGTACTTAGTTTATTATATTATAGACTTGAGGCCATGGCCAAGCTTAAGTGAAGTAAGTAAAAATATTCTAAGAAAGATAGTACATGATAAATTCCCTTAGATGACTCATGAAAAATGTAATAAACATTTTAGAATGGTGAACAATACATTTACTATGTTAGGACAAATTCTTGAGGGAAACAATGAAAATTGAGTATCAAATAGGGCCATCATATTGATCAATAATTATGGAATTTATTTAATTTAGTTTTCAAAGTTCACATACTTATTGATCAGAGGATTTCAAGGGAACCCATATAGGTTACCTATATATTCAAGTGATATTCTTATTATTATTGAACTTAGTAGATAATTGATTGATGTATAGAATGAGGTATAAACACAAATTAATATTCAAGATAAAATAGTGCACTTATGACCACCCTTTTTAAAAACTTGTCTCATGACCTATTTTAGGGACTTTAAATAACCTTCCTTCACTTTTCACATGGATGAACCATTATTCTAAGAAAACCCATGACCATAGAATGTACTTATTCCTTATGTAAATTAATTCAAGCTCATACACATATTATTCCTGGTACCCAAATTAACTACTTATGTGCGTTGGATAAGAACACCCTAATTGGACAAAATCAAACCACTCTATTGTATAGATCCACATCTTTTTTCATCCCAAAAAATAAAGGCTAATTTCTAAAATTCAAATTCATGAAAGGGTCATCTTGAAATTTTATCGATTCCATCTAAAAATACCACTATAAAGCCACATTTCAAACCATTTTTCACACAAGAGGATTCCACATTGAAAATTTTTAAGGTTTTGATTGAATATTAAGATAAATTTCCATATTTATCCACATTATAATTACATACATCCCTTATAGCCCTGAGCTAAAGTCTGAATAAACCCCAAGGGTCACAAATCATAGTTGAAGCACTTAATCACATAAGGATTTCACCTACATCTAACATGTTTCATTAGTATTTCACACACACCACCATAGTATGGGATAAATACATAGAGTTTGATTCATCTTAAAAGTATTGGTATTTAGGCAAATCTCAACATAGGGGATGTTGTGATCAAGCATGAATTCAACTACTAACACATTTATAACACATGATTTCATTCATATTATTATGTCATTTAGATATTTTTTTAACTAAAAATAAGTTACACAATTGTTTTCACACCATATTTGAATCACGCACATAGTCTACAAAACACATAGGTGAAGGTGAACTTACCCTAAAAATTTTAGTTCCCTACCACCTGTCAAACACCAATTCTCCCTAGAGATAATAACACACCAATTTATTGTCCATTTAAATTGATTTAATCCATAATACCTTCTAAATCCTATTCTAGGTCAACATAGTCTCCTTATTAGTTTCAATTTGAGTCTCAGTTTCCTAGCTAAGTTTATATTCTCCTTTATTCTTTCCATGTTTAGTATATTTTAAAATTTAGTAAGTTCCAAATTAGTTTGTGTCATTTACTACATATCTTTAGCATTGTAATTTTTCAAAACAATTTGTCCAATTAGGGTCTAACATTCTCCTAGTTCCAAAATTTTGATAAAACATATTGGTGAACATATCTATTTTCTAGATGTTATAAAACCTTAACATAAATATTTTTAGGGTTTGTATCCTTATTTTTTCTTCTTCTAATTATTGTTTTAGATTTTTTAGATCTGATTTATTGTTTAATATTTTCATTATTCCAAAAAAAATCTTATTTAATTTAGGTTAATAAAATTATTTCTCTAATTTAGGCACACTAACACACTAAGTTGTTCCCACATTTAATATTTTCATATTTTAGTTGATAAATCTGCAATGGCATAACACGTTATTAGATCTAATGAAACAAATATAATACAGTCACATGGATTTATTTCAATGAATAAATATATGCATAATTATTTTATCAAATTTATTAGAGAAGAAATTAAAAAATCATCTGACAAAAAATCATCTAAGGTTTATAACCCTATGGATCCATTGGATACAAATTTTGTACCAACATTTAAAATGGGGATAACCCAAGGGCTTCAATAGATTAATCTACCAATCAATACTTAGTCACTGGGAAAACCAACTTTGCACACATTTTTATTCTTCTAATGCATAATACCTTACACATGAGATTCAATATATTCAAACTAAGGTGTTACATTTAGAGCATGGTTCTTATAGACCTAATCAGGTACTAAATTCTCACATTTTATTACACACTCCATTGGTAAAACACATAGCATTATATCCTATACCTACATTTTTCATGGCACCCAAGGTTACATTATATGATGGAAAGTGTGGCCCTAAACATTATATCATAGCCTTACATGTGACATGTTTAGAATACATGTCCAAGGATAGGTTATTAATTAAGTTATTCTCAAGGAGTTTAAAATAATATGCTTTACAATGGTTTTAGGACTCACCACATCAATTATTACATTTCATTAATGTTTTGGCCAATATTTTTATGGCATGCTTTTCAATAAATATAAGTGAGAAGGTTTCATATTCTCAGATTTCTCAAATCAAACATAATTCTAATGAGCATGTCATTAAATATGTCTTAAGATCTAATACTATGTTATCTAAAATTACAAGTCCTATGCCATACAAAGAATTACATGATATTTTAAAATAAATATTTATTTCACCCCTACATGAGTCCATCATTTTTAATAAATTTATCTCATCCACAGTTTTGTGCCAAATAGTTAAAGAAAGGGAATTAAAATTATTGGTAATGAATAAGATTAAGCATACAGCCAATTTAAATTCCAAAACAAAGAGTTTATGAAATACACCATATAAGGTGAGGCCAATTGATAATAATAATGATCAAATGGAAGTAATACATGAAATATTTGATCCCACTACACACATTATCTTAATAGCTCCTCTCAGTAGATAGTTTACCAATCTACTAGAATCCCCATATAAGATCCTCAAAACACTATTGGAATGTAATGTTATATCTCTCATTATTAGATTATTTAATTATAAGTGGTCTTAATTGACCCTTAGCCTTGGTATTAATTAAATAACTAATAAAGTATTATTTATTGACATGAGGTGGAAACCTCTTGCTAATAAATAATGGAGTTATAATTATTAAATTATTACCAAATTTTAATTAAATTATTTTATCAGGATGGATGTACTTGTTATTTTTACAATGGTAATTTCCATTGGTATGTCACTATAAATAGGGTTTTACCCCTATTTTGAAATTATTTTAATATGAATTGTTTTATCACATTTAACCTTAACTTGTGAAGGATATTTGACAGACGAAGTGAGCAGAGGAATAATATGTTGTATTGGGGTGTGGATTTTCTCAATAATTGAATAATCATCATTGGTGGGTTTTTTACCTCTTTATGGTTTTCCCATGCTAATTATTGTGTTGTGCTAAACTGTCATGTGTATACTTTTTTGATTATTATTAATCTTAGATTCATCATGAACATTGTTATATATATTATTTGCATGGATTTTATCACTCCCTACCACTAAAGAGGTTGATGTGAATAGGCCTCTTACAAAAGTTTTTTTATTAAAATCTTTGTGTGATTATCATAGGGTACTAGGACACACTACTAACATATGTATCAATTTGAGGCACAAGATTTAGGATTTGATAGATGTAAATGTCATTGATGTGGGCACACCACCAAATGAAATGAAAGCAATGAAAATATTTAGTGACCATTTTCCTAAGCATATAACTAATGACATGATAGATAAATTAAGAGTGCATTATGCATACAATTCACACCCTACACCAATTTCTCACCATTCTCATATAGAGGTACCATATCATTTGAATGTCATAATTGATACCAACATACTTTAATACCACCTATGATGCTCATCACATTTTTAGAACATGAGATATTAGATGATGAATCAAATCTACATTATTTTTTCATTTGAGCATATATTGATCACCAACATATTCATAGTGTCATGGTCAATAATGGTTCAAGTGTGAATATGTGTGAAATCACACCTCCAATATATATATATAGTTTTGGGTATCCCATATGAGTACCCCTATACCAGATAAATCTACTTCCTATGCATGATATTTTAATTTAAACAATTAAAAAGGTGCACCCTACTCAAATATTTCCACAACAAGTATCTACAATTACACAAAGGTCTATCCTTGAAAGGCCAATTTTGAAGAGGTTCATCACATATTATAGGAAGACTCTCTCTACTCCTACACATATTAGATTATAATTATAGGGAACTAAGGGTATGCTACATAAGGTACCAAAATTATATTCATATAGTCCATGATGAGATCCCAAAATCCCTAGAGTTTATCATGATAAAAAATAGTCAAAATAAACTATAGATCATTAGTATGATAATGTCAGTTATGGCACAAAGGGAAATAAATATTAAAATTCTAAACTTAGTTTAGTTTAGTCACAAAAATATATACCTTTCCATTCATTAAAGGTAACCATTCCATTTCTTAGACACAATACCCATGTATTGTGAGTATCTTACATGACTCATCAATTAGTATCATTCTTTCCATTTTTATCATTTTGAAGTTTACACACATACACACACATATTCCAAAAAAATTTAAAATTAGGACCTATGCATTCTTATTTTTAGTTAATTTTATTAGTTAATTTATACACCAATTATTTAGTACTTATTTTTTATGTAGTTTTATATCATATATGATTCAAAAGTGTACATGAGTTAGTATAGAGCATACATAATTCCATTCTTAGACACAATTGAAGATTATTTCACTACCTCAAACTCATAAAATACATTCAAACAAGTTTTTCATATTCATATATAAGCACACCACACTATTGTAATATTTCCTTTCTCTTGTCATAGTGAACACCTGCTATTATTTCTTAGATCAAAACTTGATGTAGGCCTCTTATAGCTTGGTTTAATTCAACAAGTTTATTAAGGGAATCTTATACATAAGTTTTATCCTTATTTGATTATCCTTTATTATTCATACCTCATTTATTTATATGGAATAATATCTGTAGATATTAATCACTTACTAAAACATTGATATCCTACTGATTATATAAGTTATTAAATCCATCAGTTTTATGAATTGCTCATTGATTCACTACATATATTTATGCATGATTTTCATATATGCTTTCATGTTTCATGTCTTGTGTGTGTTATCTATTTTTATTTAAAAAATTTGATCATGTAATTTTATGTGCATATAATCCTTAATTATATGTTTCTATGCATGTGACTAAAATTTTAACATGTCCCTTATGTGTGGCCCCTTGGCCTTCTATTACAAGTTTTGTGTGCTTGACATGTACTCTTTGTTTGTTTGCATCATGGCCGTGACACTTGTTTTCTCAATTTGTTAAATTTAAAATGACATGATGGAAATCATGCATGTTATAAACCCTTTAATACCATGATATATAATGTGCATCTCTCCCCAAGTAGTTATATTTAGCTTTTATTACTCATTTTTGATCACTTAACTGCATGCTAGATTTCTAACATTTATCATGACAATATCAATATGTATGATTATTTATACATGAATATCACATTACCATTATGATAAATTTATATATATGATGATTCCATGCTCTTCCATTTTTCCACTATTACTCAAATTTACAAATTTTTACTTAACATATTTTTCATAACATTTTATTTTGAGTTAAGTGTTTACACATGCTCAACAATTCACCTCAAAATAAGGGGCATACATAGTGGTTTGTCTTAGATAATAATCCCCTAAAATATAATACACATTAATAAATATGTAGATATCACACTGTGGATCATAGAACACACCCATAAATCACTCAGAAAGTAGTTTTGGTCAAGAGCACTCTATTAGATAGGAACACACCCTGTTGTTGTCCCAATACCTAGAAAACAATCAATTTCATAAATTCTCAAAATATTAAGTAGTATAGGGTAGTATGAAATAGGTACATGTTTGTAGTTTCCCCAAAATACTTAGGTTTTATCTTATATTTATTAGTTTGGTGGCATCATGCACGACATGTGTTTTAGGTTAGCACACATGTTATTACTCAAAATTTCAATTGTTAGTACTCAGTGCTAGAATCCATATACACCAAGTATCATATTGGAGAAATGTATATGTACTATGAATTCATCCTTGATTATATTTAAATTATTTTAATAAATGGAATGGAAATAATTTTTATTATCCATAGTGTATACACTAGATCCAAATTATACTAACTTTTTGCACCATTTTTGCACCAAAAACAAACCTTATTCCATCTATAGTGGTTAGTTCACCCCTATACACCAAACAAATATATTGGGATTCATATAATGATTCTCGACTAATTCACTACTTTGTATATGAAATGATGGATTCAAGCATGCCTTTAGTTCTTAAGCATGCTCTTTGATTAATGAGGATTGGGGCACACAAAATCCAATCTAATATTTTCAACATAAATTAAATATCCATGGGTCCTACCTTTTTCAATCACTAATGTTTTTCACCAAAAAAATAAAATAGTTCATGTACCCCATCATGTTTACTCATTACTTGTTATTATATCTATAATTTTGTTGTCTTTACTTCTTTATATTCATCTTAAGGACTAATTTTATACATTTTTAATTGTAGGATCACATGAAGAAAAATACAATATTGTGGTATACATTCAATATTTTACTTCATAGGTAAGTTCAAGTACACACTTTTCCTTTTAATCTAATACTTTCCCTTTTTTTCATTACTAGAATAAAATGGAGGAAAATATAGAAACATAAATTAACATTTAAGCTAAAATAGTGCACTCGTGACCACCTTTTTTACACACTTAGCTTGTGACCTATTTCATGGCCTTTTGACCACTTTCCTTTGCTTTTGCATGGATGACTTATTCTTATGATAAAATAAATGACCTTAAAAAGTATCTATTACTTATGAAAAATAGTTTAGGCTCACATAGACTATTCTTGGTACCCAAATCAGAGGTTTGTGTTCCTCAGACAACAACACCCTAATTGGACAACAATGTTCAACTCTATTGTCTAGATCCACTACTATTGTCCTCCAACAAAAATCAATTTATTTCCAAAATTTAAATTCATGAGAGGATTAACTCTTATTTTTAGTAAGAAACATCTAAATGAATTCCCAAAATACCACTATAAAGCCACATTTTAGACCATTTTTCACACAAGAGGATTCCAAATTAAAAATAACTAGAATTATAATTACACATTGAGAGAAAATTCCCTATTTCTCCTAATTATGATTACATGCAGCCATAGTATCCTTGATCTAAAGTCTGAATACACTTCCAAGGTCACATTTCATATTTAGAGAACTTAATCACGCTAATATTACACCAACATCTAGTACTTGACACTGGTCTTTTAAACACAACATTGTAGCATGGGATAACTACATGGAGGTTGATCCCTCTTTAGAGTATTAATATGCATGAAATTCTCAACATATGAGATGTTGAGGTCAAGCATAAATTTAAATACTAACCAATTTTTAGTTATGAATTAATCCATCTTATTATTTCATTGAGATAGGGTTTCAATTGAAAATAAGTTACACAATGGCTTTTGCATCGTAGCATAATCCCTAACACAGTCTACAAAACAAATAAGTGAAGGTGAACCTACTATATAAATTTTAAATCTATGATACTTGTTGCACACTAACACTCCTTAGACATAAAAAAACATCATTTTATTTTCTAGTTACAATGATCTTATCCAAAATCCATACCAACTCTTATTTTGGGTTTGCACTTAGTCAACATAATCTCCTTACCGGTTTCAATTTTGTAAATAACATTCATGTCAATATTCTAGATTAGTTTATATTATCCTTTGTACTTTCCATACTTAGTATATTTATATATTTAGTATGTTAAAAATTAGTTTGTGCTATTTATTTCATATCTTTATCATTATAATTATGCACAATAATTTGTCCAACTAGTGTTTAAAACATTCACCTAGTTTCCCAAATTTGATAAAACACAAATGTAATTAGAGACATGTTGGAGGAATCTCATTTCATATTGTATTGATATACATTATTTATAAATCAACATGTGATTCATCTAGAATTGAGAATTAAATTGTATATTTCTTGATGCAACCTCACATAAAAAGGATTGGACTTTGATAGCAATATTTTTTGAAAAGATAATCTTAGATTGAGTATTAGTTATTCAAATATACTATAAATTGAAGACTACTAGGAAGTCTTTGAAGATGATATTAAGGTGATCAAAATAAATTATTCAAGAATTAATCTGGATCAGATGAAAGGTTTCAATATTGAAAGGGTTAAAAAATGAATTTGATGATGGAAGTAACATTATTGACCCATTATTCACAAAAAAGTACACCTTGTGCTTTTTTCATTGATTAATTAGGCAATGAAAGAATTAATAGATTTGAAATAATGTATAATTTTATTTTTTATGATATATAAAGCATGGTTTGATAATAAATTGATTGAATATACCACTATAGGGTATGTAAATGATGTAGGTAATTATAAAATTCAACAACAAACTTCATCAGTAAGCTTACCCCAACACACTAGTACAAAAATACATTTCAAGAACCTAAAGAGTGACCCAACAACAAGTGATGAAGGAGATGAATAAGATCCAAAGAATAATTAAATTCTTGAAAATTTTTATGGATATGATTTTTGATATAGACAAAAAAATACTATTGGTAAAAATACAGACTCTTCTATGGTTATAGTGAAACTCAACCCCTATAAGACATTGATCCCTCTGTGTTGATTGAAAATACTACACAATAATTTATAGCCATTAACCAAGGTTACACTCAGGTCCCTCTTGTTACTTCTCCCACTCATATAAAAATTTCCTCACCAAAACCTAATATTACATCACCTCTCCATATTCCTTTTCCACCACATTCACCTCTGGTTCCACCTCCACCTCCACCTCATTCCTCACCCATTTAAAAAAATATACCTTAGTGGGTTTTTTTGGTATTCCTAAATAAATTTATACTTTAATGGTTCCTCTTTCTAATATTGATACCCAAAGGACTACTTATTTAGGTGATAATCAATAAAATAGGGGAAAATGGTGAATAATAGGAAAAATTAAACTAAAGCCATGATTCTTGAATTTGATGTAGTTTTAAATTTATTGCAAAGTCCCCCATGAAAAACATTAAGCATAGGCCACCTCAATATTGGTAATTAATCCTACATAGGCATAGATTGTATAGGTTTCCAAAACCATAATTTACAAATATCAAGAGTAAATTATATTAGTTGAGTATAATTTTAGTAAAATACCACTTGAGAATCAACTTGTGAAGGTGATATCCAAAATTTCCAAGTGACTGCAACAAGGTTGATCTAGAGAACATAAAATGGGAAACAAATACAATAAAAACTAGAAGAAGCATCAAATCAATCTTGAATATAAGTGAAACTTCCTTCAAGGAAGTATTTTAATTAACCCTAGTTGAGTAAATTGATAAGGAATCCTTTGCTACATTCTATAAATATAATCATCATCATAAATTTAAGGAGAGTTAGGGTTAACAACTTCTTATTAATAGTTTGAAGTTTTTGGACTAAAATAGAAAATCATACTAAATTTTAATAATTGAACATGAAAAGGTAGCTTCATAAATCAAAGCTATGAAGAAAGAAATTGGATTTTAGAAAGGTTTGATTAGAGACATGCATGATATTTCACGTATGAATGAGAAGATACTAATATATGAAGGTATCTTTAGAAAGTTTAATGGATATAATTATTATATTTGGTATCATTATATAGAATGGAAAAATACATGGTTTATAATATGTATTAGTCAAATAAAAATTATGATGAGATGAAATAAAATATCTGCACAAATTTTTGGGCTATACATTATGATTTTTTGAAGTGAGATGAAGTAAAACCATGCACATCTACTTAACTAAAATATAAATTTCAGAAGATGGTAAAAGAGGATGTTGAGTGTGGAGCCCTTTGGGGCTATCACATGACCATGATGGTATGTTTTGGGTGCTTAGAGAGATCTAAAGATGTGGGGATCACATTTTTCATGTACTCCACATGTGAATGGAATATTATTAAATATTTATTTAATAATTTCCATGTTATTGGAAGTGGGATTGATTTCCTTATTTTTAGGGAATTAATTATTATCTTTATTTATTTCCATGTTGACTTCCATGTTTATTGGAAGTGGGATTGACTTCCTTATTTTTAGGGAGTTAGTTGTTTATTGAAAGTGGTATTGACTTCCTTGTTTCAAGGATTTAGCTTTTATCACATTACATTGTAAGTTGTGCCCTTTAGAGGAGGAGAGATAAGGATGGCATGTCCCTTCTTGATAGAGCTTGTGGATAATATTGAATATAAGGAGTATGGAATTTTACCTTATGGATAGAGCCTATCTTGGATATGGATGGTGATTTTTCTCCTTGTTAGGTGGATTTATTTATTATTTGATATATACATGTGGAGATAAGACTTTGTATAATAGGTTTTGCATATGACAAAGATAGTGTACAAATGTGATTATTTACAGGGTGAAATATAATATCTTATGGTATGTTATTTTATAAATAGAGGTATAACATATCATGTATGGATGATTGTTGATAGATTTCAAATTTAAATCAACAATTCAATGAATTCATTTATGAATTCTGGAGGAAATATTCTATCTCTGTGAGAGGTTCTTTGTAATCTTGTTTTGTAATAGATTTTATTGAGGAATTTATTGGTGGATGTAGTCCACATTGGGTGAATCACATTAAATATATGTTATGTGTTATTGTTGGTTTTATTTTCTTTATTATTTCTTTCATTTACTATGATTTGAGGAATTATTTCCATGATGCATGTAGTGCATAATTAAATCTGATTTTACACATTTAAAATATGGTTATGTGATTTTATGATTAATTAAATCTGGTTTAAATTATTTTAATTCCTAAAAATTGGTATCAAAGATTTGGTTTTGTTTTTTGCTAAAGTGGTAAATCATAGGAAGGATTATTAGCTTAAGTGGGAGTTATGGGAGAGAAGATTAGCTTCAGGGTTGAGAAATTTGATGGTAAGAATTTTGGTTTGTAAAAAATTCAAATGGAAGATTACTTGTATCATAAAGAGCTTCATCTCCTCTTGGAGGGGAAAGGAGAACAACCTGTAAGTATGAGTGATGTGGATTGGTCATTTCTTGACATGAAGGAATTGGGATCCATATGGTTATGCCTTGCATGTTCTGTTGCATTTAACATTTCAGATTATAAAATTAAAAAGGATCTCATCGATAAACTTGGAAAGTTGTATGAGAAACCCTTTGCTTCAAATAATTTTTTTCTTATGAAAATACTATTTAATATGAAAATGTCTAAGAATTCTTCTATTTATAGTCATTTAAATGATTTTAATATGGTTGTAAGTATGCTCACTTATATTGGAGTTTAATTTGATGATGAAGTTAAAGCTTTGTTGATTTTATGTTCTTTGCATGATAGTTAGGATATCTTGGTTATGGTTGTGAGTAATGCATTCCCTACCAAGGGAAGCTTAAATTTTGAGGATGTTGTAGGTGTTATTATTAGTGAGGAAATGTGAAGGAAGAGAACTAGTGAGTAATATTTAGGTAATGTTTTGTCTATTGAAACTAAGAGGCAAAAGGACAAGAATAAAGGAAACTATGGAAAGTCAAAGGGTAGATCTAAATCTAGATCTAGATCCAAGATGATATGTTGACATTATGGGAAGTGTGGACACTCAAAGAAGGACTGTTGGTCACTTTGGGATAAGAATGTTAACAAGGAGGAAATGAATGAGGTAAATCTGACATCAGATAAATCATGTCAGGATGCCTTAATTATTTCTATGGATAATTTTTCTAAGTCTTGGGTATTAGATTTAGGAGATTTTTTTTCATGCCTCCCCACATAGGCATTATTTTATTGATTATGTTCAAGAGAATTTAGGACATGTTTATCTTGGTGATGATGAACCATGTGAGATAGTAGGGAAAGGTTGTGTTTAGGTTAAAATTCAAAATGGGAACACATGGCTACTTAAGGATGTCAGACATGTGCCTATGTTGAGATGAAATTTGGTTTCAGTAAGGTAATTAGGAATTGAGGGTTATTCGATAATGTTTACTGTAGATTCTTAGAAAGTTATCAAAGGTGTTCTTGTGTTTTCAAGAGGTAAGAAAGTTGGTACTTTATACTTGACTAGTAGTGTTAATTCTTATGATTTAATTGTTGTAGATAGAAATACAACTATGTGGCACTGTAAGCTTAGTCATATGATCCATAAGGGCATGGAGATCTTAAAAGATAAGTTGCTTAGATTAAAATATATTGATTTATAATTTTGTGAGGATTGTGTATATGGGAAAAAAAATCAGGTAAAGTTTTCATGAAAGTTGGACCCATAAAGAAATAACATAAGTTAGAGTTGGTACATTCAGATGTATGGGGACTAACTTAGGTATCTTCTATTAGTGGTTCCGATTATTATGTCACTTTTATTGATGATGTAACTAAGAAAGTTTGATTTTACTTTATTAAAAATAAATTTGATGTATTTAACACTTTTAAGAAGTGGAAAGCCTTGGTTGAGAATGAAACAAGTCTCAAGTTGAAATGTCTTAGATCAGATAATGGAGGTGAGTATTATAGAAATGTTTTTTTAAATTATTATTCTAAAAATATAATCCATAGGCAAAGGAAGGTTTTAGGAACTCCACAATATAATGGGGTATCTGAAAGGATGAATATAATAATAATGGAATGTACTAGGAGCATGAGGTTACATATAGGGTTATCTTTATAATTTTGGGCAGAAGCAGTTAGCACAATAATTTATTTAATTAACAAAGGACCTTTTATGCCTTTGGATGGAGGCATTATTGAACAAGCTTGGGCTAGTAAAAATGTTTATTATTCTTTTCTTAAAGTCTTTGGATGTGAGGCTTTTGTTCTTATTAAGAAAAAGGATAGGACCAAGTTAGAGGTAAAATTAGATAAATTTATATTTATTAGATGTGGTGAGGATGAATTTAGTTTTTGTTTATGGAGCATTAAAGATATGAAAATATTTTAGTCTAGAGATGTAATCTTTAATGAAAAAGTCATGTATAAGAATTAGTTATAGGAATAAGAATAAGAATAGGAATATAAAGGGTACATAATATTAGATGACATTATGGATGGCAAAGTATCGAATGAATTAGTTTATGAATTTTATACATAAGGACCTCAAAATCCTATGGTAAGAAGGTATTCTAGGGTAAGAACATGAATGTTTTTCTCCTTATTTGAATTATTTATTACTCATTGATAATGGAAAACTAGAGTTTTATGAGGAAGTAATACAGGTAGATGATGGGATGAAGTGGGAGCAAGCCATGGATGAGTAACATATATCTCTCATGGAGAACCAAACATGGGATTTGATAAGGCTACCTAAGGGCAAGAGTGAATTGCCAAAAAAGTGGATCTTCAGAACAAAATAATAAGATGAAGGGAGATAAATGTATAAGTCCAAGATGGTGGTCAAGGGGTTTTCATAAAAATTAGGTATTTATTTGGATGAGATTTTTTCTCCTATTATAAAAATGACTTCTATTAGGACTATTCTTGGTTTAGTTGTAGTTGAATATTTTCACTTAGAATAGTTAGATGTGAAAACTACTTTTCTTCATGGTGATTTGGATAAAGAGTTGTATATGAAGCAACCATAGGGATATGATGTAAAAGGGAAGGAAAACTATGTGTGCAAATTAAATAAGAGATTGTATGTCTTGAAACAAGCTCCATGATATTGGTATAAGAAATTTATTGTTTTATGTTAGAATGAGAATATCAAAGGTGTAATTATAACCATTGCATGGATATCAAACATTTTTATGATGGTTATTTTATTATACTATGCTTGTATGTGGATGACATGTTAGTTACATGAAAGAACATACAACATATTCATATACTTAAGAAACAACTTAGTGACTCCTTTTTTATGAAGTATTTGGGTGCAGTGAAGAAAATAATTGGTATGAGGATTACTCATGATATAAAGGAGAGGAAGCTTATTTTATTCCAATAAAAGTATGCGAAGAAAGTCTTGGAAAGGTTTAACATGTTGGAAGCTAAATCTATTGGTACTCCTTTGGCAGACCACTTTAGATTATCAAAAGAGCAGTGTCCCAAGATAGAGGTTGAAAATCTTAAGATGTCCAAGGTAACTTACTCATTGATAGTTGGAACCTTTATGTATGCCATGGTTTATACTAGGATGGATATTACCCAAGCAGTGGGAGTTGTGAGCAAGTATATGAGTGATCCTAGTTATGAGCACTGGCAAGTAGTGAAATAGATTCTTTGGTACTTGAGAGGAACCATGAATGTTGCATTATGTCATGTAAAATTAGATACCAATTTATATGGTTATGTAGACTTAGATATGGTAGGGGATATTGATAGCAGGAGAAGTACGACAAGCTATATATTTACTATTAGATATAAAATGGTTAGTTGGATTTCTAGGATACTAAAGGTTGTGGCTTTATCAACCATAGAGGTAGAGTATGTTTCTACTATAAAGGCTAGCAAGGAGATGATTTGGTTACATGAGTTGTTTTGATAGTTGGGGCTTGAGTAGTAATTTGGGATACTACACAATATAGTCAGAGTGTCATTCATTTAGAAAAGAAATCCACTTGAGGATGAAACACATATTCAGTTACATTATCATTTCATTAGAATAGCTTTGGAAGAGAACTTATTGAAGTTGGAGAAGATTCATACTAGCCACATTCTTATGGATATGATGATGAATGTGGTCACATTAGAAAAATTGAGACTATGTTTAGATTTGGTTGACCTTAGTGGTCATGGAGTAGTGATAGATTCTATTTAGGAGAAATGGTCTCCAAGTGGGAGATTGTTGAGTGTGGAACCCTTTGGGGATATCACATGACTATGATGGTAAATTTTGGGGGATTAGAGAGCTCCAAGGATGTGGGAAGAAATTTTTTAATGTACTCCACATGTGAAAGGAATATTATTAAATGTTTATTTAATAATTTTCATGTAAACTTCCATGTTATTGGAAGTGGGATTGATTTCCTTATTTTTAGGGAATTAAGTATAATATTTATTTATTTCCATTTTTACTGGAAGTGGGATTGAATTCATTATTTTTATGGAGTTAGTTGTTTATTGGAAGTTGGATTGACTTCTTTGTTTCAAGGAGTTTGTTGTTATCACATTATATTGTAAATTGTGCCCTTTGAAGGAGGAGAGATAAGGATGGAATGTTCCTTCTTGATGGAGCTTATGGATAATCTTAAATAGGTGGAATATGGTGTGTTGCCTTATGGATAGATCCTATCTTGGATAAGGATGGTGGGTTTTATCCTTATTAGGTGGATTTATTCATTATTTGATATATACAGGTAGAGATGAGACTTTGTATAATAGGTTTTGCATATGACAAAGATAGTGTGCATATGTGATTATTTATAGGGTGCAATATAGTATCTTGTGGTATGCTATTTTATAGGTGTAGGTACAACATACCATGTGTGGATGATTGTTGATAGATTTCAGATTTGGATCAGCAATTCAGTGAATTCATTAGTGAATTCTGAAGGAGATATTCTATCTTTGTGAGAGGTTCTTTGTAATCTTATTTTGTTACAAATTTTATTGAGGACTTTCTTGGTAGATGTAGCACAAATTGAGTGAACCCCGATAGATCTATGTTTTGTGTTATTATTGGTTTTATTTTCTCTATTATTACTTTCATTTACTATGATTTGAGGAATTGTTTTAGTGATGCAATAGTGCATAATTAAATCTGATTTTACACATTTAAAATCTGAATATGTGATTTTATGGTGAATTAAATCTAGTTTGAATTATTTTAATTCCTAATATAGGAGTTGTTTATAATGGATAATTTCATTATAAAATTTGTAAATAAGTGATATTTATTTTAGCCTTAATGATCTTAGAATTCTAAATATTTTTAAAGGGATTGAAGAAGAAACCAATGAAATGAACACTTGGCTTGTTATATTGGCTCATACTATTATTCTAAAGAGAGATGGAATTATCCCTATCATGCAAAAATTTAGCATATACAAGTTGAATTCTTCACAAGGTGAAAATTAAGATCAAGGTATCATAATTGATTAGGCATCTTCTCAACCTAACAAATATTCTCTTTCTAGTCAATCTTCTTAAGATCTTCATCTCTGCTTTTATATTTATTCTTTTATAGGAAAATTTAATGAATTTAAGTTATGTTTCATTTATTTAAAAGAAATAATAAAATTGAAATTTAGAATTGCCTCCAAAAAGAGGTAATAATATGCACCTTTATTATAAATAAGAGTTGATATTATTGTAATAGGAATTTTTAGAAAATAAATAATTTTTGGAGAGAAAAAAATATAATAAGTCATGTATTTTTATTGAGGATTAATACAATAATATTTATAGGACATTTTACCCTTCATAGTATTTTTGAATGATCATTATTCCTTATGGTTTTTTATTCATTCAATCATTATTCTTTATTTTTACCAAAACATGTTGATAGTTAAAATGTCATTATTATAAATGTCTTGAAGTGTGTTGAAATAATTGAGATTTTTATTTATTAAATTATTTTATGATTTATTTATTTCCTATTTTCCTTTAATTTGTATCTCTCTTACTCAATGCCATTCCACATACAATATTTTTTGTTCGCTAACAAACCCCCAAGAAATAATTTTGAATGTATATAATTTTAAATATTATATTTTATTCCCATTTAAATTTTCAATAAAAGGGTGACTCAAATAATAATATAGGAGTGAATCCTTCTCCCTTACACCATTGATTTAAATCCCACATTTTTTACCTCATACAAAATATTTCACCAATAGTTTTTGGTGCCCACCATGGGGCATGATTTTGTGCTTTCCATGAAACCTAATAAATAATTAATTTTTTTATCATATTACCATAAATAGAGATAAAACCCTTATTCTTCATCTAGGTCTTGATTGGATAAAAGCAACATAAGAAGATATTTATTCTTACATCGAATGTGTTCTTAGGATAATAAAACTATCCATGTTTAGTTTCAGAGAGTTGAAGTCACATTATAATAATAAGAAGATCATTTTGAACTCACCAAAAGAGTTTAACTAGTTACCAATATAAGAATACAAGTAAGGTATGTTGTGATTAGGGTGTTCAAAGAGTTATTCAACTACCTCCTACTCTAAGAAAACAACAATTTTAACTCATGATCATTGAAGGAAATATTATTATGTTGATAGAAAAGGCAATTTTGATCCCATATTTTAGTTACAAGAAAATTTTGATTTTAAACTAAGTTTAGAATATATTTCAATGAAAAATATAACAAGTAAAAAAAATTCAATTACTTTAACCAATTCATAAGTGGAAAATTCAAGAGTTAAAACTCAAGTCATAATTTTTTTTATAATTGATAAATTAAATTTGGGAAAATACATAGGCACCACTTCAACTTAGTGGAAAACTACATGATTTAACTAAGTGATCAAGAAATAACTTTCATAAGTTCACTAGTGATGTAAAAAAAACACCTAGATGAACATATTTCAAACTTCATTGCTACATGTGAAATTTTATGTGTTTAATACAAATATGTAGTAGTTAGAATGTTTTTTAAAATCCTAAAATATGTGTAAATGAAATGGTTTTATCATCTCACTCTTTTTTCTATTAATGGTTGGGATACAATGAAAAAAAATGTTTTAAACTAGCTGAAGATGCACATGTGCTACTCACACAATAGACATAAATGAAAAAGTAACCATACAAACCCATGATGGAACTCATTATAAAGTTTAAGAAACTATTGATAAAATAAACCCATTATATTTAAATATATATATGAAATTAGAAGTGTTTATTCATAAATTCCCAACTACATGAAATAGGGTTTCTACTGAGAAGAAATCAAGTAGTTGATATCAATCAAGCCCAATTATTGGCCACCAAAGTCTAAGATGATTTAATTATGGTTGTAAAATTAAAAAAAAAATATTACATGAAAAAAGGGAAAACTTCAAGTCAGAATTCAAAAACAATTACCTTAGAAAATAATAGCTCCAATATACTACGATATTCATAAACGGAATTTTGTGCTACATACTAATCATCCTCAAAACCAAAAATTGTCATTGAATCTCCTCAAAATTTAAATAATATTGATGTATTAATTTAATTATAATAAGTATATTAATACAAGGAATATGAAATTAAAACAAAAAATATGAGTTTTTAAGAAATCACAATAGAACAACTTAATGTCAATCCCCATAATGATATCTAAAATATTAATCTGGTGAAGATGACTATAATGATTTAATTGGTGATATTAATGGCCAATATATATTTTATTTTACCAAGTCACAAAAACATAAATAAGATACCAAAAATCATGAGGATGATAAATGTAATGAGAAATAGAAGTATAATAACAAATAAGTTTTTAAGACATCCCTTACAAAATTCATCCTTCCATGAAGTTATCTTTTAACCAATAAATTAAAAGATAATAAACTTAAAATAAATGTATGTACACCATCTAAATTACTATTAATTTTAATCCAAATACTAGTACCACATTTAAAAATAAATTAAATTTAGAATTTATGTAATCTACCTACTTACCTACTTTTAACGTCATTAACCATGTAAATAAATTAAAAATCTAGATGTATCAAACAAAATATTTGAGGTCCAAACCAAATAAATTGGATATGTTAATTAATTTTATTAAAGATGAATACCATAATACCTTTTTACATGTGTCCAATTGAATCCTTGGAATGCCTATCAATTCAAACTCTCATAATTCCATGGTAGATTCCACCTCAAAATATGGAAATGTTGAACCCTTCTTGATAGGTCTTTCACAGTCTTTGAGTTCAATGTGAATTTTTAACAATGATGGATATTCCAATTTCACCTCTAAAAATTTAGTGAGAAAAATATAATGATATTCCCCTCAATAGTTGTAACACTTTTCAAATTTCATTTTGAATCTACTAATATCATAAATTTGTAAGCTTTGGCAAAGAATCTATCCCAACATTATCAAAAAAATTATTCAATGGCTCCTAGTATATATTATTAAATTCAATATGAAGGTATTATTTTAGATTTATCAACCACTTTCACCTCTTTTAATTTAGTGGGAAACAATCATTATAGTCCCTCAATAGTTTTAACATTTTTCAAATTTTATTCTGAGTCTAGTAATCTCCTAAAGTCATAAGCTTTGGCAAATAATCTATCCTAATATTATCAATAATTTTATTTAGTGGATCATGGTATATCTTATTATATTAAGTATAAATGGAATATTTTATATTTTTATTTCATTAATGTTCTATAATATTGAAATTTCATAGATTTTCTTTCTTAGTTTGTTATGTGATTTGAGATTTTAGTGGCTCAACTTTTCATTCTAGTTCAAAAAATCCATTCAAGTTCAGATCCTCATCACTATCAATAGAATTTTTATACTCATATTTAATCCTATTAAAAGGTTTTATAATAAATTATTCCTTTTTTCACTAGCCTTATATTTTTTTATATTTGTATTTAAATCTCAAGATGCTTTTTTTTGTGATGATGAGTCTGTCATAGTACTTAGGTCTTCCACTCAACCATGACATAGACACATTTTAATTTTCTATAAATAATTATGTACTATAGGATTTTCATCTTTAAAAACAATTATTTGAATAAGTTATTATTGAAAATTTACCCAATGTTTAGTTTATCATATGCAATCCTAATGCCTATACTAAGTAGTAAGAAGCAGTGTCAAAGTATATCTAAAAACATGCACCCAATACTTAGGTTACATACCCTATGTAGACCATATGTATATACACCCATGTACATGAAAATATATAAAATATCCTTGTAATAATTTCCAATCTACCCTAGAAGTTATTGGTATTTGAAAATGTGCTTGCATAAATTTACATGCCTCATCCTATGATAGCTAAGTTTTCCTATGAACTACCCACTAGGACATATTAGTTCCCTTCAATGCATAATTAAGTGTACTTAATATTTGATATATATTATGTATATGATGATATAATCATAAAAATAAGTGTTTAATATCCTCAATTATGAAGTATTGATGTATTTGGTGTTCATTGGTGAATAACATTCATAGAGGTCACACTTCATGATCTCCCTTGACCCAGTTCAACATATGTGTATCCATATATCCACTTAAAGAATATTTTTATTTCTAATATAAGGTAAATTATATATTAGGATATGTGTAATCCATATTTATCACACCTATATTATATAATATATATACTTCAAACCTGGTTGGTGATTGTTATCACTCAGAAGGGCATCCTTGTAAGAATGTGTGTTTGTTATCACTCCTATTGACATAATGATAAATTTAAAATGTGTGTGTGGACTTATATTAGAGATAATATATAGATTAATGTATGATTCCCTTTGGTACACTCACCTAATTAAATATAAACTCTCTAATTTAGTGATTTCTTGACTAGGAAAAGGGTAAAAGGATAAATACTCAAGCTAAAATTAAACATGAAAACTAAAAATTTGGGGTGATGCACCAATGTTAAATTAAATTATGCATATAATTGAAAAAATTTAATCTAAATAACTTGTACACATTAACTTAATATTCATACAATGACTCTTACATCATTATTTGATATAAAGGTCTTAACAAACATTCACACTAGCATGGAATGAATCAACATTGGCTGAATTCACTTGTAAATTAGGTAGAAATCAGATTTAGACACTTAATATGACACAAAATAATTCTCATATGCTTCATAAAAGTAAAAAATTCAAATATTAAAATAGGAAAATCAATCATTCACTAAGTTATACCAATGAATGTGAGGCATACACTTCATGAATAACCTAAAAATGGAGGAAAAAATAGCTTCTTATTGCTTCAAAGGTGATGTAGTTATTTTAGTAGTTTTTCATTTATTTTTATTAATAAAAATAACTTACCAAAAATGGAAATGATATAGGCTTTTGAAAGAGGAATACCTATGATGGGGATGCACACTATTGATTTAGTGAGGTGGGAGCTCCTTTTTGGCTAAGGACTACTTGCACAACAATGACAATTTTGACGAGATTAATTAATAGTAGAAATGGGTGGACTTCCTAACACAAAATAAATTATAATAATTGGTACACTTCTTTATATGGGTGTTAGTACATTATTTATGAAATTAAGGGGATAATATAATAAGCTAAATTATAATTAATCATGTAATAAGATTATGCAATTAAAATGAAGTAAATCAATCTACAGCATAGATATTTTCAAAATGTTCATTCTAATATGATACAACTATGTCTTATTGATTTTAAATTTCTTCTAGTTACTTGGGGATGGCATCTTGAGTTGGGACAAAAATAATCCTGTAAATTCCTAACTTTAAAGAGATATAACTTTGATTAATGAATAAAGGATGAGGAACTATGGGTAGGTCATGAATCAATACCACATCATGTACATCACTGGGTAAGTTCATATAAAAATAAAAATACATGATTTTAGGGATTAAAAATAGTAAATTAGATATGTTAAATATTTCTAATCTAGTCTTAGGTTGTAGATAGAAATGAAAACATAGGGATTGGTGTTGGTTGTATCAGAATTGGTATTGATCAAATGATTGATATCGATCCAGAAAGAATCATGGTAAATTATTATAGTGGGTATTTAAAGACTTATAAGGTTCCTAAGGATGGATTTTAAAGATCTTAAAAGGCTCTTAAACTGATCATTGGTTTATGAAAACATATTTACAATAACAAATAGAAAAGAAAGGAATATAACAATAATTTAAACCTAATTAAATATATGGAAAAATTATCTCTATAAATGATTCCCAAGATGTAGATAAATACCTTATTGATAGATATATGGTTGGTTTTGAATAGAGTGTGGATAGTCAGGAATTGAGATAACATTCTTTCATAGTGTTCTAGGAAAAAAAATTCATCATTTTGGTGTGCAAAAATTAGGATCCTATTGATGCCTCTAAGTGTATCATAAGTGCTCTTAGTGTTTAAGGAACACTTCTCATTTTATAACTCAAATAATTTAGTTCATGAGTAGCAAGTTTTGGTAATTTGGTTACCCGTGATGAAATAGTGACAAAACAAGCAAACTACTCCACAATATTTATAAAACTTGGTGGTTGGGAGCCACCTTAGTCCTTTCAATAATATTTTAAAAATATGTAGTAATCTCTACTAATATCAATTAATTATAATCAAATTCTAATCTAATACTATTCTAAAATGAATATTTACAATGATACTTAAACTAAATTGATCTAGTTGAAAAAGAAGTAAAAGGTAGGGTAAGGTAGAGAAGAAAAATGTTGTTGATCTTCATCTTAGACATCATGAAAATGTTCAAGTGTTTCCAAAGCATGCACTCAAAACCAATATATGAGATAAAATAGCTTAATCTCAAATTACAACATATATTAGTCAAAATTCTAAGGAAGATAAGACATAATGAAAATAAGAACCATGTTTACTTTAATTTTTTACTCCTTTAAGTAGATAGATGATGAACATCTCCAAATGTAGAGCAAATAAAATAAATAAAACTAAGGAACCTTCAATAATCCTATCATATGCACAAGTTAATAATTATGCATTCAAAAGGTATGTGCTAAGAATTAAAAATAACCATTCAAATATAAGATTCAAAACAAATAATTGAGAGAGAAGATAAATAATAATTCACATAAGTAATATGAGACAATATTATAGGAATTATCTGCTTGTATTAATTGCTTCAAAATTTACACTAGCTTTTGTATCTCAAAAACTCCCTCCCTTTTACAAATGACAATGCTCCTTTTATAGATTTCAAGGAAGCATATCGATTAATTGCATCAAATTAAAAGTGTTAAAAATATAAAGGATAGTTGTCCTTTCTATAAATTTTTTAAAAAAAACTAGAATTTCTAAAATATACTGACCTTTAAGAAATGTGCATACAAATAACACATTCCTTTACAAAATAATATTCTATTTTCAAATTTTACAATGTTCTCATAAAAGAGAATATTCTTGACTACTTGGTAGATCCTGTGATGATGAAGAACCTTATGTATGCAATAAAAAATCCATCACATCCATAAATCTATCTTGGATCGGATGGGATAGAGCACACCTACACTTATAATTAGGGAGCATATAATTGTTCAGTGGGAGCATGACCAATGTGAGGATCCACTAGACCTAATTAGGGGATCACTTGTCATAACACATTGTACAATATAGGGTTCCAAATCTTATAGTCTAACACAATCACATAACAACCCTAAAATAGTCTTATGATTTAATATTTCACTAATCTAATAACAAGAAATGTAAATCTAATCTTGTGTGCACCAAATCTTGTGGCACAAAGTGGGGGTTAATAAAGTAAATCAATAAAAACACGTATAGATAATTTTAAATAAAGTAAGTATGAGTAACACCCTAATACATGAAATATGAAGAGCAATATTATCTAAGCCAACACTTATGTAACTTCTATCTACTAAAAGAGAGGAGAATAAAGTTAGAATATAATTACTTGAATGTGAACCCATTGAGACTCAATCTCTCCATTGGCCAAAGGGGTTTCATAAGAGTTTATTATGGTTCATAAGGATCACTTTGTTAGGCCAAAGCATCCAAGACCTATCCACAAGACTAGTTGCCTAAAAATAAGAAACTTAAGCTAAGTCTCCTCAAGTAGAATGGTGGAAGAGTAGATTGTGAATAAGTGCAAGTGAATAATAAATATTTATTACATATTCTGAATAATGATCAAAATGACCTTGTATATATAGGATTATCTTACCCTAAAATTATCCAAGAATGTTGGTTGTGATAGGTTGACCTAGTAGACCTAACACATTTTTGGACTAACTCACTAGGTCTATGCTAGGTTGGCCAAGAGGATAACAAACTAAAAGAGAGAAAAGGTCTAAAAACTATACTAGGTCAACCAGGTCAACCTAGTATGCTAAATAAGTCAAAAGGGTGCCAAGCAAGTAAATGAAAGATAGAAAGAGGAAAAAGACTGGAAGACTATGTAAGGGAGGAGACAACCTAGGGAAAGGTTTTAGGAACTAGTTGGATTGGTAATAATATGGGAAAAGGGACAACAATCTTACAAAACACCAAAGGTCTACCCACCCCTTTTTTGGTGCACCCCTTAGGGCATGCACTCAAAGAGATTGAGTCTTAATGGGTTCTTGCAAGATGTAAAGCATTAATAATCAATAAAAGTGTGAAAATATTATGTGTATATATATTCCCCACTCGAAGCTCATCACATGTCACTAAGGTATAGCAGGGGATGGTGCTTCAAGAAAGAACATAAGGACACACATAACACTGATGCCAAAAAAATTGTAGTATTTTAAAAACATAAAATAACTAAAAGGGAAACTAAGCTAAAAAGTAAATAACTAAAAAATAAATGTAATGCATACCTTGTGTTGACCATTTTTTGTCCAACAGGCCAAAAATTGGTCCCCCCTTTTTTCATGCTATTCTAAGCCAATATTTTTGATTTTTTGCACAAGTCTTGCAATTTCTATGGACTCTGCAGTGAAGTTTCTATGGACTCTACAGGTCCATTTCTACGGACTCTGCAGGGTTTCTACGGACTTCACAGGAACTTTTACGAACTCTACAGGTGTAGTCTTTTGGGAAGATGAAGAACTAGTCAAAGAGTGAAAGGTTTTACAAAGCTTATTTGGACTCTTGTCTAAATAAATTCATAAGGAAAGGGAGCTAAAGTGGTTTAACAACATGATCTTTCAAAGAGTTAGTAGCTTTGAATTGTTGAACCATTGAACCGGTTCAACACCTTGGTTCATCACTTTGGTTCAATGCCTTAGTTCATCACTTTGGTTTAATGACTTGGTTTAGTCATCTTGGTACAATGCCTTGGTTCATCACAAATTTAAATCTACAAATTTCATCATTTTAGTTCAATCAGCTAGTTCAACACTTTGGTTTAACGCTTCAGTTCACTCAGTCAGTTCATCCATCGATTCAACGGATTTTGGTTCACTTAAAGGGTTCATCAAATGATTCAACAAGCTTAGTTCAATGCTCGGTTCAAATCCTTAGTTCAATAATTGTTTGAATCGTTGAACCGGTTCAATGGATTGGTTCAACGGTTGGTTTAAAGGAGTGGTTCAATGTGAAAAGTTCAAGCCTCTAAAAGGACAAGTACTCTTGTGGAGGGTAGTTCTAGGTTTAAGAGCCCTTGTGGAGGGCAGAGAGCACTTCAAAGAGGCCACAAGGAAAGAAATACGAAAAGGTAAGATCTTTTCAAAATTTTGTTAAGGCAAAGAAATAAATTCTTTCAAACTTTTTGTCTGAAGGAATTCCTTCAGATAAAAAGTCTGAAGAAATTTGGGGAAACCACAGGCCAAAAGCTTGAAAAGAAATTTCCAAAGGAAAAGTGAGAAGGAAATTATTGTAGACTTTTTGTCCATGGGAAAAATCCCGTGGGAAAAAATTCCACGCAAAAAGCCTATAGAGAAAAGGCCCGCGGGGAAAGAGGCTAAAGCAAGAAGCCGACAAAAGGTCCAAGGGTGATGGGCCTGAGGACGTCAAATTTAAACATGGTGAACTAGCCATTGGGTATTCAAAAGTGATGATGGGTGCATGGATGCCAAATTTAAGATGGTGAAATAGCCATTTATTTTTTAAATTGCCTAAGCACTAACCACGAAAAGAACCCAAAGAACACAATGACCTACCAGAAGATAGCCCCTGAGGGCTGAAGGAGCAGAAGGAGACAAAACAAGGAAGAAGACAAGGTACAGAAAGAGACAAAGTAGTCCAAGTGGCAAAGAGGAGGTGAGTTATTTCTAGATGGTCACCAAATGGTGCAAACAATAAATGGCACAGCCTGTCTTCTCTCATTTGCATTTATAAGGGGACAAATCACGTGAATATCTGGAAAAAGTAGTCTATTTGTAGAAAAGTGGCATGGCCATGTTTTCATATTAATTCTAGAATGCCAAAGTCAAATTTGGTGATTATACAACATGGTTCTAGCAAGCCTCTTCTAGAATAATGACATCGGCAACAGTGACTTCCTCTTGATGTTTTCAGCGTGCATGGGCCAACTTGTCATAGAGTGCCAAAGTCTTTTCAAAAGAAGTGCCAAGTTCTCTTCCCCTTTTTATATATATTGTAAAATTTCTCATTTGAGAAGGATCCACTCTCTTAACCTTAAGGCAAAACTCTGCCCAAAAATCTCTCAGGCTTGTAAGGTAGAGCTCTACCAAATTTTACCTTGAATTAGGACTTAGCATTTTTACCTCTATCTAGACTTGCACTTTAAAGTATATGTCTATGTTCTTATTTTGAGTTAAGTCATTGTCTTTCATGCTTTTCATAGATAGATTATAGCATGTCCAGTGCATTGTGAAGTCTCCTTTTTGTAGGTCTGCTAGAAGTGTCTACAACAAGAATATAGGCACATGTGAATAGGCTATCAAAGTGTGTCTCAGAACACCTTTGCTAGTTCCTTCCTCCCTGTATCTCTACGGACCCCTGACTCACTAAAATTGAAGATTTTACCATGTCAGATGAAGTGTATGGGTGTTTTTTCCTGGTGAAAAGTGTATGCTCAGGCTGAGTGGGTCAACATTTTATGGTGTATCACCTTTTCATTTCTAGGCTTAGGTTCTATTTTCAGCATCTCTCTCCCTTTTCATCCCCCCCTTTTTACATTTATTTGTTAGCAATAGGAGAAACCAGGGCCTAAAAGATACATTATATGGAGCTATCACTTATCTAGAGACTCTCCCCTCCAGCTTCGCCAGTCCCATAGGTGAGAGGGGAGTTTCCATTATTGTGTGTGGAAGGGTGGGAGCTAGGCCTCTTGCCCCCAGGTGCAATCCACTGCGTCAACACCTTGAATTACCTTTATCATGGGATGGTTATCTACTATGTTATTAGTTTTGAATGTATAGGGTGTAGATATTACTTTTGACAAACCTAAGAATATAAAACTAAAGAGCAAAATTAAATAAACACAAGAGAAGCCAAGATAGTTGGTGGTATGAGGACATGATGTACTTGGGAGATTTGGCAAGATGGGGTGACATGTGCTATGTTAAACCAAATGACCAATTTAAACAACAATATTAAAACCAAAAAGCCAAGGCTACTAAAGATTAAAAAACTCAAACAAGTTATCCTAAAGTAAGAATGGCAAACTCACCACATTAAACCAAGGATACATGTCAAACATGATGGTAAAACAAAATGAAAATAAATAGTAAAATGACTAACTAAAAAGACAAAATGGTAAAACAACATTGATAAGTGAGTAGTAACAATTCACATCTCACTCAGTAATGGAAAAAAGAATGCATAAAAGGGAAAACAACATTATCAAGTGAGCAGTAACAAACTACATCTCACTCAATAATGTAAAAAGGGTACGGACTCAGGTATCCATAATTAAAAGACAACAAAATCATGATAAATGGTAAAAGTAAAGTAAAGAAAGTTTAGTAAATGTAAAATGATGTAAATAAAAAATTCCATAGTTACTCAAACATGTTTCACTCTAAGGATAGATAAAATTGAAATAAAGGAATGCTAGCATGTTTTTAAGAGATGAAGAAAAAAATAGAGAAGAAGGGAAAATAGATTTGGAATCATAATTTGTCTATCAAGGGGGGGAAATGAAATGGGTGGAGGGGAGAATGAAAGAAAAATCAAGGTGGAGAGAACTCTTTATTGAAGTCAAGACACTCAAATTAGGTTTGTCAAAATAAGAGGACTTTCGACCTTAAGAATTATGAATAACTTCTCTTAGTGACACAAGTCTTGGGTAAACAAATGGAGTATATAGATTATCCCATAATGGCTATAGGTATGAAAATTAAAATGGACCTACCTCTCCATGATGTGTTCCTGACTCTTCAATACTCTTTATAGCTCCATCAGTTTATTGTGAAGATTGGGTACTTGTGTGAGAAAGTAGGTAACACCATAGAGTTTTTTGAAATTTGCTATTCCAATCTACTAGCCTATGGCACCCTAAAGGACTTTGGCTCTATGTGAAGCTGACTGTGGAGTTTGAGCTTTGATTAGAGATAGGAGATATGCTTATAATCACATATTTTGGTGTGAATTTGACTTTTGATATTTGTATGTTGCCTTTTTATTTCAAATGATTTGGATTTTAAATTTCTTTTGATGGCTTTTTCTATTCCTCCTCCATATGGATTTAGAAAACTAAACATGGGTGACTAAGATGAATTTAATTTAAAAACATGAGACAAGGTGGCTAAGAGAGAAACATCAAAGAGCATAGGGTCTAAAAGTCTCATAAATTTAGGTAAAATAAAAGTGTTATCTTAACTTTGACATTATTTTATCCAATGCAGAGATGAGCAAAAGGGAGAAATCAAGAGGAATAGCACATAGAATAATTTGAATTACTTAAAATTGTAAAAAATGTGACTAAAGGCACAAAGAAGGGATATAAATATATAAAAGTGTGATTCCTTATCATAATAAAGATGGAAATGGAGGAAAACATGCTAACATAGATTGTTTAAAATTTTCATCTAGCAAAAGAAGAAAAAGCTAAAATTTAAGAACAAGGATCAAGAACATGAAAATAATGGTAATTTTATGGGGAGGGTTGGGTCTTATCCATGGTATTATAAAGCAACTCATAAAAGAGAGACCCATGAGGGTACTAGTAAGTAAGAGAAAAGCAAAGTGAGGGAGCCTTCTTACAAATAAACTCGTAAAGAAAAATCTAAAGGATGCTAAAACAACATTCACAAACAATAAAAAGAGAAACAAATTATTAAAATATGGCAAGTTTGTGAGGGATTTTGGGTCCTATCCATGGTCTTAAAAATAAATTCACAAAATAAATATCCAAGGGGTGTCAAAAATAAGAGAAAATGAAAGAAGATAAAGAAGACTATGGTACATCAAGAAACCAAAAGACCAAAAAAGGAGGACTAAATGTTTGCAAAAGGAAGGAAATTGATACAGAGGAAGAGACCCATGCTTAAGTAACCTAAAAAAATAGCTAGATAGATATAAATAGAAAACATGACAAGAATAAAATATTTAGGCAAAGTAATTTTTAAGGAATTGGGCATTGGTGGGTTCTTGGAAAACATGGTCTTCATTAGTTTGAAGGTGATAAGTTATTAGACCAAAAATGTCTTTGACTAAATATGGTCCCCACCATTTTTGGGCATATTTTCATTCTTTATCATGGTTATATTTTAATTTAAGGAATCACCAACATTAAAAGTTTGAACTTTAACACATTTGCTATGTTGTTGAGCGATATGAGCATTGTATTGGAAGTTATGTTGTAAGGCATAAAGGTGATGTTCATCAATAAGATCTAGGGCATGAAGTCAATCTTCACACAATTATTCATAAAAAATAATGATGTGAAGAGATATACATAGAGAGGGAAGCTCAAATTTTAATGGAAGGACTAACTCAAAACTATAGACTAGCAAAAATGGAGTTGCTCTAGTGGTAGTATCAATGTTAGTCTAATAGGCCCAAAGTGTAGGGTAAAGATGAATATGCCAATCCGAGTGAGTTTAATGAATTATCTTTTGGATAAATTTGTCAATAATTTTATTGGTGGCCTCAGATTGACCATTGCATTATAGAAGATAAGGTGTGAAAAATTTGTGATTGATCTTAAATTTGGTACAAAGTTATTTAGCATGTTTATTTTAAAAATTACCACTATTTTCTAAAATTATGGTATGGGGAATGCCAAAGTAGCAAATAATTTAGTTAAAAATGAACTTGGATATGATAGGACCTGTAACATTAACAACAGGCATGGATTTTACCCACTTGGTAAAGTACTCAGTAGTGGTCATGATAAAGATTTTCCCATCTTGGGAGCGAGGAAGTTTATCAATGAGATCAAATCCCCATGTGGAAAATGGTCAAGGAGATTCGATATTTTTAAGCTCAGCAAGAGGTGAATGGATAAGGTCATTATAAAGCTGAAAATGATTACATTTCTTAGAAAAATCAATTGCATCCTTTTCAAGATTAGTCCAAAAGTAACCCATATATAGGTATTTGCACGCTGTTGCATGTCTACTCTAGTGACCACTACAAATTCCCCCATGTGCTTGCTTGAGTAGAGGAGGAAAATCAACTTGCATAACATAAAGGAGCAAGGTACCTTTAGCATTGTAATAGTAAGGGATGTTATGTCAAAATACATACTTGAAATCTTGTTTATGAATGTGTTTATTTTCATGAGAATCTAGATTAGGAAGATAATTTTGATGTTTTAGATATTGAACGATATCTTGGTACCAAAGGCTTTATCAAATAGTCACAACCTCAATGTGATAGATAAGTGAATCAGGTGGTTGGATAGATGATGGATATTTTTTAATTTGTATAACAAAGAAAGGATTAGAAAGAACTTGATGAGGATGAAAGAGAGAATCTAAAGAGGCAAGAGAATCAACAATAAAATTTTGGTCTTGAGGAATAAGCTCAATAGTGAAAGAGATAAAGTCCTTATCAAAATTGGTTGTAATTTTATGATAGGTAATGAGGTTATCACTTTTACATTGATAATCACCATTAATTTGATGATGAATGAACTAATGATCTCCTAAAGTATGAAGATATTGGATGTCAGGATCAAGATCAGCTCTCATGCCTAATATAAGACTTCATATTCAGCCATATTATTGGTGACATCAAAGGTGAAGTAAAAAACTAAAGGAATGATCTTACTAAGAGGACTACTAAGAATGCAACCTACCCAAAATTCTGTAAGGCATTTAGCACCATCAAAATTTAGGGTCCAAGTATCCTCATGCAAGTCAACATTAATCTTAGGGAGCTCCTTGATAACTACCTTTGATTTAGTAGTACCGGAGGGAGGGGAGGATTCTTCAAGATTATTGGCTTCAAGATCAATAATAAAGCTATGAAAATAGTATTTAAGGGATATAACTTGATTAAGAGCTTCAATGAAAAGGATATTATCATTAAGAATATCATCTTGAAGTGAATGAGTGGTTGGAATAGGATCTACAACAAGTTGGTCAGCTATGACTTGCCCTTTAACATCTTTTTGTGTGATGTGAAGATTGAATTTCATAAGTAAGACCATCCATTTTCCAATTATATCTCTAGGAATAAAGGCTTTGGAGAAGAAATAATGAAGGGGATAGAATGAATTATGACATAAGCAATTTGGTATAGCATATAATGAAGAAGCTTTTCAACCAAAAAATAGATAGTGAGGCAATCATGCTCAACTTTGGTATAACATGTCTCATAATCAAGGAGGCCTTGATTAATGTAGTAAATATCATACTCTCTTCCTATATCATCTTGTTTGGCAAGCATTTCCCTAATTGAAATAGGTATGGAAAAGTATAGAGAATTAATGGTTTATCATTAGAAGGTGGATGAAGTAATTACTCTTTCATATTATCAAAGGATCTTTGACATGGATCTATACATTCTAAAGTTGTACCTTTATTGAGAAGGGAATTTATGGAGTAAATGAGATAAGCCATTTCAAGGATAAATCATCTAATTTCCCTAAGTTTACCTAAATAAGTATTAATATCAAGAATAGAATGAGGAATAGGCATGTTGACAATAGCACTAATTTTGGCTAGGTCAACATTGATGCTATGGAGAGAGACTAAGAATCCTAAAAATTTACCAAATGTGACTCCAAAAACACATTTGAAATGATTAAGTCTAACTTTGTATTTAAGGAGACAGTCAAAGATGATAACAAGATCAAAAAGATGGTTCTTATGATGTATGGATTTAGTAATAATATCATCCACATAGGTTTCAACAATTATATGGATGAGATTGTGAAAGATGTGAGTCGTAACATGTTGGTAGGTAGATCTGACATTTTTAAGTCTAAAGGGCATTTTGACATAAAAATAAGTGCCCCATTTTATCATGAAATTAGTTTTATGTTGGTCCTTAGGAGTGATATGAATCTAATTATATCCCAAGAAGCCATCCATAAGAGATAACATTTTATAACCAGTTGTGGAATCAATGATGGCATCTATTAAAGGTAAGGGGAAGTTGTCCTTAGGATAAGAAATATTAAGGTTTTGGAAATCAATAAAAATGTGGATGACCATAGTTACCTTCTTCCAAATGGTAACAATGTTAGAAACCCATTAAGAATAATACACTAGTTTAATGAATTTAGCATCTATTAATTTAGTGATTTCCTTGAGATAGATTAGTAACTTCAAGTGGGAATTTGCATTTATTTTGAAGTACTAGATTAGTGTTAATATAAGTGATGATGTTATAAACCAAAATACTAGGGTCAATGTCAAGCATGTCTTAGTAGGACCAAGTGAATGCCTCTTAATAGTTATCAAAGAATAAGCTAAAGTTGTCATGCTCAGATGGTGAGAGTTCTTGAGAAATTTTGATTGGTCAAGGAGAAGATGGTGTACCATATTTTATATGAGTTGTTTCTTTGATAAGCATAGAATTGTCATCTTAAAAATGGTAAGATGTATTAGGTAAGGATTAAATTATATTTTTTTTAGGATCAATGCTAGTGACAAAGTTGTTAAAGCAAGGAGTTTTATTCTTGAAATTTCCAAGTTTATGATGTTACTGAGGAAGTTGAGGTTCCCATGCATGAATTAACTCAAGAATAGATTCATCACTAGGCAAGGAAGGAAGATGACTATAATATTCAACATCTACTTCAAGGTCTATAATTTTATTGCCATGGCGATCATATTCAAAATGAATTTGATGGACATCGGTTATCTTGGAATTTAGTGTAATTTTAGATGTAGATGAAGAGGATGGATTCAAAGAGATAGTAGTGTTGATATATTAAATGATGGGAGATGGATATAAATAAATGATAGGTTATATAGGAGGTAAAGAAGATGTAAAAGCATCTATATGTTTGGAAGGTTTAAGTTGTTCTACCACCCAAGGAGTATCGATAAGTGGAGAATTGGTGGGAGGTGATGACCCTAAGGATCTAAATCATGATGTTTAGATATGGTATGTACATCCCAATTGAGGCATGAATTTGGGCTAAAATATTTTGATAGTGTTGGACATCCAAGTTTCTAGAGTGATCTTGGGACATGATATAGTTGTCATGATATGTTGGGGAAATCATACATGCTTGAGAATTAGTGGGAGTTTCAAAATTTGAAATCCAAATGTTACTAAATGTATGAGGGGACATGGTGAGAAGATCTTGGAATAATTTAGCCACTCCAAATTCATTTCAAGTGAAGCCATATTTAGGTAAATATGGTTCTTGATCATTGCATGGATGGGGAAAATTAGTAATCTCATCCATGATAGGAACAATACAATCTCAGGGTAAGAGAGAAGGAAGAAGCCAATCTGCAATATATGGGGGTAACTTCTTACTATTGTAAGTGTGTTACAACTCATTGGGATCATCATCATCAAAATACATAAGATTAAATTGAAGATTAGGATTCATGTTGATGAACTCAGGTAAAAAATCACTATTGATTTTAGAATTCACAGGAATTTGATATTGAGACTTAGGATTGGGAAGCTGGATGATCCATGAGTTGGGATTAGATTCATGTTTGTAACATTTTTTTTATGTAAGAATTTAATACACTAACTACTAGAAGAGGTGATATCCCTCATCTTATGAGTCCATGGATGACCAAGAAGAATGTTATAAGATAAAAGAATATCAAGGACCATAAGTTTGGTTTATAAAATCTTAGGTCCAATGGTCAATAAAAGCCAAATATGGGAAATAGGATTTTGATTAGTCTTTTAAAAGCCATGAAAAGTAAGATGGGTTTATTTAAGATGATATTTATTATAGCCAAGTTGTTGAATGAGCCATAAGGATGTGACATTAATACTAGAACCTTCATCAACTAAAACCTTTTAGATAAGGGTGGTATTAATGGTTACTTTAATAAAGAGAGGTAGATCATCGGTGCAAAAATAATTTCATCATTGATCATGTCTTATTTAAGAAACTCAATGGAAGGCTTGGAAGAAGGACACATAGTCTCAATGGTACTAACATTAGTTGGTTGAGAATAGATAGAAGTTGGTTCTTCATCTATGGAAGATGGATCTTCAATTTCTTGAAGTTGTTGCATAAGAAATTTATGATGCTAAGGTAAAGTGTGAACCAAATCCATAATAGGAATCTTACAAGGAATAGAGCTAAGTTCTTCAAGATAATTCCAATGTGATTTAGAATAACCAACATGAGGTTTAAAAGGTAAATTGGATTTATAAGATATAGATGTGGTTACAAGATCAGAAGAAGTAACTTGTTCCTTAGGAGCTTCCAAATCATCATAAGTGGTAGTGGTATCTTTAAGTAATTATTCTTCTAAATATGGTTTCTTAGGATTGGTAATAGGATATTTTTGGGCTAGTTTACGATGATAATTAACCTTGGAAACATTGACATATTGGGAGTTTTTATAATATAGGTCATAATTGGATTTGATGGCACAAATCTCATTGACATTTGATTGATTATTATTTGAATAAGATTTTGGATTATTAGAAGTAGAGATTTTAAAGTTTTGTCATTTTTGAGATGTAGCAACATACTCCTGATAATGAATTTTGATCATAGCCTCATGGTTTAATGAGTCACCAAGAATATAAGAAATGACACACTTAGTGAGCCCTCTACAAGTTTTATAAGAATGCCTAATGTCAGCATGGAACTGGAAATGTAGATTGGGATCAAACCACTCAAGAGGAGCATTGGGATCAATGAAAGGTTTTTAGGGTGGTAAAAATTGTTACATTTGTTAAACCAAAAGAGGTACATGAGATGGTAAAGGAACATCAAATTTGGTAACTCTAAGTTTGGTTTGGGAAGGTTTACTAGTAATAACATTACATGTTTGAAAATATCCTTTAATAAGTTTATGATTGGGTTCAAATTTCTTAAAAAGAAAGTCTTGATGCTTAGCTTGGTCAAAAAATTCATTAAGAGTTTGAGAAGAAAAGGTCCAAACCTTGTATTGAAGAGTAGGAGTCAAAGTGGTAATAAAGAGTTTGAATAAATTAACATTGGTCATATTATTATCAAATTTATGAGCTAATGATTTCCATATTTTAATAAAATCATGAGCTGATTCATTAGGAGATTGTTTAGTATTTATTAATTTACTAAGATAATTTTTAGGAAGATAATTATGTTTAAACTCTTTAACCAAAGGTTTAACCAAATCTTCAAGTTGTCAAATGGAATGTTGAGGAAGTTGATTATACCATTATAATGCATCACAAGTGAAAGTTTTGACTAATAGTTTAGTTGTGGAAAATGTATTAGCTTGGATCCACTCTTTATAAAGGCCACCAAAGGCTTTAAAGAATGAAGTAGGGTCTTTAGTCCCATCATATTTGATAGTTGGAGTTATGTTACCAATATCAATGGATACAATGAAGGGTTCTAAAGGCTCATTTTGAATGGTTTAAAGCATCTTGTTAATCATTATGGGCTAAGAAATAAAATTACCTGAGGCATCCCTAAGAGGTGGAGGAATTTAATTAGGTTTAGCTTTAGGATGAATAGTTACAGGTTGATTAGTTACATTGATTAAATGTTGTTGAAGTTTCATCATTTAGTTGGTATTAGAATTTTGAATAATTTTCATTTGTTGAATGACATGAGCTAAGAGGTAGGTTGTATTAGGAGGTGAGTTAGTGTTGGTTGGATAACTCCCTAAATTAGTGCTGGGGGGGAGGGTTATTACTGGGATTATTAAAGATATTTGTATCAATCACTTCCACATTAGTTTTAAGAGCTTGAGAAGTGTCTTGATAACTATGGAAAAAATTAGATCCATCAAATTAATCTTGAGGTGTTATTTTCATCATGTTACAATTCATAGATGAAGGAGGAGAAGAGGTGCCCCAAGAATGATGGTTCTCTTGGGATGAAAAGAGAGGGAGGAATGAACATCAAATGTAGTGTCTAAAAATATTTAAGTTATCCGAAAAAAACTTGATAGGAGACCTCATTTTGACTGAAGAGAGATGAACATGATGCAAAACTAAAGAAATGGGAAATTATATTGAAAAATAAGGAAATAAAGAAATATATCTAGGTTAACCAGATCAACCTAGTGTAGGAAACATGGCTTATAGACTATACTAAGTCAACAAGGTTGATCTAGTGTAGTGCACAAAAGCCAAAAAAAGTATAGGGTTGACTAGGTCAACCTAGTATAGTGAATAGGGAGTGGAAAATATTGATAACAAGTTTTTAAATTAAATAAGATAAGTTTTAGCTAATCTAAGAAAGTAAGTGTAAAAAGGAAACACATATTCAATTGAATTGATGCTGGTCAATCCAGTTGATGCACACAAAGCAAAATCTATCACTAACGCTGGTTAATGCAAGATTTTGCACACACAATTGATTAAAGAGAAAGCAAGAAACTTTGAAATTAAATATAACTACTTAGTCAACCTATAATGTTAAATAGATTCTTAATAATTATTTTAAGTGTAAAGGGAGATTGGCTATAAGCAAGGTACTAGATAGAAATCTAGGGATAGTTTCAAGTAAGTTTGAAATGAAAGGGACTACAATGGAAATGATACAAGCTTGGTATTAGGTCTTAATCCTTCAATTTGCACACCATAGCAGTAAGGGTAACATGTGCTTAACCAAAATATACCATTAACCACACTTTATACTTGACCATAACATCAAGTCGACTTCCCCCTTGGTGATGAATGCAAGTAGGTTAGCCTAGGTAGTCAAATGCTTAAATACTTGTTAATGTTTATGTGATTTGGACATGTGTGCAAAATAATATAAATAATGCAACTAAGTGATTAATTTAAAAATACCCTAATTATACTATGTGAGCTATTCTAAGCATGCAAGCAACTTAAAATAATGATGTGATTAACATATATGGTTTATTCCAAATTTGAAACAAGGTATAGTTGAGAAACTATATAGATAATCATAGAGAACAAGGTTGATAGGGTCTAACCTATATTGTGGAAGCAAAATTTAAAAGTGAACAAGGTCAGTCAAGTTGACCTAGTTATTTCAAAAAATATAGGACACAGAACTATGTCCACAGGGTCAACTTAGTTGACTGTGCAAGGGTAGTTTTAAAGACTAAAAAATGTGAAAGGAAAATATAGAAATAGAAAGATACAAAGGAATATAAACTAAATGAATGGTTTAGAGATGAATAGGAGAATATTATTGATAAATAACCTTGGATTAAACTATCAAAAACCTACAAATTAGGTCGAGCTAGTCAATCAAGCAATATAAGAACTTGCTAAAAAAGTTCTAACAAAGCACTAGGTTGACCTGGTTGACCTAGTAGGCTGAACAATAAGTCTATAAATTGGAAAAAACTTGAAGTATAATTGGTTAGAAAGTATTTGGCTTCTTTATCTTCAATGATTGTACATGATGTTTTAATATTAACTAGCTGAGGTTGATCTTGAGGTCCAAGATCAATTACCTAGTAATCCTTACCACTTGCTTTAGGAATACTAGTGTTCTCAGCTAGATTATCTTAGTCAAATAACCTCTCCAAGGAAATCATGCATTTTGGAATTTTATTGTCATTTAGTTGAATGATTTTACCATCAAATCTTCCATCTTATTCGAGAGTATTCTCATTGGCCTCACCTATGACATGTGCCTCAAATACTCCTAAATTGGTCATGAAATCTAAGATTTATTAGTCATCATTGAATACTTGTAAATGGTGAAAATTATCTAGGATCTAGGGACATGGAACTAACTCAATGATAAAGTTTGGAGAGTTTTGGATTGACATAAGGTTAGCTATAGGTAAGGCAAGATCATTAGTAGTGTTTTTATCCTTCCTAGGGATGGAGAAAATATTGAAAGCATTAAAAGACTCAAGTAAATTCTAGACTCTAAACTTATATCTATTAAGGTATGACAATTTGCACTGGTATCTACTCCTTACCTGATTGACTACTAGTCCTGCGTTACCATGAACTAATAATTCTTTGACTTTGTACTTGATGATAAATTGTAAACCTAAGATCAATGTTTCATATTCTATAAGGTTATTAGTGCATAGAAATTGGAGTCTATAGGAAGCATGATATATCTTACCAACAGGGTTGAGTAGGACAAATCCTACCTTGGACCCATACTTACATATAGCCCCATCAAAATGCATCTTCCATAACCCAGGCATAGTATGAGAAAGTTTAAAATTACTTACCTTAGCATTTTCAAGAATGAAAACTCCCAAATTAGAGCCAACTATGTTCACCTTTTAATTCACATCATTGTATTCTATGATCATATGTTTCATATTTGGTTATATTTTCACTCTGATTTGATATGGTACTCACTTCCATAGAAGCCATTAATATGAAAAATTAGTGGACATGTATCCATTTAGGGATTTTTTCCATTCCCTAAATAATATAAACCCATAAGCATTAGGAATATCCACCACCTAATCTCAATATATTTACTCTAGGTTCAGAGGCAAGTTGCATATGAACATTTAATGATTTCCCAATTACTTTGAATCTAAACTTATCTAACTAAGTAAAAAATCTATTAGAATTGATAGGAGTTAGGCCAATTTTTTTAAAAACACCTGCTAGCATAATGTTGGTGGATGCACCAAAATCTAACAAATAATTATGTAGATTTTTGCCAAACATTTTTATAGTAAGCATAAAAGGTGGGGACTCTATCTTAGCCTTATACATAGCAACATTGTCATTATCAATTTTAGATGGCTTTCTAGGTTTATTTGAAAAGGATTATAGAAATAGGTCCCTTTGCTCAGTGATCTATGTCATTCATGCAACATGATATTAGCCTTTATTTTCTTCATGTCCCCTAAAATGTTATATCGAGTCTTATTCAAAAAAATCAATGTATTAGTACTTTGTTTAAAAGTACTTACATTTAGAGGCTCTGGGTTATTATCTGAATTAGTATCTGAAGGAGTGCTAAAGTTGTTTGGAGGTGTTGAATTAGTCAAGGGTTATTTTTACTCTCTATTCCTTAGAGGATAAGTCTTATTCAAAAACTAATATAAAACATGGACATATTCGAGAATACCATCAAGTTCATTTTCTTCTTGGAAAGGGAAGTCATACGTTCCCACCATAAAGGCTTGATTAGTAGACTTAGATCCTAATGTACTTGCACCATTATAAATTTTAGGAACTACTTCAAAAATATCCAATTATTCTTGAAAGACCTCAAAGACTTTACAAATATAGTCCATTTCATCATGCTTGTTAGTATAATGAACTATACAATAATCAATTAATGCAACACCAATGAGATTAATGTCTATTATCTTCTTATCAGTATATGATTCATTATTCTTATTATTGTGTAAACTATTGTTAATCAGACTTACACCCTTGTGAAGGTAGTTTTAAGCCTTCATAGTTTGTTTAAACATGGAAAAATTCCTAGGTTGTGGGTAACCTAATTAGTGGATTAAATCTCTAGATTGTAAGGGCGAGCTCCCTTTGGTGTATCAATTAGGACCTTTACTTTTTTCTAAAAACTACTGGAGAAAAGGGGAAAATAATTTGAAGGAAAATCCTATCTAATGATGGTGATACACCTAAATTTTGGTTGATCCACTCAATTTGAGTTCCTAAAAACATTGATTTTGACAAGAAAAATGTTAAACTTTCAACTTCAATTGACTAATATGCATAAGTATTTCATGAAAAGGTTTTATCTGGTGATTAAAGCTTAAGGGAAGTGATGGAATAGGCTTGATTTAAATCACTAACAACCAACTTGCATCCAATTTAACTTCAACTAAAAGACATCAAACACAAAACATGACCTCCATAATCTAATTAGCTAGTAACTAGGTAATAATCAAGACTTGTCAAGGAAGAAAAATTCTATCACATGTGTAAATCACTAACATAAATACACTATACCAGTAGTTGGAAATTGAAAATATTCTTTCTATTAATCTAAAAAATACTACAACTCAATCTTTGGAAAAATGTTGGTATTTCCAAAAGAGGGATACAAATCAAGGCTAAAAATCTAACTTATATAGAAAAAGATACAAAATCCAAGAAATTGGCCTTGAAAATAAAAGAAGAGGTCAAATCAGTCTAACTTGTGTTATTTCAGCCTTAAAATAAAATCTATTTTTGTCTTATGCCTTGCAAGAAAGCTATTTGGCATTGAAAATGGATGGTGTGCCCAAGCTTGAGACTAATTTTCCCCATGCATGATATCTATGCCAACTTTAGATGTCTTAACTCAAGCTTGAACCAATTTAAAGCTAAGTTGGAACATGAGATTGTCCTCTATTTCATGGAAAGCATGAGTGGATGTGGCACTTGATAATCAGTCAACTAGAACTCAAGACCAGTCAACCTCCAATGAACCTTTTCTTACTAAAAACTATGCCACACCTTGAATGGAAAACTCTACTTGAACTATCAAAATGTTTGAAAGGCTTGGATTAATGAGACAACAAGAGTGCATGCATGAAATTTTGTGTTAAGCTCTCTAATGTTAAACTCATTGAGTTCTTCATGCAAATGCATCTCTATTTAAGAATTGAAAGAGTCGTGTTTGAAATAGATGCATGTCTTGGATGTGTTTAATCATGTTTATGGGCCACTTTTCATGCTCTACATATAAACTATAAAATGTGTTAATCTATTTATTGTCTATTGAAATCCCCTAAATTTGTTGTTTTTTCATCTTTGTCTATTTCCTATAGACAATTTGGTTGGGCTCTTCCTTTTGCCTCTAGCTTTGTTTATTTCTATAAACTTTTGTTTGAGACTTTTATTTCTGAAAGAAATACTTCCTCAAGATTATGTCTTTTTTTATTTTCTCACAAAAAAAATGTCCACAAGAATTGTCTCTTCATACTTTCCATTTCCTTTAGACAAAAAGTCCAAAGGAATTCTTCTCTTCAACCTCTTTACAAGTGACTTATCCTTCAGAAATCCTTTGGGATTTTTTCTATTTCAATTCCTTCATAAAAAAAGTTCGAAGGAATTCTTTGATTTTCTCTCTTTTGGGATTTGGCTTAGGGTAATTTACCATAGAATTGACCCTTTGACTTTTGAAAAGTGACCCTTCAAATTTTTGGAACTGCCCTTTAGGATTTTTGACATGCCCTTTAAAAAAATTGACAAGCCCTTCATATTTTTGCAAGAACCCTTCAACATTTTGTAAAGGACTTTTCTTTCATTCATTTCCTTGGAATTAATTCAAGCCTATATATTTATTTAGGTAATTCCTTTAGATAAAAAATTTGAAGGAATTCTTTCATGCTATTCCTTTCTATATTTCCTTGTTTATTTCCATGCATAAATCTTCCACAAGAATTCTTTTAGACAATTTATTCAAAAGAATTATTTCAAACTTATCTATCTCCTTCAGAATTTTGTGTATGGACTTTTCTTTTAGATAATTTATCCAAAATAATTATCCATGGGTAAATTGTCCACTTTACTTTATGAAAATTCCTTTAGATTATCTAAATGTACCCTTCTGAAAGGAAAGAACCCCTTGGAACTTTGCAAATGGACCATTTCTTCAGTAATCAACACTTTAGATTTTTTTGAATGGTCCTTTGGCTTATTGAAAAGTCCACTTACCCTTTGTAACTTTGAAATGTCCATTTAAGCTTTTTAAAAGCGTCCCCTTGGCCTTTCTCCAAGTGACCATTTAGGATTTTGAAGTGACCCCTTTGTCAAAATGAATTGGTCCTCTTTATCTTTAAAAATGCTCTTTTTCGAAGGGAAAAAACCCTTTAGAATTCTACAAATGAACCTTTTGACTGAAAGAAAATCCCTCAGAATTTTATCAATTGCCCTTTGGATTTTGTGAAAAACCTTCCCAAAGAGAAAGAACCCTTTAAGAAACATATAAAAGACCCTTCTTCTTGTAAAGCCTGAAGTTCTCTTTAGAATTTGCTCCTTTCAACTACTCTAGTCAACATCTGTTCTTTCCTTCAAAGAACAAGACAAGTGAAAGAAAACCCCATAAATCACCTAGACAACCTCAAGGCCTATTAACCATGGATTTTTAAGGATTTTTTAGTAAGGGTGGCAATTTGACCCATGGGGTCAAACTTATCAATAAAAATTATCACTCTAGAATCTATTATTGGGTTTATTAAATCTTTTAAATGAGAAGTTACTACCTGAGCTTTCTCTTGTATAGCTAACTTGATTTTACAAATCAAGGAAATCAGTGCTAAGATTTTGGACCATCTTTAAGATAGAGTCATTTTCACTCTTGGGAGTTTTTGAATTATGAACCTGATTATTATTAACACCATTGGATGGTACCAAAGCTTTTTGATCATTTGGATTAAATCCAGTTGTATTATAGTTCAAGAATCCTATGTTATGATTAGGAGTAGCATGGCTCAAGGGTAATTGGTTCAAAGCTAGGATCTAATTCAGAGCTGGTATATTCTGATTTTTATTAGGAAAGATGTTCAAGTTAGGTATATGTGGGTTGGCATTGGGAATTAAGTAAGCCATCTAACCTTAGGTCTGCATTTGATCATTGATGATCACTAATTTAGAATAATCTAAGGATAGAGTATTCATAGGTCTAACAACCCTCTTTATTAAGATAGAGGTCATGTGATCTAAGGCATCTTTAAATATTTATAGAGCCAAATCATCATTAGTCTTGTAGAGATCTATGGTCTGATTATACATTTTTTGGAACCTATCATTAAAATGCTCTTATAGGTTTATTTGCATCCCTCTTGATTTTGTTGAATTGTTGGTATAATATACAGGGACTAATAATTTTGCCAAAGTGGTCAAAGAAAACATTATTAAAGTGGTCCCAAATATTAATATAATTTTAGGTAAATTTAAAAACCATTCATAAGCAACATCTTTAAAAGTAAAAAGAAATAGCCTACATGATACATCCTCATGGACTATATTTAATAATCTTAATGCAGCTTTGAATGACTTAATATGTTCCTCTAAATTTACAATACTAGGAGGACTAAATGTTGGAAAATATTTCTCAAAGTTATGGGCAAGGTCATATACCACACTAGGCACATTGATGGGAGAGACACCTAACCAGTCCATACCTTGATGAAGGTTGAATGCATAAGTACTTTAGATTGGTGAAGTTGTAAAAGACTTTGAACATCATGTCTACCTTTATCTCACCTAGCCCTCCTATGGATTTCTAGTTCAAGCAGAGGTTCCCTTGTCTTTGAATGTGACCTTGTTCTGATTCTTGGTAATTCTAGCTTGAAAAATTTGAATTCTATTTGAAATATGATGTGTCAGATCAGTATTTACAAAGAACAAATATTAAAATTTCACAATGAGTGAATTTACAAAGATTCATATAAATAACAACAAAATACTAAGATATTCAACTAAACTATCTAAAAGATATTTCCAAATACATAAATGTGAATGATCTTTGCAAATCTAAGCTTAAATGAGCTCAAATTTGCAAAGGATATATAAATCTTTAACTAGAATATCTATTACTAACCTTAAACATATTGAATTGACAAAGTTAATGTCATATTTACCATAATCAAGTGTATACTTTCAAAGAACATTGATATTTTTCTAAAGGAAGCACAAAGATGTGTCTAAAACCATGAAGATCACAAACTATTTTATTGTTTTTTTATAATAATGGAGTTTTGTTCCTAATTAAATAAATAGGTCTGAGTAGGGTAAATCAATAAATAATGGGTAATAATTATGTTACTAATTTGTGTAAATAGACTAGATTTTTACCTTTTCTAAAAATAGTAATAATAGAGAGAAAATCAAACTTACCTAGAAACTAACTGAGATGGATGTTTCAGGGTCTAGAAATTTATGTGTTGGGAGACTATCACAAATAGGATCCTAGAGTTCATTTCTAGATTGGATAAGAGCCTCAAAAGTGGGACACCCTATTGTTCAATGCTATAGTCATTTTTTGATGCTATTGTTCAGGTGATTTGAGTTTTTTGGGTTTTGCTTAGTAGGTCTGTGTTACCCTATCAGTGAAATATAATATATCTAAAGTTTTTGAAGCTCGTTATGCATCTATTTTAATCTTCAAATCCATAGGATCTCTTTGTGCTTAAACTTGAATGGAAATTTGGGAAAAAGAGAAGGGGTTAATGTGTAAAGGATACATTGGATGCACTTCACACCCCATGTGTGGGAATGCTACCTACATACCAATACTCTAAGGAGTGATCAAGCTAATGTAGTTCTCTCATTAAAGTGCTTGGTGCAATTGTGTATGAAAATGCTACTAGATGTGAAACTAGGTGTATTTAAGATGGCTAGGGGCTGGTATAAGGGTTTGAATAAATTTGCAATAATATTGGAAGGTTGTATGTAGAGAATAGGAAAAAGTTATTGAATGTAATTTCTTGTATTATTTCTTCTCTCTTGTAAATGAGTGTCATCCCTTCTAAATGGAATTTAAATGGCCTTTTATAGGGAAATTAAAGATCATGGGTTAAATGAATTTGTGTTAGGCCAACATGAACTAGGATAAATATCAAGGATAAAATGATCGTTAGGACCAAAAATACACTTGGACAACAACACCAAAAATAAGACACCCTAGGTTTTAACACTCCTATCCAAGTTGGGCACTATTGTCTAGAGGGAATGAAACCTAGGGGGATGGCTCTGGGCCTAAAAGAGATGCATGGGTCTATAAGGATTAAGTTTAGAAGGCTATAAATAACTGGGAATCAATGAAAGAAAAGCCTAAAATGGTTATGAAAATAAGTAGGAGGAACTATGGATTAGGTGTCTTTAGCCATACTCAATTAACCAAATTTTGCATTTTATATGACTATATTTTCCCCCACTTTATTTTAGTGATGCAACAAAGTGAAATACTAGGATAAAGGAAAACAATAGAAAGCATACCTGAACTTACCTGCAAAGGTGAAGCCCATGAATTTTGTTTGATGTTAAGTAATGTTGGATAGTGCATAGACACCACATTATGCAAGTATGAATATATGAAATCAAATAAAGAGTAGATCAGTTATTATTATATATGATATAAAATAATAACATATAACATTTGAGTAAAATAAAAAATAAGAGAAAGGAATGAATACGCCTCATTGGGTACGTGAACCAATACAAAACCTATTGTGATACGAAGTAAGGTTGAGTAATGTTGGATTATGCTAGATGATTTTGAGTAATGATGGATTGTGCTGGATGAGTGATAAATTCATTAAAACATGGCTCAAAAATGTAAAGGTAGGCCCTTTGGATCCATCATAACCTACTAAGTGAAGCTAATGAATCATGCATGTGTCAATCGATGTTTAAAATATGTGTCCAATCCCTCTGAATAGGTGGCCCAAGAATACAAAGACTAGCCCTTTAGCTCCCTCATTGATTATTAAGTGAAGCTAACTAATCATGTGTGTGTCAATCAATGTTTAGACTATGTGTCTAATCCATCTAAATAGGTGGCTCAAGAATACAAAGGTTGGCCCTTTGGCTCCATCATTACCTCATGAAGTAAAGATATGAAGTGATAATGGTATAGAATAGATGTCATATGAGATGGCTCATGGAGCCCATGGATGTTATAAAAATCTAACAATGTGGCATGGATAGTCGAATATATGCTAGAAACTAGGCTACTCTTGGCTATTCTAAAAGATGGAGATTAGGCCTATATGAAAGCCACTCTAAAACTGATGCACTAGGCTTATGTGAAAGCCAACTCTAGAACTTCGGTACTTAGGAAGTTAAAATTTGTATGAAAGTTCAAATTAAAAAATATGCCAACCACTTGAAGATGGAGTAAGGTATGCAACTACTAAGAATGCTTGGGTAATAAACTGAACTTGGAAACAAAAGAAGACCAATGTGTTGTGCACATTTCCCCAAATCACTAGTTTTTGAATCATAGATTATGATCTATAAGTTATGTCAATTGCCTAATCTAAAATTGGAAGTGAGATCTATCATGCCATGAATGATACCCCCTATATCTAGCTTCTTTGAGAAAATTGTATTGAAACTACTAATTCTAATTGATTTAGATGTGTAAAACCTATAGCAGAGCTAAATTTTTTGCCTATTACTAGAAAACCTAGGCATTTTTATATCTATACAAGAGTGTCAAAATGAGGAAACCCTTATGTTTGGAACTACTATCCATTTTTGATGTTTTTGTGTTGTTCTAAAACTAGTTATTGATATGGAATTATCACTATTTTTTTATTCTATTTTGACTAGTTTGACCTATAGATTCTAACCTGGGTGATTTGAATGCTATTATTTTGAATACTAGGAGCTTTGATCTCTATCACAAAACATTTATTTATTTCCCCCTCTTTTAAAGGTAGGAATGATTGAACCTGCAATGACTACCCTTAGAATAAAAGAGTCTTTTAATTGTGTTATGTTGCATAGATACATGATATAAAAATGTTATTTGATAATATATCTCTAGATATAGAAATGTTTGTATTAAAATATTGTTATATCAATAGGGGTATGCCTATATAGATATAACAATGTAAAAGCATGTGCAATGTACTGAACTAGAACTGGAAATATTAGATGTTAGTTTTTAGTTGGAGGGATGGAGCATGATATCCATCATGGCATCTAAGAAAGCAAGGTAAATGTATGATATAGATCATGACATTATAAACAAGGACAATCAATCAAATAAAAAGAATACAAATCAAGAATAATACAAGTTTGGCCAAAGGGCCATGAAAATAAGGGACATGGGTACATACCACTCAAACTAGAAAGCAAGCATGCAAGGCATGTTTAAATGCCACATACACATAAAATTTAAAGTAATCAAATATTGGCATGAGGGCCACAAGAACATAGAAGAGTAAAATTAAGGGACATTGGCAAATATCCAAAGGTACACACACATGAATAGAAGTAAAAGACATTAGCAAATGTCCTAAGGCACACATAAGAACCAAAAATGAAATTAGAAATGCAATTACATATAGCTATGTAAATTAAGAAATAAAATCATGTAAAAATTGGATAGATACAATCACATATAAATAATCATAGCAAGAGTGAAAGTATGTAAGACATGTTTAGTACAAGACTAGGTATATGCTAAGAAATACACAAGTGCAAGATACTAATGAGTGTCAATGTGGTAATCTATGTAATATAGTAAGTAATGTATGTCAACATGATAACTAAAGTGTGTGGTGTAATAATGAAATAACTTGGATAGTGTGGTCATGTAGAAGATGTCCCCAATGGGAATATGTATCACTGTATATTTTGAATGTAAAAGTAAGATGTCCCCTCAATGGGTAGAATGAAGCAATAAAGGAACTAGAAGTCACTACACACACTCAAAGAAGATCAAGTGAAGCATGGTAATATAGATAATCAACAAACAATAACATATAATTCCAAATGTAAGTCTAACATAGTAGTATAAATGTAAAACATGGATGATGCATACAATCTAAATATTTTTGGTGTTTTTGAATCATTTGAATTTTTTTATACTTTTATATAAGCTATGTACAATCAAGAAAAGGAGATTATGTATAAGAAAAATTAAGAAAAAAATATGTAAAATCGTGTAGAGAAGGTGATATGTATATGATAATATAAAATACTAGGTTGGTAGGGGGAAGGAATCCAAGGATAGAGCCCACTAAGGATGGAAATAGAGGAAAGGGTCATTGCCATCATCAAATTCCTCAAGATCATCATCATAAGTATCATAATATGATGTAGATAATGTGTTCATGGTGTCATCATGTCAAAGGTGAATTGAATGTTACTCTAGTGGTGGAGATGATGGCTCTATTTTTGGATATTTAACCCTGTTAGTAGATGAATTCAGTGGAAGTGGTGGAGTTGGTGTTTTTGGTGGTGCTACAATATGAATAATGCCTTGATCTTGTCTTTTATTCAATATCTATTGTAAAGCTATACAAGAGTTTATATCATGGCTTGTAATCTTGTGAAAGGTAAAAAATGAGTGACCATCCTAATGTGATAATCTACTAATAGATCTATGTCATACTATATGTAATGTGATAAATCCATGATCAAGTAATATCTATAATATAATCTATGGATAATGTTGTGTGATGACTACCTAAATCTAAATAACTGGATCTATATCCATAGAGGTAACCATGTGAATTGTATGTGCCGAGTGATCTGACTATGGATGTGAGTGTGGAGTATATCTTAAAAGTGTAGTATGAGATGTTAAAAGTGTTGTAGGATGTGGTATGAGAGGTATAGAGTCATATCTATACTCTCTTAGGGAAACTGGTGTAAAGCTTAATCCACACAAATATTCATCTATGAATGTAGGTGTAGTATCATCATCTGAAGAATCTTATGAATCTATATCAACATCATGTACATATGGTAACTCAAATTTTACCATAAGGGATAACTGTGATATAGGAATCTCATCATCTATAGTAGTATAATATGATACTACTACAAAGATATCTATAACTAGTGGAGTAACTATGGAATCAATTATAACTATTGGTACTACTATCGATGATGGTGGATGTGTAATAGGTGTCATAACTATGACCGATGAAGTAGCTAGAATGGATGAAGCTATTATGATTGATAAAATAGATGGTGTTAGCGATGCAACTATAAGTGTAATAGTGTGATATGTGTTAGTCTCTCCAACCTCATATGTATGTATCTGATCAAGATAAAGGCCATGAGGTGGTGGTTGTACTATTAGATCTGGTGTCCCATCTAGTGAAATATTCAAAAATGACTTTGTAGTTCGATAATATTTAAATGGTTAGTTGTCTATTGGACATGTGTATAGATATCCCTCATGGATAAACTTAATACATCAATGGATATTGGAAGGAATGGACCCTATAGTATATATCCAGGGTCATCCAAGTAAAAGATTATAGTGGAGAGTACCTATTATGACCTAAAATTATGTAGAGAGGGTTTTTGGTCCCACCATGATATCTAAAGTAATAGTTCCCAATGTCTATCATGGTGTTGACATAGGAAAATGCACCCTTTGACAGGAAGTCAAACTCCTATCTTTTCCTCACAACATGGAAACTCCCCTCTCGCCTGTGGGACTGGCAAAGTTGGAGGGGAGAGTCTCTAGATAAGGGCTAGCTCCCTTTGATGCATCATGTTATTTCAGCAAGTGCAAAACACACACACACACACACACACACATATATAAATAGATATATAAAAAGGGGGGATGAAAAGGGAGAAAGATGCAAGAAAAAAACCCTACTCTGAAGAGGTGATGCACCAAAATAAGATGACCTTCTCACACCCACTCTCAGTATCAAACAAAACAACATACATACACTCAGACTTGGCAGAAAGACCAGGCTACTGGAAAATGGTAGGGAGGTTCTTATGAAAACATAGAAATAGGGAATCAGCAAGATGCTATGAAATACATACTATAAATGACTTCCTCTATCCTATACTTCTAAATAGAGCTCTTCTCCTATTAGTTGCAGACAATGGCGCCTTATAGATAACTGGTGTGTTGGTGCTGAACCTGTGAGAGCATCAAAAGACAATGACTAAACATAGATCAAACACTTAGGACATACACAAAATATCCATCCAAGAAGAGGTAAAAACTATTTTTATTTGATTCAGGTGGAAATTTTAGCAGGGCTGCACCTTGTAAAATTGTGAAAGATGATTACAAAAATGACCAAGTTTGTAATATATATGAGAAGCAAAGAGGCCCATTTGGCGCTCCTTCTTTTACAAGTGGCATACGTGTCCCTTCATGAAAAGAAAAAATTTGCTCAAAATATTAATGAGCAGTTCATTTTGTCTACTTAAAATCTACATTTCTCTTTTAGGTGACTTACATGGTTTGCTTTCTCATTTAATGCAAAATGGAGAAACTAGTTGCTTCACTAGCTGCTTGCATCCCAAATGATCAATTTGCTAGCACTATTTAACCTACTAGAGTCACTTCTTCAATTAGCACTAGTTAGACTAACTGCTCACTCATTCCTTGCTTGTCACTTTGTCCATTTTGTCTTATCTGGCTCATTCTGCCCCTGGGGCGAACATCTTAGTGGGTCACTACATTTTGAGCTCCTTTCCATGGCTAGCACTCTCCTTTGCCTTTGAAAACCAAAAAGACCATTTCACTTGTTAATTTTGATGTTCATGTGACCATCATGCTTTGAAAACCAATGGATATTTCATCCTCTTAAATTTGATGGCCTCCCGAATGTCATCACTTGAAAACCAACAGCTATCTGGCTCCATTAAACTTGACATCCTCTGGGACGTCACCGTCCCCGTCACAACACTATCAAATACCTTGTCAGCCTTTGCTTATTCTCCTTCCCTACGAGTACCCCTTTTGCCTTTGAAACTACCCTTTGAATTTGGGCTAAAAGTCCCCCATAAGGGCATCTACCCTTCGGGGTCCTTCAGTGGGTCCCTTTGTATTGGTGCAAATGTCTCCCAGGTTCCCACGAATAACTTGTTTGTGGACAATTTCCCTGGGTCTGCCTTTGCTTTGTTTTATTTCCATAGATTTTTGTCCACAGACATTTTCCCATGGATAAAAAGTCAACATAAATTCTATCTGCTCTCGCTTTGAAACTTTAGTGTTCATGGCTCGAATTCCTTTGGAATTTTGTCCAAAGGAATTCCCTCAGACAAAAAGTCTGAAGGAATTGGGACTTAACCAATTATGATCAAGACTTGAATTTTGAACCTGAGCTTTGAACATTTGCCTAGGTCCCTTTTCCTGTGAAGCACCAGCCCTTTAGAAGGGCACTAAACCTTTGAACTAAACCGTTCGGCCAAGGGCATACCCTTAAACCAAGTATTGAACTAGGCCCTTTGAACCAAAAGGTTCAATGGTTCAAAGTTCAACCAAGTGCGCTGATTAGCCTTATGAACCAAGCCATCAAACCTTTCTATTAAACTTTTCTATTGAACTGAACCTATTGAACCAAAATGGTTCAACGGTTCAAAGGTTTAACTAAGTGCACCGATGAGCCTTTGAACCAAAGCCAATGAACCTTTTGTTGAACTTAAGTGCCAGGCCAATGAACCAAAATATTAAATTGAGCTGGAACAAGGCTATTGGATTTTGAAGGAGATACAAAACAAATGCTGATAAACTAACTAGTTAAACTAAATGATTGAACCAAGCAGAGAAACACTAGCATTGAACTTGTGCAACCTAAAACAACTGTCTTCGAATAATGAAGAAAGAAGGTGAATGATTTTGGCCTATGGGCAAAAATTGGTCAACAGATGGTGACTCACAGGGGAAGCATACCTATTATGCTTAAAGACCAGCTGCCTTGAAAATCCATTGGGCATGGAGTCAGATAGTAACTTTGAGAATCAGCAATAGCTCTGTTAAAACTTAGAACCAGTCATGCAAATCTACCTCTAAGGAAATGAAAACACACGCAAGACTAAGAAAACTACTACTTATGCAACAACACTTAGGGAAAAACAAGAAAGAAAACAAGGGAAAATATGTACAAGTGAACCCAAAAATTAGTGGCAACACTTTAGATGTATCCCATTAATTGGGATACGTAGTTCTTCACTGTCCAACCTGGAAAGTTGGAACGCATTGTGCTGCTTGCACTGAGTGATCATGTAAGGACCGCTCCATAGGGCATCAAATTTTGCATGTTTTCCAAGCTTAGCTCGATCTTCATCCCATTTCAGGACAATGTCTCACTCAGAGAAATATCTTGACAAAGATTTCTTGTTGAAGTGCCTTTTTACTTTCTGTTGGTGATTGGACATAGAAGCCATGGCACGGTCCCTTACCTCTTGGAGTTCCATTAGCTCACACAACCTGACCTCCATGCCACTTCCTTCTTCAAATTGTAGTTGGTGGGAGAAATCCAATGCTGTAAATTCAAGTGAGATGGGAAGCCTAGCTTCCCTTCCATACACGAGTGTATATGGAGAATTTCTGATTGCTCTCTTTGGAGTAATTCAGTCAGCCCATAGAGCTGTCTTTAGGTTGGCATGCCAAGTCCTTTGATTTTCTTCCATAGTCTTCTTTATAATTCTGATCAAATTTTTGTTGGTGGACTCAGCTAGCCCATTCCCCTATGGATAATAATTTGATGAAGTGATGAGGTATATGCCATACTTCAACACCCATTCACTAGTTTTGGTTCCCAGAAAAGCCAAGGCGTTATCTGAGATTATGGTGGCTGGGACCCCAAATCTTATTACCAGGTCGTCATAAAACTCCAAGACTATGATTTCATTTGCCTCTTTCAGAGCAATGGCCTCCACCCACTTGGTAAAATAATTTGTAGCAGTCAGGACCCATTTGTGCCTAGCACTAGAGGGGGGATTGATCATTCCTATGAAATTTAGGCCCCACTACATGAATGGCTACTCAACTTGAATGGGCTATAGAGGCATGGTAGCCAATCACTATTTTCCATCAAAAAGTGTGCACTTTTGGCACTTTCTTACCTAGGCATGGGTGTCCTTGAAAAGAGTAGGCCAAAAATAGCTAGCTCTCATTATCCTTGCTGCCATAGCTCTAGGAGTGAAGTGACCACCTATTGGCCCATCGTGGAACTCAGCCAATACCTTATGAGCCTGGTTTGGGTCAGTGCACCTTAAAAGGACCCCAGAGAGATCCCTCCTAAACAATACTTCACCAACCAAGACATAAGGGAGAGACTAGAGTTTGAAATGCCTTCTTCTAGTCTTATCAAGACCCTGTGGGCACTCACCAGTAGTAAGGAAATGCTTCAGTTCCAACATCTAATCCTTTATGATAGTTGGTTCCTCTACAGTGTCTACATCATGAATTAACAAGCTATCTTCCCTCTCTTGCTTTAAGTCTATAGCGAGTTGTTCACACAGGCCTCTTCCCTTCACCAACTTGGTGATCTTAATGTTTATGTCATACTCCATCACTTTGGTAATCCACCCTACCCTCTTCTCATTCAGGTCTCGATTGGTCAAGAAATCCTTGACACCAGGGTGTGGGACCATGAGGTGAATCTTGATGTTAGACAACATATGCTTGAATTTCTTCAAGCTCCTCGCTACTGCCAAGACTTGCTTTTCTACATATGTGTACTTGACTTTGAAGTCCTCTAATCCTTGGCTGAAAAAAGCAAGTGGCTATTCAAGGTCATCACCATTAGCTTGGGTAAGCATGGCAGATATCACCTCTTCATTGCTAAAAGTATAGAGGTTAAAGTCTTTACTAAAGTCTGGGTTGATCAAAGTGGGATCCTAGGTTATGGCCTGCTTGATGGCCTCGAAGCTGTCTTTCCTTTGAGCTATCCATTTGAATTCCTCACCTTTCCTTAGCATACGGGTGAGTGGCTTGACTATCTCTGCAAAATTTAGAATGAATCTCTAAATGAAATTAATCTTGCCAAAGAAGCTTTGCAAAATTTTCTTATGCTTTGGGAGGGACATCTCCAGGATAGATTGAACTCTCTCGGGGTTAATAGATAAACCCTCCTTGGACATAATGTGGCCAAGGAGTTTTCCCTCATGAACAACAAACATGCACTTCTTATCAATAACGGCTCCTATGGCTCCTACGCGCGCGCAACCTCAAAATTTGAAATCGGCTATCGTGAAACTAGCGGAAGGTGTGGTTGTGGCTACCAAAATGGATGGGGCTTCTACTACTTATGGGGGGAGGGTTTTGAGTACCCCTAATGTGATTTCTTCAAAGGGGGGAGGAGCTTCTACGTCCTTGCATCCTGTTAATGGACCCCATGCTTCTGGTTCAGGCTATGGATCTGGGGGAAGAACTTTCATGGATGTGGTAGCCTTTGAAGTGGGTCTACATGATGCTCAACCTCATCCATCATTTGGGCCTACCCATGTATCGCCAGTAAGTGCTTTAAAACCTATTAGGGTAACTCTAGACCCTAATTCAGTGGAAAAAATTGTCCAAAGGGAAGAACAATTTTCCTCTTGTGCTACAATTTTTCATTTCCATGGCTTTTGGCCCTCTTACATAGATATAAGGAGCTATATTTCCAAGTATTGGATGCCACTTACTGAAAATGATGCCCAAATCCTCCCTTGCGCCAGGATTTTTTTTATAGTTTTGTTCCACTGCTCTGAAGATAGAAAGATTATTTTGTGCCACAATAATTTTTCTTGGCAGGGTAGATATCCTCTCATGGCCAAACCATGGCATAATGATTTTAATCCTCTCTCAGAATCCTTTAACAAGCTCCTTATATGGGTGAGGCTCCCTTATATTCCGATACATCTGTGGCATGAGTCAGTTCTTAAAACCATTGGAAATGCTATAGGGGATTTTTTATTTGTGAAAGGTCTTATGGATTTTCAACACTCGAATTACGCTCAAATTTTGGTAGATTTGGATGTTTCTAAGGGCCTTCATGAGGTGATTATCCTAGAATCCCCAAGGGGTACCTGGACACAAATTTTGTATTATGAGGGGATCCCTTTTCGATGCAGGAAGTGCCACCTGATGGGTCATATTGTAGCTCATTGTGTAGCTAGGAAATCCAATTCCAGATGTCCACCTTCTTGGTGGCCTAAGGTTTCCTCTAAACACAACATTGAAAAACAATCTTTGGAAGCTCTGACTGATTCTGAGTCAGAGACTGAGGAAAGTATTCAATCTAATTTGGAGGTTGAAGAGGAATCTTTGGTGAAAAATTCTAATGAAGCTCATGAGGAGGCAGTGGCTAGTGATTTTGCTGAGCCAGAGGGGGAGGTGGTGGTCTCTTCCCCTATTTTGGAGGATCCCTTTAAGAGCCAGACTGTGTCTGGTTATCACAAGGATTTCACTGTGGTCTCTATGCCCATTGGGATCCAAGGATCATTGTCTTCTGAGGCATGGGTTGCTGAGGTAACAAAGGTAGAGGATGGATGGATAGCAGTTAAGAGAAATAAGTCTAAGCTTTTGGTCCCCCCTCTAGATATGAATCTTTAGTCATGTAAAAAAAAAAACCTTAATTCAAAAGGATTATCTAATGATCCCTTTTGCTGACTAGTTTTTTGGGATCAGCAAACTGGTTGCTGTTTTGGTTTACTGGTTATTGGTCTGGGACACTGTTTAGGTTGCGGTTCCTATTGGTTAACTTTTAGATAAGTGTTTTGGAAGCTATTTTTTCTAAACATTGATGTTGGTAATAGGTCCCTATAAAACCTAGTTTTGGTACTTTTCTATATACAAGATCTCTTTTAATCCTGGTCGTGCTTTATGGTTTATCTTTCTTCTTGTTATATAGGGTTATAGGGTCCCTTCAAAACCTATTTTTACCTTAATCTAAAACAAACATGCACTTATTTAGATTAAGAGAGATGCCAAACTCCCTACACCTTTCAAAAATTTGCCTAAGGTGCTCTATGTGTTGGCTCCCTTCCTTGGAGAATACCATCACATCATCGAGGTAGACCAGCACATTATTATTCATTAAGCCTCCAAAAGCCATATCCATGGCTCACTAAAAAGTAGCACCAGCATTAGATAGCCTAAAAGGCATCTTCTTGTAGGCAAATGTTCCCCATTTAGTAGTGAAGGCTTTTTTGTGTTGATCACAACCTCGCACTAGAATCTGATTATACCCTGAATAACCATCTAGGAGGGAGAAACATTCGCTACCTGTTACCTTCTAAAGGATCCGCTCCATGCTTGGAAGGGGATAATGATCCATTAAATAGACTTTATTAAGGTCTCTAAAGTCAACATATAGCCTAATCTCCCCATTTTTATTTCTAACAGGAACAAGGTTGGCCAGCCAAGAGGAATGCTTGATTGGAAAAATAATTCTAGACTTAATCAATTTGGCTAATTCTCTCTGCATGAGGGGCTCAATTATTAGATTGACAGGTTTGCGCTTCTATGTGACTTGCTTAGTGCCTTCTTCTAATTCAATGGTGTGTTAGGGAAGCCTTGGGTTGAAGCCCTTCAAGTTGCTGTAATCCCAAGCAAAGACATCAGAGAATTCTTGACATAGAAAAATTAAAGCCCACCTTTCTTGAAATGTGTAGAATTTTCCAAGTGCAAGCAGCTTGTCCTTGAATATTTCAACCCTTTCGTAATTCTCCTCTTTGGTTGTGATGCATGCCTTGTCATTTCTCAATTGGTCATCTCTATTGAAGATGCTTTCAAGCATGACCAGACCTTTAGGGAGTTTATTGTTCTTCAACTAAACAATCTGATTGCCATATTGTTGCTGTGATTTTGCTTGATTCTATGTTGTGAATTCAGCTTCTTCCTATAAGAAAAAAGCTATTTGCTGGTCACTTTTGAAGACCTACCAATTTGCAATGTTTTTAGGGATTGAAGGCCAAACCACCACTTTTAAGTGGCATGAACCACAGTCTTGACTTATTTCCTTTGAAACATCAAACTGGGTGCCAATTGCTGCCAGCCTATCTGCTTGTTTATTTTGCTCTCTGGGAATGGAGGTGATATTAAAGGCAAGAAAATCCTCCACCAAGTCCCACACTCTATGCTTGTAAGACTTCAACAAGGAATTCTTGGTTAGATTTAGGCCTCTCACCTAATTTACAATTAGCTTATTGTCTCCCAAAACTTGCAACTCCTTAATCCCTCTTTTTCTTGCCCATTCAAGGCCATGTATGAGAGACTCGTATTCTATAACATTACTTGTGAAAGATAATTGAAAACAAAAAGATAAAAAGTACCTTTCCTTTGAAGGGGAGACCAACATCACCCCACCTCTAGCACCTAGCTTACTTTTGGAACTGTCAAAATACACCTGCCATAGGCCAAGGTCTTCTTTGCTTGCCTTCATTAAATTTGGCATGAAGGCACCTTCTTCGTGCATGCAATAGACTCCAAGGTCTGCATCCTCAATGAATTTGTATGGATCATGTTTGAAGTTATCATTTCCCCACTCATCCAAGAGTAAGTCTGCGACTCCTTCAAGAGCAGAGGATGGAGATTGGTTTGTCTGAGACTCTTCTGGGTTGATGGTGGTGTAATTGACATTTTTTACCTTGGGTGTGTACGGTTCTAGATGGTCCTTGTAGAGCGGCTTAGAATCAATTTTTACCTTGGTCTCGTACTTGGTTCTAAAAACTAGATATGACTAATTCGTTGCTAGATAGCCACCTATCTTTGACGTGAAGTCCCTGAACAAGCAAATTGCAAAATACGGAGGAACATCTACTACCACTATATCATGGGGAATTGAGAAGGTTGGGAAAGCATGCAATGTCAAGCCTAAACCCTTCACAATTCCAACTATTTTTTTGTGTGTCCCATCTAGTTATAGGACTCCTTTGTTAATCTCTTCATACTTCAGTCCTATCTTGTCAACAATACACTTGGGCATCACCAAGGTGTTGGCCCCGTTGTCAATTATGTAATTATGTACCAAGAAATCCCCTATAACCAAGGATACATAGAAAGGGGGAGTTTTCTCTTCTTTCTTTACCAGACTTAAAGTGGAAGGCTATCCATTTATCATCAAGACATTATCAATGCTTGATGGGATAGCTTGACAATCTAGCTCGTGCAATTCTTTCTTCAATACATCTTTCTGGCCTAGAAGAGACAATGAATCCCATAAAGAGATATTCATATGAAGCTTCTTCATCTGGTCCACTATATTTATTTGAGGGCTGCCTACCTTCAAGTTTTCTTTGGGGTTGATTCCAAGCTGAACCGTAGGCTGAGGGGCTGAAGTTATAAGCAGCTACCTCAAATTTGGGGCCTTTGAATTAGAGTGCAATGGAGGAGGTGTTGCTGCTGCCTGAGTGGTGGCTTGGGCTTCTCCCATTGTCCTTCTCTTAAACCTTGTGTTGGCTACAACATAATCAGCCTAATTGTCTATAGTGCCCACATAATTCACTGAATAAAATTCCCCTTCCAAATGATTCATCAGGTTAAGCCTGATTGCTACTCATGCTAAGTTGTATTAAAGGCTCAAAGGCCTGAGATTGAGTGGCTATTTGGTTGTCTACATTTTAAAAATAGTTCATCATCTCATTTGTGTAAATTATTCTAAACTGGCACCATGACTTTGGATGATGAAAGGGGGCTTGAGTTGTAATTTTGAAATGGTCTGGTCTGAGTGAGCTGACCTTGTCCTTGATTATAGCCTTGAAAAGGGGGTCTAGGTCCTTGACCATAATGCTGATATCCCTAGTTTGGCCTGTTGCTTTGAGCTTCATGCCTTTTAAGGGCTACAAGTTCATTTGACATGTTTTGCAATAGGCTTTTAACCTCATGAAGTTCATTGCATGGAATAGCAGCTGGCTTCTCAATGCTAGGCAAAGGGGCTAGTGTGGGAGCAATAGTTTGAATTAGGGGCAGCATTTCTAGGAAAAGTGGCATGTGAGGCCTAGGGGCAATTTTCTTGGCTTGAACTAAGCAATTTTTGGCTGTTATGGAAATGTCATAATCAGCTAGCAGTATATGTCCTCCCATGGATTGGATCATCATAGCAATATCACTATTTAACACCTTTAAATAGTACAAGAAAACATAGCTAGGAGTCGGTCTTACCAGGATGGGAATTCTGTCCCAAGTCTTTTGAAAACGTGTGTTGAAGTCCTGCATATACTCATGCAGAGCTCTCTTTATGGTCGTTAGTTGCTCAGCAAGCAAGAGGCCATTGCTCTTTTCCCTAAAATGATCTGTTAACTGAGTGCCCAATTCATTCTAGGAATGTATTGAATTCATAGGCAAGGTCCTATACCAGTCAAGAGCCTTGCCTTTTAGAGACAATGCTAGTAGCCTGATGGCAATATTTTCTTCTGTTACATTGTGAATATTGAAAAGGTTGGCAATATTCCTAATATGATTGATGGCTGTAATGGATCCCACTCCATCGAAAGAAGGCACATTTTTTAGAGCTATTCCTAGAATTGGATCCTAGCATGGGAGATTCAAGGGGCTCTCACCATGAAAAGCCATAAAAGGCAATGCCATGGCTAGGATCGGCTGTAACTAGGGTTATACTACAACTATGTCTCTTATAATAGGCCTAGGAGGATTGATTGTTGGATAAGGATGGGTCTTCTCAAATCGTAGCCTTTTAGCTAAATTTAAAGGTAATTCAATGAAATCAAAAGGAACCCCTTTTGCAACAGACCTTGTGGTGACTTTAGGCATAGATTGTTAAGCAACTGGTCTTAATAGAAGACTGAAGCTCTTACCAGTGGAGTTGCCAAATGCTGGAAAAATTTGAATTGGTTGTATCAGGACCAACATCAATCCTAAACTTTATTGAGTTATCAAACTGTGTGTCCCACCAGGTGTGCCAAAATTGTTGATGCAAGAAAATGCACCCTTTGACAAGAAGTCAAACTCCTATCTTCTGCTCGCAACATGGAAACTCCCCTCTCGCTTGTGGGACTGGCGAAGCTAGAGGGGAGAGTCTCTAGATAAGGGCTAGCTCCCTTTGATGCATCATGTTGTTTCAGCAAGTACAAAACACACACACATATATAGATAGATATATAAAAAGGGGGGATGAAAAGGGAGAAAGATGTAGGAAAACAAACCTACTCTAAAGAGGTGATGCACCAAAATAAGATGACCTTCTCACACCCACTCTCAGTATCAAACAAAACAACATACATACACTCAGACTTGGCAGAAAGACCAGGCTACTAGAAAATGGCAGGGAGGTTCTTATGAAAATATAGAAATAGGGACTCACCAAGATGCTATGAAATACATACTGTAAATGACTTTCTCTATCTTATACTTCCAAATAGAGTTCTTCTCCTGTCAGCTATAGATAATGGCACCTTGTAGATAATTTGAGTGTTGGTGCTGAACTTGTGAGAGCATCAAAAGACAATGACTAAACATAGATCAAACACTCAGGACATACATAGAATATCCATCCAAGAAGAGGTAAAAATTGTCTTTATTTGATTCAGGTGGAAATTTCAGTAGGGCTACGCCTTGTAAAATTGTGAAAGATGATTACAAAAATGACCAAGTTTGTAATATATATGAGAAGCAAAGAGGCCCATTTGGCACTCCTTTTACAAGTGGCATACGTGTCCCTTCATGAAAAGAAACAAGTTGCTCAATATATTAATGAGCTATTTATTTTTTTTGCTCGAAATCTGCATTTCTCTTTTAGGTGACTTACATGGTTTGCCTTCTCATTTAATGTAAAATGGAGAAACCGGTTGCTTCACTAGCTGCTTGCATCCCAAATGATCAATTTGCTAGCATTATTTCACCTAGTGGAGTCACTTCTTCAATTAGTGCTAGTTGGACTAACTGCTCACTCATTCCTTGCTTGTCACTTTGTCCATTTTGTCTTATCTAGCTCATTCGGCCCCTGGGGTGAATATCTTGTTGGGTCACTATGTTTTGAGCTCCTTTCCATGGCTAGCACTCTCCTTTTCCTTTGAAAACCAAAAAGACCATTTCACTTGTTAATTTTGATGTTCATGTGACCGTCATGCTTTGAAAACCAATGGATATTTCATCCTCTTAAATTTGATGGCCTCCAAAACGTCACCACTTGAAAACCAATAGCTATTCAGCTCCATTAAACTTGACATCCTTTGGGACGTCACCGTCCCCATCGCAACACTATCAGATCCCTTATCAGCCTTTGCTTATTCTCCTTCCCTACGAGCACCCCTTTTGCCTTTGAAACTACCCTTTGCATTTGGGCTGGAAGTCCCCTGCAAGGGCATCTACCCTTTGAGGTCCTTTGGTGGGTCCCTTTGTATTGGTGCGAATGTCTCCCAGGTTCCCGCAAACAAATTTTCCACGAACAATTTCCCTAGGTAAATTTCCCCGGGTCTGTCTTTGCTTTGTTTTATTTCTATAGACTTTTGTCCACAAACATTTTCTTGTGGACAAAAATTCTACAAAAATTGTGTCTGCTCTCGCTTTGAAACTTTAGTGTTTGCGGCCCGAATTCCTTCAGACTTTTGTCTGAAGGAATTCCTTCAGATAAAAAGTGCAAAGGAATTGGGACTTAACCAATTTTGATCAAGAATTGAACTTTGAACCTGAGCTTTGAACATTTGCTCAGGTCCCTTTTCTTGTGAAGCGCTGGCCCTCTAGAAGGGCACTGAACCTTTGAACTAAACCGTTCGGCTAAGGGCATACCCTTGAACCAAGTATTGAACTAGGCCCTTTGAACCAAGCCGTTGAACCAAAAGGTTCAATGGTTCAAAGTTTAACCAAGTGCACCGATTAGCCTTATGAACCAGGCCGTTGAACCTTTCCATTAAAATTTTCTATTAAATGAAACCCATTGAACCAAAATGGTTCAACAGTTTAAAGGTTCAACCAAGCGTGCTGATGAGCCTTTGAACCGAAGCCGATGAACGTTTCATTAAACTTAAGTGCCATGTCGATGAACCAAAATGTTAAACTGAGCTAGAACAAGGCCATTGGATTTTGAAGGTGATAAAAAAAAATGCTGATAAACCAACCAGTTGAACCAAATGATTGAACCAAGCAGAGAAACACTGGCATTAAACTTGTGTAACTTGAAACAACTATCTTTGAATAGAAAAGAAAGAAGGTGAACGATTTTGGCCTGTGGGTGAAAATTGGTCAATGCATGGTATATCATAAAACCCTCAAATGTTCTTAAATGATTTTTTCATTGATGCCAAATCTACACCCATGGTCTATAAGAATGTGATATTACATATATTTAGTCTAGAACCACTATCAACAAGAACTCTCTTGACCTGCGCTAGTTTTGACTTGTATTTATATAAATAGTGGGAAAGTTTGATCAATAACTATCTGAGAAGGCATGTCCTCATTATAAAAATAAATTGCATATTTTATAGTTTTTAAAGTGTTGACCATTGATGAAAAATAAGAGGGTTTTAAATCAATAGGCATATAAGTCTGAGTGAGTGCCTGATAAAGAATGTCTTTGAATACATTAGATTTATAAAGTAGTTCTAATATGGAAATTTTAGTTGGAGTGTTTCTCAACTGATTAATAATGTTATATGACTTATGCAAATATACCTATGTAGGTGGGTTTGGCCTAGGATAGGTTTGAATAGCAAGGTGATAGGGATCCTATGTAGGTGGAGGCATAATGACATGTCGATTAATAGCTCTAATTGCATTATCTAATATCCATATAGGAGGAGTAGTAACTATGGGAGGAGATTAAAGATAATTAATGGGTCAAGGAGGTTGAGGGACAAAAGGTGTTAACTAGGATCTCTAGCGATGGGTAGTGACTTGGGGAAGGGTAAAATGGACCATGCAACATGACGTGGTATGGGGGAGGGACTCTAAGGGAGGTGATGCAAGGGATAGATTAACATTTTTAGGAATATATTTCTTAACATCATCCCATATAATGAAAGATAGGTATGAAATTAAAAGAATGAAACTTTTTACTAATATATTATAGACTTCATCATTCATGTACATGATAGGGTCCATTGTGGCTTCCTTATTATTTACAAGAAATGTAAGAAAAATTTGTAAATAAATGAACATCATTTTTACAATTTGATTATGGATGTAAGGTGATACCTCAAGAAGCCAATAGGTGATATTACATATAACTATGGATTTTTAAAAAATACTATGAATTTTTGAAATTGAAAATGAATTTTTGAGTTAAGTATTCAAGATTTTTTTTAGAAATTTATGGGGAAATGCTTGATTTAATGGGACCTAGTAGATACAAATAGGGTTTTGAGAAAAAAAAAATATTTTTAAAAAATTAGTATGTTAATTTTAAAAATTTGATATGAATTTATAGAAAATTTGTAGAATTTTTCTCAAAAAATTAAAAAAAAATCAGAAAAAATTCTAAAATTAGCAATATATTTTTCCTAGTGTTTGAAATATGTTTGTATGCAAAAAGGACCCAGTATGTGGAAACTAGGATTTTAACAAATTATATGATAATTTTGAAATTATTTTTTATATTTTTATTTTTTAAATATATAAAAAATCAATAAATTATGTCAAAAAATCATAAATAATTTACCCTAGGGTTTCTAGGGTTTTTTTCACAAAAATTCAAAGTAAGTTAGGTTCACCAAATGTTTTATTATTTTTCATAATAATCAAGTTGTATCCATAATTAAATAGATGAGTCTGAGTAGGGTAAATTAGTAAATAATATGTATTAATTAAGCTATTTATTTGTGCAAACAAATTATATTTTTACCTTTAATAAAAATAGTAATAATAAAGTGAAAATCAAACTTAGCTAGAAACTGACTGAGACAGATGTTGAAGGGTTTGGTAATTTTTGTGCAAGCTTGGGAAAATATCACAAATAGGATCTTTGAGTTCATTTATAGATTAGACAAGAGCACTAAAAGTAGGACACCCTACTATTCAGTATTATAATCCTTTTCTAGCACTATTGTCTAAGTGATCTGATTTTTTTGGGTTCTACTCGATAGGTTTATGTTACCTTGTTAGTGAAATATCAAAGCCTATAAATTTGTGAAGTTTGTTATGTGTCTATTTTAATATTCAAGGCCCTAGGAGCTCTTTATTCTTGAACTCGAATATCTATTTGGGAAAGAGAGAGAAGGGGTTAGCATGTAAAGGATACACTAGATGTAATTCACACCTCGTGTGTGGGCACACTACCTACATTCCAATACTCTAAGGAGGGATCAAGCTAATGCAGTTTTATTATTAAAGTGTTTGGTGCAATTGTGTATGAAAATGTAAATAGATTCAAAAATGAGTATATTCTAGATGGCTAAGGGCTGGTGTAAGTGTTTGAATAAGCTTGGAATAAAGGTTGTATGTAGAGAATATGAAAAAGTGTTTGAATGTACTTTCTTGTATTCTTGCTTCTCTCTTATAAATGAGTGTTAAACCTTATAAATGGAATTTAAATAGCATTTTATAGGGAAATTAATGATAGTTGATTAAATTAATTCACATTAGGATGACATGAATTAGGATAAATTCCTAGGAGAAAATAATCATTAGGACCAAAAGTATAATTAGACAACAACACTAGAAATAAGACAACCTAGGTTTCAACACTCTTGTCCAAGTTAGGCGCTATTGTAAAAAGGGAATGAGACCTTTGGGGATGGATATGAGCTTGAAAAATCTACTTAGGTCTATAAGGGCTAAGTCTAAAAGGTTGTGGATGATTGGGAATTAGTGAAATAAAAGCCTAAAAGGGTTGTACAAGCAAGCAAGAAGACCTATGGATTAAGTGTCTTTAGCCATACTCAAGTGACAAAATTTTGCATTTTATATGACTAAACCAAAATTCACACATTTATGTTAAAATAGGTAAAATTATGTAAATAATATAATTATCTTTGATCAAAATACACCAAAACCAACCAATATCCTCAAAATTCACAAGGATGTTGAGGCCCTCCTTCTAGAGCCAATAGAGCTCTACTTGTTGATGCCTCTAAGTGTATCACAAATTATCTTAGTGTTTAAAGAATAATTCTCATTTTAAAATTCAAATAATTTAGAGAATGAGTAACAGGTGGTGGTAATTTGGTTACTTATGAAGAAATAGTGGCAAAGCAAGCAAACTGTTCCAAATATTAATAAAACTTGGTGGTTTGGAGCCACTTTTGTCCTCTCAACAATATTTTAAAAATATGTAGTAATCTATACTAATATCAATGAATTGTGATCAAATTCTAATCTAAGACTATTCTAAAATAAATATTTACAATGATACTTAAACTATAGAGATATTATTAAAAAAGAAGTAAAAGGTAGGGTAATGTAGAGAAGAAAAGTGTTTTTGATCTTCATCTTACACATCATGACTAAATTCAAGTGTTTCCTAGGCATATATTCAAAACCAATATATGAGATAAAATAGCTTAAGCTCAAATTACAACATATATTAGGTAAACTTCTAATGAAGATAAGCCATAATGCAAATAAGAACCACATTTACTTTAAAATTTTACTCCTTTAAGTAGATAGTCGATGCACATCTACAATGTAGAGTAAATGAAATGATGGAAACTAAAGAACCTTCAATCAACCTAGAATATGCACAAGTGAACAATTTTTCATTCAAAAATTACGTGCCAAAAATTTAAAAGAATCATTCAAATCTAAGATTCAGAACAAACAATTGAGAGAGAAGCTAAATAACAATTCACACTAACAAGATGAGATAATTTTTATAATTCTCTTCTTGTATTAATTACTTAAATGTTTATAATAGTTTTTGTATCTAAAAAACTTCCTCCCTTTTACAAATGACAATGTTCCTTTTATGGACTTCAAGAAAGCATGTCAATCAATTGCATCAACTTAAAAGTGTGCAAAATGTAAAGGATAGTTTTCCTTTCTACAAAGTTTCTAAAATACACTAGACTTTCTAAAGTAGACTAAAATTTAAGCAATGTGCATAAAAATAGCACATGCATTTACAAAAGAATATTCTATTTTCAAATTTTACAATGTTCCCACAAAAGAGAATATTCTTAACTACTTGGTGGACCCCATGCTAATGAATACCCTTGGTTTTATTGAAGTAGAATTCTCATTGCCTTTTGATGTTATTCATCAACTAACTTCAAATTGACAACTAGATCAAGGAAGAGCTCATCCTCTTGCTTATCTAGGTCCTCAAGATCTCTATCATTTCTCTATAAATCCCCCTTAATTCTCCTCACCTTGGATATCTTTTCTTCTATAGTTAGGATCATATCCATGATCTTGTTATTGTCAACCTTAGACCTACTTTGGATTTTTTTCTTTACCTCCTGGATGACCAAATTAGTCCTATGCTTAAACTCATCATCTGCTATGATTCCCATGGAGCTAAGTTTTATAGGTTTTGTAATCATGGTCCCCAAGAGTCATTTAGTTCTATCCAATAGATCTTACTTAGACCATGTACTCAAACTATTCATTTTATCCATATTCAACCCTAAGATGGTGTTGAGATGAGCAATGATGATGGTATTGAAACTACAGATTTTATCCCTTGTTAAGATGGCAATTAAATTCTTCATCTTGTCCTTAGAACTATGCCATTGGGTGATTAATGCCTTGGATATTGCATCATATTGGTTTAGTATACTCTATATTTCCCTTATTGACTTTAAAGAGTCAAACTTGTCATGAAATTATACCTTAAACATTTCAATCATTGCATTAGGAATAGGAAAAATAACTTGTTTCTCTAGAATCTCCCTTTGCCTCTAGAGATTCTCTATTCATTATTATAGGCCTTTGATGCCAATTTTTAGCTAGGCACTTTGAGCTTGGGCAACCTCAAGTATATCCTCTTCAAAAATAGGGTTATCACTTGGTCTTTGGCCCTTCACTTGAGTAAATCCAATAAAGGGTTCCACTTTCAAAAAAGTGAATTCCTCCCCTACAATCATGGCTCTTTTTTCAAAAATTCTCTGCAAACTATGGTTGGGTCAAATTTGGCACCAACTAAAGATTGTGTAATCTTTGGAGGATCTAGGGTCTAAATTTGTGAGAAAATTGAAGATCCAAGAACAACCACTTATCTTTCCTTCTCTTTTTTATTTAGCTTCACAATTAATGGTTTGAGCTCCTCAAGAACATGGATGTTAATACACTTTGTAATTGTCCATTAATGGTGCAAAATTAGGATATTTTGTAGCTTTCCATATATGAACCACCCCAAAATGGTTAGTAAATATTTAGGTTTCTCATCACTAAATAAATTAACCTCTCTCAAAGGGTGAGTGAGGGTTAATTTGGGCCTCTTGGCTCCTACAAGAACCAAGGCTAGCTTAACCTTTCTCTTTTGTGGGGAAACCACTGTGACTAATTCCAAAGCTATCCCTTTACCCTTTTTCTTTTCTATTTCCTTAACTTGGGGTTGAAGTTGTTCTTCATACACCTCTTCCTCATCTAATTTTTAAGAACTAATGATTACCTCTTAGGCATCTTCCAATGTTTCCATAGGATCTAATGAAATCATGCCAATGAATTCAATAGGTGACTCTTGATTTTTAGGTTGGGTAGAAGATGATTCCCTTTCACTATGTCTTTCTTCAAGTCTCTCTTTTCTTAAAACTTATGTAATTTATTCCTCTAGATATTTTAGAGGAGGCTTAGAAGATGGTCCAAGTATAAAATGATACTACAAAGGTCCCATTTGCCATATTTCACTAGCTAGCTTCTCATCTCTCATCAATCTAGCCTCGACCTTGATATTGTGCTTCTTCAATCTTGATAGGACTTATGTGAATGAAGATGCTCTGATATACATCATGTCATGGACACCAATATGATTTTCATATGTCATTTTTATCTATTTGGATTTCAAATATTTCACAACATTATCCTAAGGGTCCCAATATCTTAATTCATCAAGCTATAAATTGAATGAGTCTTTGTGCCTAGAATTGGTGTTTAAATTATCCCAATTCTAAAACATAGTTATATTAATAGTCAAAGGAAAAGGATGGATCAAACCCTTCCTTTTGTGTTTGCATAAACCATCAATGCCATGGAATAAATGGTATGTTATCTCTTGTTAGCTAGAGTGGTGGGTACTTAGACTGGTAGTTTAAGTGGTTCAAATAAGGTTCCCTCTATCCTGATTATAGTGTAGTCAGGATATAACCAAAATTACTTAATAAGTTCCACATACTTATTGATTAAGGGACTTACCCTCATCATAGCTATCCCTATAATATCTTATATCAAAGCTAGGTATACATAGTCACAAATGAATTGTATGTGGTCCTTATACTTGAATATATGCAGTTTGGAATAAAATTGGGAGATTATTTACCTTCCCTCATGTGACCAATTTCTAATGTTGGGTATTTTGATAGTGGCTAAAAGGGAATATAAAAGATAATACATCACAAAGAAGTGATTTCTAGTCCTCTTCTTTATGGCAAATAATTTTTAATTCAGGCAAATATTGATCATCTCACCAAATGGGGGAGTAAGTCCCTTTTCAACCATGAAATATATCTAAGGGACCCAAATTTTGTTGACATAAGTGGTGGAGGGGGCCCCAGATAATCTATTGAGAAATTTCATAATCATTTTAATTCCTACCCTAAATTGGGTGATTGGGATCCTTCCAATTAGGTTAGAAAATGCATGGGTTCCTAAATACAACCATGGGGCAAGGATGGTTTTCAAGTCATTTTTACTAGACCATTGCCTAATTGTGGGAAAATCTACATGAGAAATGGGAAGTTTGTAGTAACTTTAAAATGTAATTGGGTAAATGTAAGTAAATTTTTTAAAACTATGTTCATGGACTATCATTTCTTGGTCAATTCTATAATCCTTAAATATAGGAGCAATAACATCGATACAATGAATTACCTCTGGTTTTGATGGTACAAGGTGAAGACTTGTCATTTAGATGGTGACCATGTCATAGTACCTATGATATATTATGAAATTATTTTCATCTTCTTTAGTGATTTTTTTAACTCTTTAATGGCCTATAAAATATTGGACAAGTTATTAACCCTGATGTTCAATGCTACTGCATCAAATTTAGTGTCTTTGAAGACTCTTCCTTCTACATCTAAAGTCAAGTATAGTACTATGTCTTCACTATTTTTTTGTTTTCATGCTACCATGGCTATGAGTCTACAAATTTCTCACTAGTGGTATGTAATCAACCTCTAGGATAATTTTCACTTGTTCAAATGGTAATTAGACTCTTTGTAGCTTGATTATGGTCAAATTGGGGTCAAATTAGGTTTTTTATAGGTGTTAGGGATTTTATATAGCTTTAATGGTGATGCTTGTTTTTAATCAAGTGAATTCATGCCTTAGATTTGATTAGGAGTTTTTCATTTATACCTTTTCTTTTTTATGCCCAAAAAATCTTTGGTTTTGTCACTTTCTGCTTAAGTGGCATCAATGTGGCATCTAATTGGCACTTTCATGGCACTTTGTTCATTACTATTTGAAAATTGACCATTGACTTATGAAAAACCTACCTTTTATTTCACACTATTAGATCAATCTATATGGATCAATGTATATCATTGAATTCGATCCTGCTAGTTACATACCATTGATTATCCTTTATATTGGGCCTCATAGTTATGCCACTTGGTAGTCCCATAGGATTTTTGAAGTTTGCATCATTGTCAATCCCATGGTTATCATGTGTGTGTTATATGGTGGTCATATGGGGCTTTATGGATTATATTGAATAGTCCACAATGATCTCACTCTGTCTGATCATGTTGCCCCAATTAGATGTGGGCCACCAATCTTGAAAAGGTGCACAAACTTTAAGTTAGCACATGATCATGTAAAAAACTTAGGTTAAATAATTAAGTCTAAGGTTTTATTTCATGTTAATAAACATGAAATAAACCTTAGGATAAAATATTTAGGCTAAGTTTATATCACAACAAAATGGGACCTGATATAATAAAGAGGACCTAACTTAAGGCTTTTTGACCTAAGGTTTTTATTGCATTAACAAATATGAGGCAAACCTTGGGATAAATTCTTTTAGTTATGCTTCATATAATAGGACCTCATATTTTTTAAAACCTCGCTAATAAACCCATAAAATATTCCATAAGACCATGGGGGTATATATATATATATATATATATATATATATATATATATATATAGAGAGAGAGAGAGAGAGAGAGAGAGAGAGAGAGGCTAAGTATAAGGTTTTGAACTAAGGTTTGGTCTAATGTTAAAAAACATGATTCAACCTTATGATAATATTTAGGCTGTCTATGGTATTTATAATTGTACCCCATGTACATTTAAATTTTAGGTTAGGACATAACATCTAATTAATCTAAAATCAATCTTAACATTGAAGTACAAAACTTCCAAGCCTAATTAAAGCAAATAACATGTTCACTTATCTAAGTGAGATTAGTTTATGAGCCTAAATTTTAATGGCCTTGCAGATGCTAATGACAATGTCACAAATGTCAATGAAATTCTTATATATGTGAATAAAATTCGTGTAAATGTGAAAATTAAGCTCTAGAAATATATCATCAGGGCTTAAATTTGATGTCCTTATGGATGTTAAATGATGGGTGTGCTAATTTCAAAATTTGAGCTCTAGAATTGTATCATTGAGGTTTAAATTTAATGGCCTTAGAGATGTTAATGATGACCTCATAGAAATCAAATGATGGGCATGAGAATATCAAATTTGAGTCCTATAGAACACAATAGGCCCTATGGAAATGTTAATTCATTATGCATCCTTCGATCGGCTTCATTCAAGAAAGTGTGAATCATAAATCATGATCTAAGTAGCTAGTTGTAATTGGTTCCTATAATCACAAATAGATTAAGTAAGCTTAAAACCTCATAAAATGTAAACCAATATTATAGACTAATGTTTTGTTCATATTAATAAATATGAATAGGACTTACGATTAAAGTATATAAGCTAAACTACAATATAATAAATCTTTGACCCTTCAAATAGTTAAAAGGACTTAGGTTAAGTCTAATCATAATAAAGGGGGTCCCTCTTGATTTTACACTATCTAATCTTTGGCATTTGCTCAAATGCAGGCCATTGATCATGATCTGAGTGATTGAGTGGGATTAGTCTTGTGGGTTAAAGATTTGGACTCATTGGGTCCATCTCATGTTGTCTAATCATTTCATGTGAATTAATGTGGGTAATATATTCTATAGAGAAATACATAACTTAATTTAGGGATTAGGGAAACTAAGACTTAGGATGAAGTCTTAGGACTAAGGTCTCATTCATGTTAATAAACATGAATGGGCTCTTAGGATTAAGACATTAGTCTAATCTTGCAATAAGAAAGACCATGAAAATTAAAGTTAGAGCATGTTATGAATTCAAAAAAGTTAATACAAACATTAATTTTAGACCATGATAAAATAAAAGGGGACAAAGGAGCTATGGACATAAAGGGAACCAAGCTTATAATTTTCTAGGATAAGGTTTGGTCATGTTGAAAAACATGACCATGCCTTAGTATAAACATTAGGATTAAGTCTATAACATATTTCAAATGTTTTCACATAAATTATTTCTACCAATTTTTGAATTTGGTCTAAAAGAATCTTGTGCTAGGGTTTTTGAATGAGGGTTTTAGGAAACTTGAATATGGATTCAACCTAATTTTTAACATACCAAAGGCTAGTAAAAGGTCAAAATAAGATAAAATCATTAAAATTATGAAACCTAAGTATGATCCCATCAAAGAGATCTCCATTAAACCTATGATCTTAAATATAGAAATCCACTATTAATAACATTAGGCAAAGCTAAAACAGAACCATGAATAAAGAAGACCAACCAGACCAAGGGATGGATGATGTTCAAATGAAAATAATGTGTAAAACATGTTAATGATGCTCTGGTCAAGTGAATTTCAACTTCAAAATACAAATTTTGCATAATTTTAACACAAGGTTACCCCATTTTTTTAGAAATGGGGGTATGTTGCCCTTAACAGATCCATAACCCAAGGGTAGCATAGCTATATATCAATGTTGATCTTAACATGATCGGTGATGATTATTTGAAATGTTACCAATTTTGTCTAAGTTTGAGTTTTTGGTTTCAACAACTCAAGATTTTGGATAAAAGCATAGGTAAAGTTAGTTTTAATGGGGTTTGGGTATGGTAAGGTTGTTAGGAAGGATAAAACAACTTATCCACATTAGACCCCAAGATATTTAACTATGATTTAGGGATAGTAAACTAGTTACTTAGGTAAAATGGTAATTAGTTAGATTATTTACATAATGTTAAACAATAAATAGTAAAACTAAATTAACTAATGTAAGAAAGGTAGGGAAGGTGCAAGACATATTTATTTGTAATAATGTGGTGTAAATTTATAGTGTCTACGTTTTCCCCCTTTTGTTGAGTGCATTATGATAACCTATCATGAGACAAAAACTAGGATGGGTCCAATGCCCTAGGTTTTAGTGAGGAGGTATTCCCCCTCAAATCAAGAGCCGATGAAGGATAATGAGATGGAAATGGGTTTGAAAATGAAGATGGTAATGGATAGGCTAAATAGAAAATGAGCATTGAAGATATAAGGATAGATAAGGAATATACTACTACACTAACAAGATATAAGATATCTTGAACAAGAATGCCCCAAGGCAAACAAAGAAGGGATTACAAAAACAAGGAATGTGTAGGCTTTATTAAAGATAGTCAATAAGGCAAAGGCTAAGATGGTCTGACCAAAGCATTCAGTGTGCTTAGTACATGTGTGCTACCTAAGGACATAAAGCTCTCAAGATGAGGTACACTTTTAAGATCCATAGGGGATATACACTAAAATTAATATATACCTCTGAAAGGTTATGGGGCCATAAAGGGGCCTGTATCCATAGGCTAATAATGATGGGTAATAAAATATAGTATAGGTGTGACAAAAGATTACTTAAGTGGCCTTAGAATATGATTGTAAAGATGTAAGAGATTTATAAGTACTACTAAGGAGTCTAAATAAACCAAATCATCATTGATCCCACTTAGGGAGGAATCAATTTTGATTAGGAAAGAATCACCATCGATCCAAAATACTATAAATAAGCCACCAAATGACTCCAGTGCTTGTTTTTAAAAAGAGATCAAATGAGTTGAGCTAGAGCCAAGAAATTTGACACCTACTAATGAAGTGAGTGAGATATACATAATAGAGTCTAGTAGGAGTGGATGATGATGATGATGATGATGATGATGAAGGTATCACAATCAGGTAGGGGTAAATTATTTTTTTGGTGTTTTTTTTTAAATTTGTTGAATTTTGAGTTAGTTTAAGATAGGGTTTTGGATAGTTAGGGTTTTTTAATGATTGACATTGATATTAATAGGATCGATGCTGACTCCTAAAGGATCATCCACTAATTGGTGAGGAATCGACATCGATCAGATGATCGATGATGATCTATAGCCAATCATGATTAATCCACTAAGGATCAATGATGATGCCTTATGTTTAAAACTTAAAAGATAGGATTTTTTGTTATAAAACTAAATAAACTTAAAGGGAATATGGAATTTCACACATGTGTATTACTAATGATGTAAGATCGAGTGTCATATTTGCTATAGTAATTGTGAGAGGTTATGGGAGATTTAAAATGGGAGCATCTTGTGTAATTGATTTAGGAGGATTGTGCCACTATCATTGGGTACACTAAAATCAAAATCTATTGGTGGTGTTATTATAGTAATGTGATCTAGATGTGGGGACCTTTTGTTTACCAATAGGGGAGATGATATTGACCCTAGAGGACATCTATAAGATACTCTAGCTACCTATTCAGGGTGTAGAGATCATCCTTGTATATGAGAGAGGATAGGTAATGACACTAACATGGTTATATAGGGATGATGTTGTAGACATTAGCTTTATAGTAGGAGGCATTAATTTTAAGGATTTATATGATTGAGACAAGGATGGGATATAGGTGATGACCATGATTATGTTAGCCATCTCTTGCTATGTGTTATTATATTTAGGGGGAGGGAGGTTCACATGGAGCCTAATAGGGGTCTTGGTAGATATGTGGGAGCACCATATAGTTTTAGCATGGGATCTTACCCTATTAGCATAGATATATAAGGATTTGTGGGGGTGGTAGATGGAGTGATGGTATGGACTTGATGTTACCTATGTACTCTAGTGTTTGGCCTACAAGCACATTTGATTAGTATAGTCACAAAGGCTATCCTAGATGGGTTGGTGCAGGTTTACATTTAGAGTCTAATTTTTGAGGTGGATGGATGAATTTTCCCATCCACATGGAGACATGAAATTACATGATTTAGATTTTATATATAGATACTAGAGGAGTTGGAGGAGGATAAGGTTACTGGAGACCTTATGTTAGATTCCTTGTATGGTCAATGATTGAGATGGAGGTAATAGTAGGGTAGTAAGCTAGATGGGTGTGGGGGAGATGTCCAAAGCATGTGGAGATATTTTAGTTTGGGCACATATGGTGACAAATTGGGTTGCATCAAGATATATCTAAGGAATTTTAGGTTTATAAGATAAAGGACTGAGAGGTGGAGCTCCTCGAGCCACATCTTACAAGACTAGAGTAGTTAACAGAGGAGCAACAATAGGGAGAGGGGGTGGATGATATTGGGGTGATGGAAGAATACTTATTATGGTTTGTATAGTAGCATAGATGGGGAGATGAAAGGGTGGTGTGTTATAGGTAGGAGGTAGAGGATGTGAAGATGGAGGATGGAGATGGTGAATGGGAGATGGGGAGAGGGGCATACAAGCTATTCTGGTAGAGAGGGATATAACTTAAGCATAGTACTCTAGATTGGTGTTTGAGCATGGATAGTTACTATCATAAATGATAGAGTTATAAGGGTGCTATGATTCATTATAGTAGAGCTATAATGAGGCATGATAAGCATGGGACATATATCACAAGTAGCATGAGAGGATCTGGGTAGTAACAGGTATGGTAGGGGGAGTAGTTTTAGGGTTTATGTAGGAGGGGGATAGGGTAAGAAGATGGGGTCTATATGGAGTGTGATCCTAAAGAGGTATAGGAGGTGCTAGTGGAGATATGGAATTATGAGAATATTGTGATAGACCACTTACCAGAGATTCTTAGATATGCTATCCACTTAGCTAGGTAGGGTCAGGCACCACAAGGGGCAAACTAACTATAGCTAGTGTTGGGGATCATTCCATAGAGGGACATGAGGTATGGAGGAAGAGATGGAGGGGAGAGTAAGGGATGTAGGCTAGATATCTACCAGATTTAGATCTATTTTACACAGTAGTCATGTATATGACTACTATATGGATTGAGTCTTTTGTATATATTACACATTATGACACTCTTATGATATGTATTTGACTTGTGGATATATATTAATGATTGTGTGTTTTATTCATATATATTACATGAGTTTATATTACATGTTTATGGATTTTAATTATGTGGATTACATGTATATAGCATTTGGATTTTAGGCACATCATGTATTTGTATTGATTATGCAGTGTTTACATGGATTATGATATTTTAGATTATGTAATGTAGTTTTATCTTGATTATAGATTCATACGTGTGTGATTAAAGTGGATTGATAGTGGATTATTAAATGTGAGGATTTATGATGTATCATGGATTAATGACATATTATTCTATGGATTTTATTTTATGTGGATGGTGTTTATGTGGCTTTCATTTTTTATTACATTTAGTAGTTTATATGGATGGAATTTTTTATCATGGTTGATTATGGATCATATACATTTTCCATAAATGTTTATATAAATGATTTAGGATACATGTTTGATAATTTTATAGGACCCTAAGCAATGTTAGATGCCTTGTTTATTTTTCATATACGCCCTTGCATCCAATGCTAATGAAAATACTCAACAATCTTGTATTAAGAAAGTTCATAAACCCTTGGATTGAAATAAAATAAAGGATAATAGGAATGGGGGAAATACTTAATCCTTTGAAAATATACATATTGCTTTATGTTTCCATAATTTTTAACCTTAATCTAATCCATGGATAAATGTAGATTGATCAATGTGAGAAGTCTACAAATGAAACCAAATCAATGCGGGAAGCTTTCATAGGATATAATTTTGATGTTATATATTTTTCCATGATTTACTTTTAATAGGAAACTAATCAATGTGGGAAGTTTCCTAAATCATAGACACATAGATATCCTTAAATGGAGTGGTCTATTTATTTAGATATATCTTATCAACTATCCTTTGAGGGATCGGTCTCCAACTTTGCCTTTTCTAGATTTTAATAATAGATGTCCTTCGATGGATCAATATGTCTATTACTCTTTTCTTGATTTTGATATCCCAAAACCTTTTTTTGACATGGATTAAATTCTAAGTTTTTTCATAAGCCATGAATATAGGTCCATGTGATATTCCCTTTGAATAAGTTGTTTTAGGGTGATGGATTTTTAGGAGATAATGGTTTGGGACTCCCCTCTATTTCAAATGGAGCCAATCCATGAGAACATGTTATGAATAGATCTAGAGTGTTCATATTTAAGGATAAAACTAGTATACAACTAGAAATCCACATGGTCCTCAATCATTATGAGGTATGTTAAAAATAGGGGATATGATTTTTAGGAGAATTTATGTTGACTAGAGTGTATAATAGGATTATTAACAGTAGAAAGGATGTAGATGCAAAGTATTAAGAGGATCATATTTTGGGTTTCCATCAAGGAGGGCCAAATGATATGACTCATATCTATTTTTATGAGTGATAATATAAGGTCCAAGCCAATTAAGAACAAACTTCCCCATTTACTTCATTCCATATTTATGACATGTTGATTTTATTTAAGGACAAGGCCATCGATATTAAACTCTCATTCCTTTATATGTTGATTATATGCTCATTTTATTCATTCTTGATATAAATGAAGGTGATCAAGGGTTGTGACTCGATGCTCATCTAAAAGTTCTAGTTGTGATAATAAATTTTGATGATAATCCTCTTTAGGAATGATATATCTTAGAAATATCCTTAGGGAAGGAATTTGAACCTCAAGGGGAAGAACTACTTCATTACCATAGATAAAAGAAAAAGCGGTAGCCCTTGTAGGTGTCTAAATACAAGTATGATAATCCCATAAAGTGAAAGGTATGTGAAGATGCCAATCCTTTATAGGTTCATTGAATATTTTAGTTAACATATTGAAGGGTTTTATTTGATGATTTAGTTTATCCATTGGCTTTCAGATAATATGGTGATGAGAATATTAGCTTAATGCCAAAGGATTCACACTACTTTTGGACTTGCTTATTTTTAAAAGATTTTCTATTATCTATAAAAAAATTATATGAAACACCAAAATGGTATATGATGTGATGATTAATGAAATAAAAAATCTTATCTACCTTGGTTAAAATAAGGTAAATAACCTCCACCCACTTAGTGAAATACTTAGTAGAGATAATGATAAATCCATGTCGCTAGGAAGATTTGGGATTAATCAGCCCTATAGGGTCAAAATACCATTGAGAGAAGGTTCAAAAATCCTTGGCTACTTGTAACACATGAATAGGGATATAGGATAGGTTAGCATGCTATTGAAACTTCATGCATTTATTGACATACTCATAAAATTCTCAATTCAAAGTGGGTCAATAGTATCCCAATCACAATATTTTCTTGGTGATAGTTAAACCACTGAAATGGACACCATAGATGCCATCATGAGTCTATTTGATTGTAAGACCTTATTTAGAATTTTAGAGACAATGGAGGAGAATACCTTCAAACCGTAGATTATAAAACACACCCCCTAGTATTACGTATTGGGAATTTTTCTACTAAAAAGCATGCTTCATGCTCTTGGATAGATATGAAATGATGATGCCTTTAGATATGTAATCAAAAATCTGTGTACCATAGATCCACATGGTTTTCCTCTATAGTTTGGATAGAATGAATATCATTCTTGGTGTAAGAAGGTTGAGTGATCCTATGAATAAGGAAAAATAACTTAGACTACTGGGATGAGGATGAGATAAAAGAGGCCAAGGAAGCCATAGTATCAACAAACTTATTGGCTGATCAAGGAGTGGTTTGGATGATGTAACTATTAAGGGTAGCTAATAATTATTATACTAACATCTTGTACCTATGGAGGATGTTATTATTTCATTGATACATTGTATTTATTTGTTTGACTACCAATTGGGAGTCACCAAAAATATGAAGTGATTTAACTCCTAGAACCAAGACTATTTGGAGACCTATGATTAGGGCTTCATATTATGCAATATTATTAGTGTATTTAGAATCAAACTCAAAATATAAGGGGATAAGAAATACCTCATGAGGTATTATAATAATTCCTGCTCCCCCTCCACACTCACATTTAGATCCATAAAATAATAATGTCATTTGATATTCAAGATCTTCTTAGGATGTGGAATCTATAACTTCATCAGGGAATTCATAGCTAGATGAGAGATTATCAGAAAGGGATACCTCAACTAGTTTATCAAAAATGATCTACCCATTAATTTATTTTTAGTTAATGAATCAAGATCAAATTTAGTGAGTAACATCAGCCATCTCACCATTCATTAATTTTGATAGGGACTCAAAAGCATGAATTTAAGAGGATTAGTATTGGTAATCACATAAGTATTGTGATTAGGAAAATAGTGGAGAAGCTTGGAAGCCAACAATAATAGGGCCAAGAATAGTATTTAAAAATGCATGTAATGCATTTCATACTCAATCAAATTACAACTTATATAATAAACTACTTGTTCTCTATGTTGATCATCTCAATGGGTAAGTATGACACCTAATATATGATCTATAGATGAGATATATAAGTAAAAGGGATTATCCGTATTGGGTAGAATGAAGATAGAGGGAGATAAGAGATAATTTTTGAGAGTATAAAATTCCACTGGATAATTTTAATCCCACATTAGCTAGGTGTCTTTCTTGACAAGGTGATGGAAAGGTTGACATCAATATGATAATTATGAAATAAAATGGTGAATAGACTATAGTTTCACTTATACACTGTAAAGATATTTGATCTTGGAGGGAGAAAGCATATAAATAATATATTTAATATTATCTAGATCAAATTCAATCCCTCAAAGGGAAATGATAAAACCTAAGAGCTTGCATGATAAGACTAAAAACACACCTTTTGAGGTTAAGACAAACTTGATATTGGATCAAATGAGAAAAGATTTATTGAAGGAAGGACAAGTGATCTATTGGAGATTTGTAAATTATGTCATAATGATGTCATGAAGGTGTCTATGTGAGTGGATTAAGTGCCTTGATAGTCTAAATGATAGTGACAAAGTGTGTAATATGCTTATCCTAGTATGCTTGAAGTATGCTTGGTTGATCTTCTATTTTGGCATGGTTAGAGATGATTAGGGAAGAGTATAAATCATTGATATTATGAAAGAGGTCCTATTAGAGGTCAAGTTGAATTAATTTCTTGTGTTCATAATTATAATTCATTTGGTAGTCCATATATTCATCTAAACATTTTGGGTCCAATGGTAGAAATTTTGAGTAGGAAGTTTGATGACATAATAATTGTCATGTGTGGATGAGTCAAGGGGAGTTGGTCATATGGTTGTGATAAAATTAGTCCAAAGTTAGTATGGTCTAATTATTAATTTATGTGATGAAGTGCATCCAAATATATGTGTGTGAAAATTTGGGCTTCCAGACATTTTGATAGAGTTTTCTATGTTCAAATAGAGCAAAGTAAGCAATTTGGTGACATCATATCTCGCATATATGAAAGTTGTAGGAACATATTGATATATGGATGAATTAAAATATGATATAAGATCTTATGTGTTAAATATTTGGTCATGTGACTAAGCAAGAAAAAATATATATAAGTGCAAAGTTGGGCTCCTAGGCAGTTTGACAGTATTTTCCCATAGACAAATTTGCATGTGGTAAGAAAAACTAAGTAGGCATTTTGATGTAGGCATTTTGATGTAGTCATATTTTTCACATGTAGAAATTTAAAATAAAGTTGATCATATGGGTTTTTTCAATTATGTTCCTAGTTTCAATTTCCTAAGTTTTAGGTCATGTGATGAATTGCATCAAAATATATGCATGTGAAATGTTGGCCTTCTAGGCAGTTCTAGGCATAGTTGGCTCTGTGGAAAAAAAATATGAGTGAGCATATTAATGAAATTATATCTTGTATGCACAAGGGTTATAAGATAATATTGATAAATGGTTTTATTATCCTATGTGAGGAGATCACATGGTCTAAGTTTAAATTCATGCAACCTAGTACAACAAAAGTTATTAAGGTCCAAAGTTGGCCTTCTAGGCATATTACAAAGGTTCCCATTGTCAATTTTGCAAGAGATATAGATCAGGACCAAATAAAGATCTGATGATGAACAAGTGTTTTTTAAAATATAGATAAATGGTGCATATTAAGTGAGATGAGTTAAAAGTGTTTGAGGTTTAACACTAAGAAAAGGTAAAGGATCTAACGGTACACATTTAATCATGTGATTGAGATCGATGACATGAGTGGAGTCAAAGTGGTCAACCTATTTGAAGTTTAACATCATTAAAGACCAAGATAATTAAAAAAATATAGATGGTGCATGATTGATATAATTAGTGATGACATGAGATGCTACGAAGGTGTTTGAAGTTTACCTATGCCCATTTGAATTTAAATATTTGAATTTAACAAAGGAAAGACCAGTGTCTAGTTTTTGGGCCATATCTTTTGATACAGGTAGAATTTACTCATGGTGTAAAAATAAATTTTTTAGAATAATATAATAAACATATATAAATATAGATTTAAAGGTTTGAAAGTCTGTATACTAAAATTTATGAAGGTTCAAAATTGACTATGTTTTCATGTTTATTCAGCAAGTGACCTGAGAAGGATAATTAATCTTGTGTTGATGTTGTTTCACTGTTTCATGATGACTTAGCTATTAGAGAGTGTTTTATACTCCATAAGGATAATTTTTATGGATTTTATAGGTGTGATAAATCTATATTAAGTTTGAATAATGCTTAATAAGTTTACTATGTGTTCATTCGTGGTGTTCTTATATACAAAGCCATTGTTTGAGTTGATTGAGCATACACAGAGGTGATTAGAGATGAATGTGATCATTTAAGGATTTAAAAGGATTAATTTGGAGTGAATATATGTAATTAAAATTGGTCCTATGTTCTTATTTTTTCTTGATGAACTGCTAAATGGGTGAATAGGTCTCCATAAGACCTATAAGGGCTACAATGGCCTAATTGAAAGGTGTAGCTACTTAAGGGTGACCCATGGGTGATATGGCTAACCTATGTGGATGGTATTGAGTTGTTTCTTGATTAGATAAAATTTTAAAGGGTTAAGGCATGCCTATTAGCTGACAAAGATGGTGATGTTCATGAATGATCTATAAATAGTGAAACCAAATGTGATGGTTTCTAGACTTGCTGGAGGGGAGAGTAGTGAGCGTTGAAGAAAAGAAAAGAAGAGAGTGTGTGTGACTAGTATTTAAAAGGTAAAGGATAAGGATCTAATGGTTCAAATTTAATCATGCAATTGAGATAGATGGCATGAGTGGAGTCAAAATGGTCAACCTATTTGAAGTTTAACATAATTAAAGATTGAGATCCTTAAAAAAATACATGTGGTGCATTATTTATCTAAGTAGTGAGGACATGAGATTTTGGAAAGGTTTTTGAAGTTTAACTATGACCATTTGAATTCAAATGTTTGAATTTAACAAAGGAAAGACCAATATCTAGTTTTTGGGTCATATCTTTTGATACAGGTAGAATTTATTCATGGTGAAAAAATAAAATTTGTAGAGGACTTTAAGGAAAATATATAATTATAGATTCAAAGGTTAGAAAGTGTGTATAATAAAAGTTATTAAGGTTCAAAATTGGTTGTGTTTTCATGTTTATTCTACAAGTGACCTAACAAGGATAATTGAGCTTGTGTTGATGTTGTTTCGATGTTTCATGATGACTTAGCTATTGGAGATTATTTTAGAATCTATAAGGATAATTTTTATGGATTTTGTAGGTGTAATAAATCTATATTGAGTATGAACAATGCTTAATAAGTTTACTATGTGTTGGTTCATGGTGTTCCTATGTACAAAGTCATTATATGAGTTGATTGAGCATACACAGAGGTATGCATAGATGACTATGATCATTTGAGGATTTAAAAGGGTGATGTAGAGTGGATATATGAAATTTAAAGTGGTCTTATGTTCTTATTTTGTCTTGATGAAGTGCTAAATGGGTGAATAAGTCTCCATGAGACCTATAAGGGCTACAATGGCCTAATTGAAAGGTGTATATACTTAAAGGTGACCCATAGGTGCTATGGCTAACCTATGTAAATGGTATTGAGATGTGTCTTGATGAGATACATTTATTAAGGGTTAAGGCATACCTATTGGCTGACTAAGAGGGTGATGTTCATGAATTCTCTATAAATAGTGAAACCAAATGTGATGGTTTCTATACTTGATGGAAGGGAGAGTAGTGAGCATTGAAGTCAAGAAAAGAAGAGAGTGAGTGTGCCCAGTGGTTGGGGTGATGAAGAGAATATATTGAGGACTATATGTATGACTTGTAGTTCATAATTTTGATGGTAGAATAAGTGCTCTTGTAGTTTAAAGATGAGCAAAAAAGGCTTAGGTTAATCTAAAAGGCTGTATTGGATGTCTTGAGAATGAGTGAAGGATAGATGATGTCTATGTGAGCTTGGTGGTTGATATAAGAGGTAGATCAAAGTGTATACAATGTAAATGACCATTTTTTCATGTTGTTAATGTGGTGATAGAGTTGTTGCTAAAGAGTGTAGAATTATCCAAAGGGTAGATTTAGATGCATTAAGAAGGTGTGCTGAAGTGAGTGTGAGTAAAGGGTTGAAGAGTGGGATTAAGTGGGATATGTAATGTGTCCTAATTTATATTTATGTGTTGGTTCAAATATGTAATGTGTTTTGACCAACAAGGATATTTGGGCAAAAGAGTGAAGGTGAAGAGTGATAATTAGAGGTTGATCATTAGGTGTTAAAGACATCAGTTCAAATGTGGAGATGTTCATAGGTGTTGTTATGGCTTCTCAACATCTAATGGGTTGTATCCTCCTTGCAAGGTGAAACTTTTTAAAGGTCTAGTTATTTTGGATTCTTAGATAAATAGGTGTAGTAACTCCTTGTGGGATTGTAGTCTCACTAAAAAAAGGGATTCTAGTTCCTTGATTAGTTGTAATTGGTATAAATTAGATCTTATCATTATAGGACTATTTTCCATCTTATAGGGTTCACTGGGTTTTATCCCACAAGAGGGTTTTCCATGTAGATGTTGTTTTGATGTGATGTATGCTCTTATTCATGCTTTAGATGTATATGCTTTCATGTTTATGTTACTAGATCAAGTTGATGAATGATGGAATGGTTTTAGAATTGAATGTGCATTGTTGTATAATAATTCACCCCCCTCTTAGTATCTAATATAAACAATTTGTATTAGATTATTTCCTTTAAAATCTTAAAAACTTGAAGGAGATCCTAAGTAGCATAATATGGCTAAGTAGTTGAAGAAAAAAAATCTTGAATTGAGATCAATGGTCAAAAATCTTGAAGAATAGATTAGTTCTATTAAAGAGTAAGCATGTATAATGAAGGATGACCTGGTTAAATAAGTTAACAGGGATAAAAATACTATCCAAGTTATTAAAATTTAGTTGGAGGATGCATGTTCAAGTATGAGAGCTAAAGGAGATGAATATGTTCAAATGAAGATTGATCTAGTTTCCCTAAAATATGAGTATGAAAAATTCATAATCAAGATAAGAAAGCCTAAAAAAAAACAAAAGGAATCAAAACAAGTCAAATAAGATGAAAAATAGATAAAAAATATCAAGGATCAGTTAGGGGTAGTTAATGCAAATCTGAAGATAAGAGAAGAATATAGACATCTCAATACTCAATTAGAAGAAGCAAATGTCAAAATTAGTTCAAATCAAGGTGAGATTGATGAGATGAAAATTGAGATAAATTTGTTAAATAATGAGCATGAATAGATCATAGAAAATTTTAATAAAATAAGAAAGGAGTATGAGAAGTCTAAGCAAGTCAAGGAAAATGTAAGCTTTGAAAGCAATACAAGAAGGTTTGTTAGACAACCAAATGCTTCAAGGTATGCTAGTTTATTTCATGGTCATTGTTATAAATGTAATAAGTATGGTCATAGAGCTAAGTAATATAGAAGTAAGTTAGTCAAGTATGAAAATTCATGGAGCTATGATAGAAGTTTTTGGCTAGAGATTGATCATAGTTCAAATTTGTCAAAAGGTATGAATGTTGTTATTTATTTCAGTTGTCATAAGAGTGGACATATTACTAGATTTTGTCCAAATGGTGTTAATAGGTCTTCAAGGTATGTAAAACAATATATAACTCATAGAAGGTTTGATAAAGGATAAACTCAAGTATGGAAACCAAAGGTAGTCATTGCCAATTCTTCTAGTCATAAGGATTATAAAAAAGTTGTTCTAGAAGGTTATATTACAAATAAAGATAAGCTCGAGGATCAAGTAGGTAAGATGGTTGTAGAATATGAGAAGAGTCAAAATATGGTGTGGAGACTTGAGGTAGTAAATACTAAGGAGAATAACCTTGTTGAGTCTAAGAGTATTGATGGATTGTTTGCCAAGGTGGAAAAAAGATCATAAATTAAGGAAAGTCAAGAGTTTATGTTGTCAACACTTGTCGATAAATTTAAAGAAAAAACATCCATTAAAAATAAATAAAATAATGAGGTAGGAATAAAAGATAGAAAATGGCATAGAGATATTGGAATCTCTAGAGTTTTGGGACTTTTAGTCTCTACATGTCAAGGGGGGTGTCTCTATCTAGGCTTCAAGGAGACACTTATCAGTAAGAGGAAGCATGGTGGATACCAATTGAGATTTGGTTGTTGTTGTAGGATAAGAAAGGTCATGAGAAAATGTGTTGGATTATTGTGAAAGGACATGAGGAAGTCTAATGATTTAAAGGATGATCTAGTTGGTCAAAGTGGTGAATAATGAAGTTGTGTATATAAGGTCTGCAAGTAAGATATGGAGATTTCTAAGTGTGGAAGTAAGTGTGTTCATTTTAGATTAAAAATGTCAATTAATATAGAGTTAAGGGGGATATTTATAATATTTATGATTAATTTTTTAGGAATAAGGATCAAAGAAGTTCAATTTTAGATTGGTGCATGTCAAGATGGGAGAAGTGATGCGATGAGAAGTGTCTATAGGGTCAAAATGGGTGTTTTTAGGTGGGATAATAATATTGATGAAATTTCAAGAAGGTTTTGGTGCTAAAAAAGGTTTGTGTAATTTTTTGTGTTATTCTCTAGGTGTTTTGGTGGTCTGAAGGTATGTTGAAGTCAAATTGGATATATTTGCGTACCCTCAATTTTCTCAGTTTAGGCTTAAGGGAAAGTAGGCCTAAAATGGGTTATAAGATGTATGGATTTCCAAAGGTGTGGAATCTCAAATCTTGTTCCATAAGTTTGTGATGGGTGTCTCTAGGTGTGGAAGAATGTTTAGAGGTGTGCATTGACTAGAAAGAGGTTTGTTGACCTTTTTTTGTTGAGGTTCTAGGGTTTTGGACTCTACTGGAAAAGTAGTTTGACTTATGATTTGAGATCCGAGGCTTATTAATAGGTTTAATGGGACAAATGGTGATTTCATGAAGGTTTCCAAGTTAGTGGATGAATTTATTTGATATTCTAAGTGATAATGATGAAGTGTGTGATATGCTTGTCATAGTATGCTTGAAGTATGCTTGGTTGATCTTCTATTTTGGCATGGTTAGAGATGATTAAGGATGAGTCTGAGGTATTGATCTTATGTAAGAGGTATTATTAGAGGTAAATGATGTATTGAGTGATTTTGTGCATATGTGAAATTCATCTATTAGTCCATAGTTTTCATCTAAACATTTTGGGTCCAATGGCAGAAAATTTGAGTAGGTAGTTTAATGACATCATAATTGCCATGTGTGGATGAGTCAGGGGGAGTTGTTCATATGGTTATTATCAAACTAGTCCAAATTTTATATGGTCCAAGTCTCAATTCATGCAATGAAGTTCATACAAATATATGTGTGTGCAAAGCTGGGCTCTTAGGCATTTTGATAGTGTTTTTTATGTTCAAACAAAGTCGAGTAAGCAGTTTGTTGACATCATATCTTGCACATATGAAAGTTTTAGGAGTATCTTGATTATGGATTAATTATCATATGAGATAATATATTATCCTCTAAATCTTAGGTAATGTGGATAAGTGTGACAAAATATATGCAAGTGAAAATTTGGGCTCTGAGGTCGTTTGATAGTATTTTCCCATAGCCAAGTTTGCATGTGGCAAGAAAATTTGAGTAGGTATTTTGATGTAGTCATATTTCACACATGTGGTAATTTTAGAATGATTTGATAATATGGGTTTATTAATTTATGTTCCTAGTTTATATGTTATAATTTTTGGGTCATGTGATGAAGTGCATCAAAATATATGCATGTGCAAATTTGACCTTCCAAGCAATTCTAGGCATAGTTGGCTGTATGGTAGAAAAATATGAGTGAACAGATTAATGGTGTTAATATCATATGCATGAGATTTTTAGGAGAATATTGATATATGTTTTTATTATATTGTGTGATAATATCATATGGTCTAAGTTTTAGATCATGTGACTTAGTGCAACAAAAGTTATTAAGGTCCAAAGTTGGCCTTCCAAGTAGTTTACAATGGTTCCAATACTTAGTCAATTTTGCAAAAGATAAAGATCAAGACCAAATAAAGATATGATAGTGAGTGGGTGTTCATAAAACTAAAAATCAATGATGCATATTGATAAAGATGTGTATAAAGTGTTTGAGCTTTAATGCTGAGCAAAGGTAAAGGATAAGGATCTAATAGTTTGCATTTAATCGTGCGATTGAGATTAACAGTGCGAGTGGAGTTAAAGGGTCAACTTGTTCAAAGTTTAACATAATTAAAGAATAATATCCTTATATTAATATCAATTGTGTTTAATTTTATCTAAGAAATGAGGACATGAGATGATGGTAGGGTGTTCAAAGTTTAATTATGACTGTTTGAATTCAAATATTTGAATTTAACAAAGGAAAGACTAGTGTTTGGTTTTTGGGCCATATCTTTTGATACATGTAGAATTTGCTCATGGTGTAAAAATAATTTTTTTAGAGGACTCCAAGATAAAAATATTAATATATATTTTAAGTTCTGAACATGTGTACAATAAAAGTTATGAAGGTTCAAATCTGACTATGTTTTTGTATTTGTTCTGCAAGTGACCCAAGAAGGATAATTAAGCTTTTGTTGATGTTGAATCAATTTTTCATAATGAATTATCTATTGGAGAGTGTTTTATACTCTATGAGGATCATATTAATGTATTTTTGAGGTATGAACAATCTATATTTAGTATGAATAACTCTTAATAAGTTGAACATGTGTTTGTTCATGGTGTTCCTGTGTGCAAGGTCATTATTTGAGTTAATTGAGCATATGCAAACATGAGTAGAGATGAATGTGATCATTTAAAGATATCAAAGGGGTCATGTGTAATTGAATTATGTAATTTAAATTGGTCTTATGTTATTTTTTTTGCTTGATGAAGTGCTAAATGGGTGAATAGGTCTCTATGAGACCTATAAGGGCTACAAGGGCCTGATTGAAAGGTGTAGCTGCTTAAGGGTGACCCATGGGAGATATGGATAACCTATGTTGATAATACTAAGATATATATCAATGATATATATTCCTTAAGGGTTAGGGAATACCTATTGTCTGACTAAGATGGTGATGTTCATGAATGATCTAGAAATAGTGAAACCAAGTGTGATGGTTTCTAATCTTGTTGGAGGGGAGAGTAGTGAGTGTTGAAGTGAAGAAAATAAGAGAGTGAGTGTGCCAAATAGTTGGGGTGATGAGTAGAGTATATTGATGATTGTGTGTATGACCTATAGGTCATAATTTTGATGGTAGAATAAGTTCTCTTATAGGTTGAGGATGAAAAAAAAGGTCCAGGCTAATCCAAAAGGATGTTTTGGATGCCTTGAGAATGAGTGAAGGATAGACAATGTCTATGTGAGCTTGGTGGTTAATCTAAGAGGTATATCAAAGTGTGGATTATGTGTATGACCATTTAGTCATGTTGTTAATGTTGTGATGGATTTGTTGCTAAATAGTATAGAGAGATCCAAAAGGTGGCTTTAGATGCATTGAGAATGTGTGTTGAAGTGAGTGTGAGCGAAAGGTTGAAGAGTGGGGTTAGTTGGGATATGTAATGTTTCCTAATTGATATTTATGTATTAGTTAAAGTATGTAATGTGATTTGGAAAATAGGGAGAGTTAGTTTAAAGAGTGAAGGTGAAGATTGATGATCATAGGTATATCATTACGTGTTGAAGACATCAATTCAAAGGTGGAGATGTTCATAGGTGTTATTTTGGTTGCTTAACATCTTGGGGGTTGTATCCTCCTTACAAGGTGAAACTTTCTAAATGTATAGTTTTTGTGGCTACTTAGCTAGATAGGTGTAATATCTCCTTATGGGATTAAAATATCACTAAAATAAGGGATGGTAGTTCCTTAATCAATTATAACTAGTCTATTGAATTTTGTCATTATAGGATTGTAGTCCATCTCACAAGGTTCAGAGGGTTTTATCCTCCAAGAGGGTTTTCCACATAGATGTTATGTTGATGTGATGTAATGTCTTGTTCATGATTTGGATGTATGTTCTTTCATGTTTATGTTTCTATATTAAGTTGATGAATGATGGAATGGTTTTGGAATTGAATGTGCATTGTTGTATAGTAATTCACCCCCTCTCAATAGCTATTTTCAACATGATTATTATGGTGATTAGATTTAAAAAGGAGGTCATCCACATATTATTTAATTATTTTATGAATTAAATCATAGAAAATGTAGGTAATGACATGATGGTAAGTGGATCCTATGTTATTTTAACTAAAGGGTATGACCCAATAACAAAAAGTCCCCCATAGAGTAATAAAAGAGGTTTTATGTTGATCTTAAGGGGTGATAAGGATCTGATTGTAACTACAAAATATATCTATGAGGGATAAAATCTCATGACCTATAGTGAGGTCCATGAGATGGTTGATGTTAAGAAGGGGAAAATCATCTTTTAGACAAGCCAGTTTGAGGTAATGAAAGTTGGTCTAAGGAGGAGTCCTCCTGTAGGTTTTATGATAGGCACTATGTTAGATACCCATTGAGCGTAATCAATAGGTTGGATGAAGTTTATGGACAATAAGCACTGCAATTATTCTTTGATAAGAATTATAATGTAAGGATGCATCCTACAAAGCTTTTTCTTTACTAGTTTAGATTTAGGAATGATAATGATATTATGGACAACAATAGTGGGATAAATTCTAGGCATATCACTATAAGACCAAGAAAAGGCTTGGTTATGACTAGCAAGGAATGCCATGAAATCTTGGTGTTCTTGAGAATCTAAGGAATGACTCACTTTGATATTTCATGGGGCTTCAAGCATCCCTATGTTAATATCAGTTGTGACCTCTTTTAAAAGACTAGGAGATTCAAATAGCATAATATTATTTAAATATGAATTCCCTACACCTAAATATGTTAGAATGGAGTTATCATATTGATACTCCATTACATGGATCTAGGGAGAATTTTCATCTAGTATGTTATGGAAGACTAAAAGAAGGGATATCATTTTTTCATCACATCGATAAGTTAGAGGTTATAGGCATATGGAACTAATAGAAAAAAAATTAGGTGGAGTGGAGATGGTATCATCAATTTCCATAAGGGAACTAAGAGGGGATGTGGGAGTTTCATCATCCACATCCATAGGGACATGGGATACTAAAGCATGATTATTATCAATTTTAGGGGGTTTATTGAAACCAAGGCCATGTTTCTCATTTAGTTTTATAAGTTCATTTATTATGACCTCATGGGGTCCTTATTCATAACATCTTAATCCAAAACCTTTCCAAGCACAGTGTTGTAAGTAGGTTTGATCAAAACATGACATGTCAAGAAAGGAGAAGCTAGATGTGAATGGATGGGCATGCATTTAGATTTCTTGATATAAAGGCGATTTATCAATTCCCCCATAAGTTAAGTGAATTTGGAGATGGGGAGGCTTGAAAGGGATAATGTCTCTTAGATTGGGTTGATATGTATGCTATCAATTAGGTCATCTAAATTTTTGAGGGGTTGATAAAGCACTGAGCATTAATAGCTGATATTACCCTACATAAAGTTGTTGGAATGTGAAATCAAAAGAGTTTACATCAAGGATGTAGGATGGAGGTATAATAGATCTAACATATGTTTTCCCAAAATATAATGGACTCAAGTTATTCAAATGGATCAAGACATTGTTAGGTTGATAAGTCAAATTATTTTTCTTAAACAAATATGGATCGACTAGGACACTATGAACCTTACCTTCATGTTTTAATTAAGATATCAGTACAAGCTAGAGAGGACATAATGCATATCATGTATCCAAAGATGTCCTAATAGGATATTATATTGAAACTCCCCTATTATTACATAAAATAGCTTAGAGAGGGTATGTACACCTACTTTAATAGGAATGACAACCATTCTTAACATAGGGACTATAGTATCATTAAACACTCATAAGATGGCTGAAGATTAAGCTAAAACTATCTTAGGTAACTTTAATTGATTAAAAACATGCAAAGATATAATATTTATGCTTGATCCATTATCAATAATTACCCATTTGATTTAGATATGATTAATTTGGGTAGTGATAAATAACAATGGATCCTAGTCATCAGTATGCAATGGGGATATCTCAAAATCATGGAATGTTATAGATGACAAACTTTGTAATGATGTGATAAAAGCTGATAAAGGCTAGGGTTCATCTGATTGTATCTAGGTATTTTCCAAGGCCTCTATCATACCCTTGTAATGCTATGGAGAGTTTTGTACAAGTTCATACAAAGACATCTTGATCGGGAGTTGATGGAATTGATTTAGAATATAAATTTTTATAAACTCTAAAGCATTAGTATTTTATACTTTTCATAAAATAGAAATATCAAGTTTTGGGATTGGAGTTGTAGCACTATATGTGGTAGAAGCAGGAGATTTTTCAATAGTCACCTTAGATTTAGTGGGATTTTAGGTCTTATCACCTTGGGTCTAGGATCATGTATCTATGTGTATCACATATATCTAAAAAAATGGTGGATTTATCATGTATTTAGATTCATCCAAATCTAGAGGGCTTAGGAGGGCTTGATATTGAGTTCTATTAGAGATCAAATCCTCTTTTAAAACTTGTTTTGACCCTCTTGGTAATGTATTATTTCTTGAGGTTTATGTGACCGTAGTAGTTTGATTATGGGGATAGTCATCACCAAATTATACCATTAAAAGAACATCCTCTTCTAATAAGTTTCAGACCATAACTTTTATCACATTATAAATTTTAGTATCATGTCCTAATATTTTATGATACACACATTTCTTCTATTCTCGATACCATGCCCATTTTTAAATATGGGGTTTTATAGGTTTTATGGGTGGTAGGGTAACAAGGGAAGTTTGAATAAGTTGATCAAGAATATTAGAGTAATATCCACTCAATGGATCTTGGATGGGTTTTTAGACCTTCTAAGGCATTGGCATGGAGGTTGCATTTGATTTTGAGTTGTGATCCTTCACACTAGTTGGTCGAACATTTCCCATGATAAGTACTTTGTGTTTAGGATAAGACTTTACACCCACACCTCATGGGTAGTAAGGATTTAAAGGATTATGAATTGGTATTATTATATTTGAAACATCCCTTTGTAATGGTATGTGCCCTTTAGAAGAATATTCTACAATGGTGGTTTTTAGTCTCACCAAAGGATGAGGTCTTGATATGGATGTTCTAGTATGAATTGGTGGAAGAGGTGCCTTTCCTTTTCAAATCTGATTAGGGTAGTAGGGATATCCTATTTAGGGAGTTCAATTCTTATGGGAGGATTTTTAAATTTTTTTTCTCATGAGGACCTAAGGTTTTTGTTTTCAATTCTTTAATCATTCCCCCTGATTTCTCTCTTTACAAGATTTGGCATTTCCTGAGTTATGAGGGAAGCTAGTCTTAGGTTTAGTTGAGGTAACATAATAGTCTTATCAAGGGGAAGTAAGCTAGAGGAGATGGGTATGGTACATGAAGGTATTTTAGTGACTAAAGGAGTGGTATGTGTATTTTTTGGGATTTACAAACAAGCATCCTCCTTGATATCTTTCTCATCCTTTGTTTCTATTTGATTATCTTGAATGAGTTTAGGTAATGTATCCTTAAGAAGATCTTAAATAATGATATCCAAAAAACTTAAGTGAGTCTTTGGGATAGATCTAATTAGTTTAGATGGTTTGAAGGAATATCATATAAGGAGATCTAGGAATTTAGTTATTTATGGAAGATGATTTAGAAACACTACCAACCTCTTTAGGTAGAAATTGATCATGGATCATACTTATCACATGTGTTTTGTGGTCTGAGGTGTATCCTAAATTAGCTTGTACATAATTAGATGTAGAGGCATGGTTGGGAAACAACTACCTAAACAAGTCTATGGATTTATTAAGAGGAGCATTACGTTTATCTAACTATAACTCTCCTTGATCAATAAGGTTTTGAACTAGGACTTTTAAGTAGCGATACCTATTGACATCATGACCTGATACACTATGGTAATTGAAAAAGTCATTTTCTTTGAACCAACTAGGTTTAGGGCAAGATTTGTCAAGAGGTATAATTAGAGGAAGTTTGATGATATAATCCTTTAAGATATTATCTAAGACATAAGCATAAGATTCCCCTAGGGGTGTGTACTACCATGAAGGAAAACATGTTAATGTTTTTTGTGATTATGCTTAGGAGGTAGAGGTTTTGGATTGGAATTTTGTCTATGGGGGTGATTATTTTAAGACTACAACATTAGCAATGCCTTTGGTTTTGGTATTGTTAGTTCCTTTAGAGGGATTAGGTTTAAATTTTTTATTACATAACTTTACCTTCCCTTCTTCTAAAGCTCATATTTATAACTTACGATCTATAGAAAAGGTCTCATCAAAAGTTTTGAAAGATTGAACCCGTAATGTTGAAAAGATATGTTTAGCAAATGATCTTGTAAATAATTTGATTAATTCTAGTTGAAGGGGGGAAAAATTAAGTTAATCTATAAGGATATCCCATATAATCATGAAATTAATGGTAGATTCATCATCTAATTATCTAATGTCATAGAGGTTGGTTATGGTCACTTTTCTTGTGATGTTAATGGAAAATTTCTCTAAAATGATTTAGGATAATTACCTAAAAGAGAATAGTGAATGTTAAGGGATAAAACTATACCAGTATAAAGCTAGTCTAGCTAGCAACATGGGAAACATTCTTAGGATAAGAGCATCATCATAGACTATAAGATAATAATCATGTCTAAACACTCTAATGTGTTGCTAAATATCTTCCTTATTTTTAAATTTCATGAATTTTGGAAGTTCCTATTATGAGGAGTATGGTCTAATAATAATAGTTGGATTAATGGGTTCATTATATATTTTCTCATAAGTGAGCAAATTTTTCTTCCTAGAGGTAGTGGATTCCATATTTTCCATCCTATTCATAAGGATGTTCATAAGGTTAGGTTGGGTATTATATTAAGGAATACCCCCTAAGACATTCTATTGTGGATGTTGATAGGTATGAAATGGGGTGGAAAAGGGTTGTGACAAGGGGTAACCAACTAAAGTGGTCAAATTAGTTGGGATGCTACCACATATTGTGGGTATTGCATGGGTATGAAATTGGACCCAAGGGCTTACAAGGTAGTTATGTACTAAGTAGTCAATGGGATGTACTATTATGGAGGTTGACTTAAGCTATATTTTTGTAATGGTGAAGTTTGGGGATTTGAGGCTATGCTAGTTTGGATGGGAGGGAGAGTTGTAGGTATTGAAATCACTAAGTTCTGAGGTGTCATGTTAGGAGGTGGAATAAACATAAGTTGAGGTGTGGTGACATTTTGGGCTTGGGTACTAGCTAGGGATGGAGCACTAGATGTTGCTGGAGGTGGATTATTTAAAGGTTATGTAGTGTTAGTATTAGAACTTGTTGGGAAGATTTTTTAGAGAGGAAATGATGGTTATATTAAAACATTTGGGACCTTCTAGGGGCATGCTAGAAACATTCTCAAAAGACTGTGTATGAGGGGATAATGGAATACAGATGGATCAAGTGTTAAGTTAATGGTTAAGAATAATTTGACTACTATCTAATATGGTACTAAATTCAAGATCTACCTAAGTATTGAACTGAGGAATACCCTCCCCCATAGAATCAAGAGAGGTAGGAGGATTGGGGTGTTCTCCATGGATGAGGATGAAGTTGGGGATTTGGTTTGTTTTAGTGACTATTATCATGTAAAAACCATGTAACATTGAATATAAATCAATAAATGAAAATAAAAATCACACAATAGTCTTTTTATGATCTCCTTTTATTGGAAAACACACACACACACACACACACACACACACACACACACACACACACACACACACACACACACACACACACACACACACACACACACTACACAATGTTCTTAAAAGATTTTAATTTTATAAGAAATTAAATTTAGAGTGTGATAAGGAAAAAGGTGAATGAAGGTACTAAAAATTGGTAATCTAATGATGGTTTTAGGTTTTTGTTTAAGGATGGAAACCTCTATATACACAAAGGTACATTGAGGCTTGATTTTTTATTATAATAATTACATGGATTGGTATTAGGGCCTACCCCCTCACTTCAAACATCACAGTGATAAAGGTGCAGGGTGCTTAGCCTAAATACTTATTGCAGAAGAAATTATACTTGGTTAGTACACTAAGTCAATTTTCTCCTTCATGATGAAATCTAAGTAGGTCCACCTTAGGTAAGAGTTTTTTTCAAATGCTTATTTCAAGATTGTGGTCTTGGATGTGTGTGATAAGGCTTGATTACTATGATATATTGATCTACCTAGATTAGTTTACATGAATTATATAATTAAGCAAAGCATGAATGAAATTATTTTTAAACCTTTAAAAGGAAAAGTAAGAATTTTTGGATTTTTCTCTTTTTTAATGAAAGCAACCAATCAAGAAAAGATATAACTATGAGAAATTTTACAGTGAAAACAATAAGAATAATGAGACCTTAAGGGTCCTAATGGGTGTGCCAGAATGTTTTAGTATTTTTTGGGTTCTTTTTCTTAATAAAAATGAATTACTAAAAATGTAAATGATACATGGTTTTGAAATAAGAATACCTATGATGGGGATGCACACCATTTATCCATCAAGGTGGGAGCTCCTCTTTGTTTAAAAAGGACTACCTGTATAATAAATACAACTTGGATAAGATTGATTAATAATAAAGATGGGTTGATTGATTGATGCAAGATTAGTTATAAGAAGTGGTACACTTCCTTAGAGGGTGTCAGTCTATTTTTTATGCAATTAAGTGGATAATAGAATAAGATAAATTACAATAAATCATGTAATAATATCATAAAACTTGATTATATTAACCTATTTATGGTACACTTCCTAGATCTACCATTCTCTAACAACTCTAAGATGTGACTTAAAAAATTATATACTAGGTGTACAAAATTACATGTGGTGATCCCTGATTGGATTGAGTTTCCAATATCACACTCTACTCTAAAATTTCTAGTATGTAACTACAAAAATTATCTCTTAGTTGTAGTAAATTACACATGGTGATCCCTAATTAGAATTGTGATATCACACCATACCATTCTCTAACAACTCTAGGATGTGATTGGGCAAACTATCTCCTAGGTGTATAAAAGTACAAATGATGATACATAGTTATAATAGGGATTATAAACCATACCATTATCTAATAGCACTAGGATTCAACTAGGAAACTATCTCCTAAAAGTATGGAAGTACATGCATAAATCCATAATTGTATTGGGGCTCTTGGAACACACCATTATTTGACAACTTTGGGACCTAGAAAATGTATAAAATACTAAATCATTAAAAAGTGTTTCACAAAGGAAGCACCATTTGTTAGAAATGGCCTATGTGAGGGTGTCAATTGGAGTCTAAGACATTGAATCTAGGCCATTGTGATGCTATTGAATTTCTTGAAATAAAAGTTAGTACCCAAAATGAACTAAGTATAGAAACTTTTTAAATCACAATGGAGATAAATTTCTTAAAAAAAGTTGTGGAAAATAAATATAAATAAAACATGGGGCTTTATCAAATTTATATAAATCTCAAACATTGGAACCAATTAATTGCGTTCACTTGAAGTGATTGGGAATGAGCTTTTATAATAAGATGAAGATCAATATGAGCTAGATAAAGGGATATAGATGAGTTAGGATTTTGGTTGTATTTATTTTTTATGTTATCAAATTTTTCATTTATTTTTATTTACATGTCATGTTTATCTCTTGTGTATTAATTTAATATTTGAGGTGTTAATTTGAAATTATTTTGAGATCTTTATTTGATTTTATAACCTAATGGATACAATAATTATCTGTAAAATCATAAATTATGAGGTCTTCCATTAAAATTTTCAATCCAAGTAGCTAGTCAAATTTAGTTATTCTCAGTAAAAATATAACTTTTAAAAACTTTCCAATTACACACCATTGCATAGACCAAGTCCAAAATATAATTTTTAACTATTAAAACTTAGTAAAATTCTAAGTTTTTCAATACCCATTTGGGTTATTAGAGATTTTTGGCACTAAGGAATTTTTTTTGAGATTTTCTAGTTATCGATTCACCTAATTCTCCTCATTTTTATGATTTTTTATTTCATTGAGTTCCCAATTCAGTTGGTTTACCAACCTAAGTGTAATTCAAAGTTATTTAAGTTACCAAAGTTTTAAAAGTACATGATATTTATGATATTCATAACAAAGTCTTAAAATTATCATAATCAGATTAGATCAAAGGTTTTAAGTTTAGAATAAACATATGAAAGGTATAAATGGTTCTATTAGTGTCTGATATCCCCTATTTTCCTAACGTATCCAATTTTCAAAGCAGTCATTTCAAATAAAAATTTGTTGGTTTTATCAGTCTTGTAAAATCCCAATTAACACTGGAGTCACCTTTTTTAACCATATAAATAGAAATAAATTGTGTTCATTTTCTTCAAAACCTTTTATTAACTTATAAAAAGTGTTTAAAAAATCTCTCTTCAAATTTTATCCTATTCCATTATTTGTGCTTGAATAAGAATGCTCTCTTCTTTTTGATGTTAGACTATTTACCTTCTTGTTCATTCATTATTTTCATTCTCCTTATTTTTCATTATTTTTTTTCAAATTTATGAGGTTATGTGAACCATATAGATTTATTATTTACTCAAAAAATAAGTGAGAATAAATCTTGATAATTTTCAACATTTTTATGTCCACAGTAGTACACCTCATCTACCCACACAAACATTTTATACATACTAATATTTCCTTAAATAATTTGACATTGGTTTCCATATTTTCATTATATATAAACACATGACCTAATTTCCATTCTTTACACAAACATCTCAGAGATCACACATAGTTACATGAGTGATATAAATGTTGAGGAATTTTATGAAATAATGGAGGATCATAAAAGAGAAATATTAGGGTAACACCCTCTTGATAGTGGAATTACACATGCATCCACTTTACATACATCCATATAATGTGTAGACTCATTTATTACATTTTAATATTAATATGATCCAAATAAAATGAAATTTAGATCTGCTAATGATGTTTTGATAGCTAAACTATATAACACATAAATTGAAATGAATTTTGGTATTACACCTCGTGATTAGATAATATAAATAAACAAATACATTGGACAAGAATTTTGGGTTCAAAAAAAATATTAAGTATGATAAATCAATATTGGTTAATAAAAAATAAGAACAAAATTATAAGTTGGCAAAAACCTTATATATGTGTAATTTTTAGGAAACATATTTAGAAATGATAACATTGATAAATAGATAATGGGCCATTATGATACACATTTGTTTGAGAATTAGATGTGCATGTATACTAATATCCTTTTTTTTTAGATAAATGATAATTTATTATGGAGAAATAATTAGTGAAAACCTCCATGAATATCTCACTACTCTTTAATAAATACAATAAAATCACAGGACATCATACTTAGTTTATTCTATTGTAGACTTGAGGCCATGACCAAGATTTAACGTAGTAGGTAAAAATGTTATTGGAAATATATTACATGATATTTTACCTCATATCACTAATTAAAAAGGGAAGAACCATTTCATGAGGGTGAATGATGCACTTATTATGTTATTAGTAAGGAATCTTGAGGGTAATACTACAACCCAAGTATCACATGTGGCTGCTACTTTGATCAATAAGTATGGAAGTTATTTAATCTAGTTTCTAAATTTAACATACATTAAGTTATGAGGATTTCATGGGACCCAATATAGGTTACCTAAATATGTAAGTGATGATATGATTGTTATTAAACTCTACAGATAAATGAGTCGCATTCACAAGAAATGGAATCAAGGACATGTGGGAAGAATCTCATTTCCTATTGGATTGATTTATTATATTTTAAAAATATATTATGATTATTATATTATTGAGAATTAAATTTTAGATTTATCAATGAAAACTCACATCAAAACACTTTCTTTTAATTGTAATAACTTTGTAAAATATAATCTGAGAATGGATGTAGGGTTTTTCACATATACTAAAAATTGAAGACTACTAGGAATATTGTGAAGACAATTTTGAGGTGATAATAGATTATTAAAGAATGAATTTAGATCAAATGAAAGTTTTTAGGCTTTAAAGGGCAAAAAAATGAATAATTTATGATGGAATTGACATGATTGACCCATTTTTCACCGATAAAGTACATGTTATTTCTTTACCCATGAGATCCAAAGCATGGCTTGAAAAGAATTTTTTTGAATGTACCATTAGAGGGTATTCAAATATTTAATTATAAATTTTAACAACAAACTTCATCAATAGGTTCAACCCAACACACTAACACAAAAATAAATTTCAAGATCTCAAATTTTAGCACAATAAAAAGTGATGGAGGATATGAAGAAGATCAAAATATGAATAAAAATTGTAAAAAAACTTATAGAGATGATTAATCATCTAGCTATAAAATTCATATAATGAAAACTCTAGACTCTTCTATGGTTCAAGATGAATCACAATCCCTGTAAGACCTTAATCCCTTAGTGTTGATCAATAATACTACACCAATTTTTAGCCTTTGACCAAGGTTCCACTAAAGTCCCTCTTGATACTTCTCCCAATCTTATAAAAATTCCCTTTCCAAAACTTCAAATTATATCACCTCTCCATATTATATCTCCACCACAGTCACCTCTAGTTCCACCTCCACCTCATTCCTCATCCATTTAATAAAAAAGACTTCAGAGGGTTTTCTTGGTATTCTAGAATCACTATTTACTTAAATAGTTCATATTGATACTCCCAGTACCCAATGAATACTTATTTAGGTGATAAATCATTAAAATGAGCAAAAAAAAAAATGGTAAGAGGAAAAATTAATCTTAATCTTCAACTTTTGATTTGTATGTAGTTTCAAATTTTTTACAAAGTCTTCCACGTAAAAATAAAGCTAAGGTCACATAAATATGGGTAATTGATCCTAAATGTGAAATGAATTTTTAGGTTTATCAACCTATATCTTACAAAGATTAATAATACATTATCTTAGTTGACTATAATTTCCATAAAATACCTCTTGGAGAATCAACCCATAAAGGTGATATTCACAACCTCCAATTGACTATAACAAGGTTGATCTAGAGAACAAAAGAGAGATAAAAAAATGCAAGAACAATTGGAAGAACATGGGCATATTATATATTCATATATCAAATAAATTTAAATATAAGTGAATCTCCATTGAATAAAATATTTGAGTCAACCTTAGCTAAATAAATTGATATGGAAGCCATTTTTAAAATTTCTAAATATAAATTTTATGGGAAAGTTATGGAGAATTGGGTTAAATAACTTATTATCAATGGTTTATAGTTTTTTTTTTGGGAATAGAAAATAATACGAACTTGTACTAATTAAAAATGAAAAGATAGATTCAAAAATTGAAACTTTGAATATATAATTTAAAATTTAGAAAGGTTTTATTAAATAATTGTAAGATATGTCACATATGGATGAGAAGATACTAATATCTAAAGGTGTTTTTAGTAAGTCTCATGAAACTAATTCTTGTCTTTGGTATAACTACATGGATTGAAAAATACATGAGTTGGATTGAAGTTGAATATTTTTTCATTTAAATAAAAATTATGATGACATGAAATCAATAATCTACCCAAATGTTTGGGTTATACATTATGATTTGCTGAAGGGATGTGAACTAAAACCATGCACATATGTTTAATTAAAGGAAAAATATTATAATATGGTTAAAGGAATTTTTTTAAACAAATAAGTTAAATATGAAATCCACAAATAAGTTAAGTTATATTCATTGTAGCCTCAATCTTAGTAAAAAAATTTCAAATCTCTTTAAAGGGATTGACAATATAACCAACTCAATGAAAACTTAGTTTTTTAGATTGGATCATATTATTGTTATTAAGAGAGATGGAATTGTCCCTACCATGAAAAAATCATAATGTATAGGTTTAAGTATTAAAAAAGTGAAAAACAAGATCAAACTACCATAGTTGAGCAAATATCTTCTCAACTTGACAAGTCTTCTTTTTCTAGTTAAGATTCTTAAGATATTTCTCTCTACTTTTCTATCTATTTGTTGTACATTTTCTATGAAATTTTAATGAGTTTATGTTATGTTTCATTTTTTAAAATAAATAATAAATTTTAAATGGAGGATTACCTCCAAAAAGAGGTAGTTATTATGTAGTTATGTGCACTCTTATTATAAATAAGAGTTGCTCCTATTGTAACATGACTTTTTTTATAGATAAACAATTTTTGGAGAAAAAAGAAAGAAAAGAAAAACCTATGAATTTTTATTGAGTATTAATATAATCATATTTATAGGAATTTGTACCCTTCATGTTCTTTTTGGATTATCATTATTCCTTATGTTTATTTATTCATTCAATCTTTGTAATTTATTACAAAAACATGTTTATATTTACAAAATCATTATTCTAAATATTTTACAATGTGTTGAAATATGTGTTTATTAAATTATTTCATGACTTAAATATTTTATGTTTTGATTTCTATTATATCTCTATTACTCAATATCCTTCCACATACATTTTTTATGTTCACAAACAAACCTCCAAGATTAATTTTTAATAGTTATAAATATTCCTTTTTATGAACATTTCAATTTTTAATAAAGGAAGCCTCCCCTGATAATAGAGTATGGAATTATCATCCCTTACACTATTGAACAAATTACAAATTTTTTATCCCATACAAAATATTTATCCAACAAGACTATACCATCTATATGTATCAATGTCACATCATAATATAATATCATATCCATGTAGCAATGTGTAAGATGGTAAGAAGGTCACAAAAATATATAACTTATAATAGTGAAAATTGTGGAATAAGATGACCCAATATCAACATGGCCATGGGGTAGAAGAAACTCCAACATCCATATGTCCATGTGTATCATGTATGTTCTGCATCAAAATCACATACTATGAAATGCATGTATATATGAAAAGAATATGTCATCTACCAAACATGTGATAAATAAAATATGTAAATAGTGTAATCTAGTAATCCTGTCATACCAAGGTATTGATTTTTATTTTTTTAATATTCTGAATGATTTTATGTTTTAAAACAAACTGAGGTTTATGATCATAAATATGTAAGATATCATCTTCACTAGGAATGAAGTTGACATGTCCTAGTTTTTCCTTGATATTATGTATTGCATTACATATTATTCCTTGTATATTTATGATTTGTGTACTTTCTATCACCCCTAAAGATTATGATTTTTGATGGTAAGCATCACCATCATGTTAAATTATAATTATTCTTCTTGTAAGTGATAAAGTGAGATATTGATTGGTTGGATTTATCATAGCCTAAATTTGTTATAACCATTATTATCTTAATGTTAAAGTCACCTTATAAGTAATAAGCATGATCCATATGTGTGTATCAACCACTTTTATCCCTCAATATATTCATAAAATGATGTATCTAAGGGGTTATATCCAATGTGTGCTATGTTATAATTCCTTGATGTCATGCCCCATATTTCAAAACTCTAACACTATATATGGCTTCCTATTTTATGATATCAATTTTATTATTTTTATAATAGTGACCTTATATTTATATTATAATGGTAAATGACTCATGTTGAGGAAATTTTTGTTGTTGTTATTTTTGTCATAGATGGCATGTTTATGAAGTTTGAAGCGAGTGGTTTCTATTGATGCCATAATATCTTAATAATGAATTCATTATTTTATATTTTAATATTATTTTATAATGCTTAACAATGATCTTTGTCGTGCCCATATATTTTATAATTAACAAAATATGATTTACCTTTTTATTTGAAAGACATCCTATGTCTCGATGTCAAGAAGAGGGTAATATGATGATATTATTCTAAAGTAATATTTTCAATATTGTTCTTTGTTTATCATGAGGTCTTGTTACTTATAATAGTTTTGTGGACATATAATATTCCATTTCAAAATTATTTATTGTAGTGTATGACTACTTATTTGTCCAAGTCATGTTTGATTTCATTGTTTCTTATGACTGGTGTGAAATAGTATTACAACTATTAATTGAATTTATAATGTACTCATGATTTGTCATTATTTCCTTTACTTTTACTCTATAATATTGTTTTTGAATAGGAATTTATTTTCTACACTTTGTTTTTGTATACCAATTATCTCAATATGATCCAACTCCAATAAGTGTGAATAAAGTTTGGGATAAGTATTTCTCTCAAGAATTGAATTTTAAATTGCATAGTTGATAATATATAATATCTATCATTTTGATATCTTCATCATCATTATCATAATAATATGTGACTATGAAACCTTAATTTTTGAATTCACCAATAAAGGAAGATTGAGAATAGGTTGTGGCTATTATGTATTTACTTTTGGCTCATGATGTACAACTACTATGTATTTTATGATTGGTTACTTGTATTTTTATGTACTTGATTCACCAACCTAATATGTATGTATCTAAGTTAATTTAATGGGTTACAATGGAGAAATAAAAGTATGGTATTTAAATTTTGATTCTACTTGGTCCTCATTACTAGATTGGGCCATCTTATAATATCTATGAGGGTCATTATCTACTAGTTATGAATAATAATAACATTCATGCATGTATTTGATTCATTTATGTAATTTAAATGGTAATAATTCCATAACATGTATCCAAAATTACCCCAAAATTAATTCATAATGTAACTAATAAGATATAACCTTGAAAGTATTAGGTATCATCTTGGTACCTAGTCTCACATCCAATGATATGGTTTCAATTATTTTTTGTGGAGTGTTATTAAATGTTTTAATGTTTTTATTTAATTTTTTATTGGTATCCATTTAATCCCAAATAATCATAATAAGGTAGTGTTAAAAATATTTAATCCAGAACCATTATCTACCAACACACATTTGACCAAATTGTTTGCAATTGAACTTGAATGAATAATGACATATTTTTATCTATTGTTTGTTGCCTAGGTAAGTCTTATTTTTCAAAATTGATGACTTTATTATTATCCTTAAATTTATTAATAATAAAGGTAAATGATGTAGTTTGTGTATCGATAGGGAGAGTTATTTCTTTCAATGCCTTATATAAAATATCTTTATAGACAGTTGATATCTTGAGTAACTCCAAGATATAAATATTAGCATGGGTTTTCTTTAGTTATAAATGATTTCATACCCTTTGGGTTGATTAACTTGATTTGTAAGAGGTGGATGGGTTTGAGGATGAACATGTTGACTACCTTCTTTTTGATGTACATGATGAGGCATCCTACCTCATATAGTGCTAACAACTAGGACCATAGAATAAAAAGTAATCCATGGGTAATTTATGGGAGCATGATGCTAACTAATACACCATTGATATCTAGGGGGATGAGGAACAAAATGTGTCATTCATTCCCATTAGTCTCTAGTGGTGATGAAACGAAATTCATATTATATATTTCAATAATAGGATTGGAGGAAGGCTTGTTATTGTTCATTGTTGATTTAAGCCTTATTAGTGTTATTAAATTTTATCCTTTGACCCATTTGCTTATATAATTGATTTGAGTAAGATACACCATCCATGTATAAATATATGAAAAGATTACCTTTATTACTTGTCTTAACCAATAATTTTGATTTTTTATGGCCATGATTAATGTGTATTATTAGGGAATAAAAAATTATATCTAAAAACACAATCCTAAGGCTAAAATTTTAAACCCTAAGGGAAACCAAGGGTTTGGTAGTTTGATATATGTAAATTTTCACCAATATGTTTTACTCTAATTTGGTTTTAAAACCTAATAAGATAGAAACATGAAAATTAATTCAAATCCTAATATATGGTATTTAATCATATATCTAAATGTAAAATATTGAAACTGATTGCAATATTTCAAATATTGGCATATGTTAAATATAGTAAGTAAAACAAAGGGATGAGAACTTAGCTTTTCTAGTTGACTGTTTAACTATGAATATTTGATCACCTTCACATGTTTCTTTATTTTCTTTATGTGTGATCTCAAACCTTAATGATGTGTGCAACTCCATAAATTAGCATCCTTCACCTTAAAACGCTAGATGTACCTATGAGGGATAAAAAATATAAAAATCTAGGAAAGTGTAAGGGGTTGAGTTGACCCCAACCACCCCGCTTGGATAATTTACCACTACCTACCAATCTAATACTCCAAGGAATGAACTCATGTAGGACATAGTCATACCATGTAGTGTTATTGTGAGATTATGCTCCTTCATTATATTTTTGTAGTTATTTATTTGGCCTTGATACTTGAAAATGGTTTCTTTTCCTTAGCTTTGGTGTGATTAAAACATGGATTGTGACTTATCCTAGTGACACATTCAAAATTTTGGAATAATAGGTAAGATTTTCTCATTGTGAAATATTGTATATATCTGTGCCAAATAAGTGCGAAGTTATTTTTGAATGAGACCTTGATTTGTTTATATACGATTCTAATTGGCTAATTTCTCATGCATCTAACATCTTATGAAAATGGGCCAACCCTAAGGAAAGGTTTAATTTTAAAAAGTAATCATTGTTGGGAGAGGGTGAATTCTAAAAAAATTAGGTCATTATTGACTGGTGATATTGATAGAATTTAGCTATGTATAGGTAGATTTAATTGAATGTATAAAAATGTATGTGAAATATATTTAATAGGTTTGAAATAGACAAGTTCTTATAGGTTTGTAACTATAGAAAAAAGGGTCAACCCATATGATAACATGTAAGAATGATATAAAATATGTTTATGTGCTCAAGTCATGCATGGTAAATGTGTGTCAAGATTTCATTTTCAAGTACATAATACCATATTTTAGTATTTATACATGGTAACATCTATGTAGGTTTTGAGCCCCTATTTTCTGATTTGACTAGTCATAAAGCATATATGTAATTTTATTAGGCACATTGATGAACATAATGAGTTACATAAATTATATATAAACTAAGTGTATCTCTTTTCTATTTTATTTTCCATTTTAAATATACTAAGTGAAATATCAATTCAACATTTTAAATTCATATTCTATAATTAATACCCTATTTTATAGGATTTGAATATTCATGGTTTCATCTTATTTCTATAACATTAATCAAAAAATAAGTATAACATTTTGGTGAACCCAATCATTGACTTTATCATGGAAAAAACACAGCTCTTTTATACCTCAAGATGTCATCATTCATTCTTAAGGTTTCATATTTATCCTACATTAGGGTTTGGATAGTATATATGATTTATGATTTCCTATATTGAAATAAGAAAAACTATAGCACAATATTATTAGATTCTAATAACTTATATTTTCTAATCCAAGATATGATTATCATGATTCCATGTTAATTACATAAAATATACAATATGTTTACAATTCATGCAATGAAATGGGTTAAATATATTTTTAATAGAAATAATGATGCTATTAATCATGATGAATTATTATCTCTTCTTAGTAACACATATTACATGAATGTAAACTAAGAGATGATTGTGGTAACTAATTGAAAGGAAATGGAATGTGTGACTCCTTTCATTCCTCCCCCTCTAACTCAAGATAATGATAGGTAATATCCCTCCCATATTTTTTTAACAAGGATTATACTAGATACAAAGGTCCATGATATCACAACATGAAGAGGTAGGGTGCATACTCCTATATAATTTTTCATTAATATCAAATCTAAAACGTTTGTGGTTTATGATTATAAAATAAAATATTTCCAACCCATGAGAAGTATTCTAACTAGTGTAACTATCTATGATAAAACTCAACCCTTGAATGGACCTCTTTAGAGTAACATCACTCATACCTAATAGGTTATTACTATGATTAATTCCATGGACACATTGAAAAAATAAGCCCAAAAATTATCTCTAATGGTATATTCACTTGAAGATAATCTTGCACATTCCCAAAATATTAACCATGTTGTTACAAATTGCATCACTAACTTCCCATTCAAAACTTATGTGTCTCAAAAATATGCACGTTCAACATGGGTTATGGAAAAAACTATGAATAATGAAATGAAATTAGCATAATATAAATACGTCTCTAATTGAAATTATCAAAAACATGCTTTGAGATAAATTTATTATATCACCTCCCACTTATTGTATAATAAAATTTAGGTGTTTTTGTGTTTATCACACAATTATGGAATCCTATGAAATGGTGTCATGATTTGAAACATATAATACAATATATTATTAATATTGGTGGCCCTAAATTGGATACATCTATTCAAGTATCATTGAACTTAAACATACTTTCCAATATTGAATAACCCACTACAATTGTGGTTATATTTTTCAAGTCAAACCACCAAAATAAGAGTTACCTAAATAATATTTTCCTAAGAAAGAGGTGCCTATGAAGGAAGTTCATAAATAGTATGTACTTGATAATACTAATGTTATAAACATGGTTTCAAAATTAGAAACCACAAAACCTTTGTCATTCCTCTAACCTTTCATTATTGTCTCTCGTATAGATAGTAAATATTGAATTATTGATAAATATTATAAAATTATCATATGTAGCATGAAACTTTTCAAGTATATTGGATGTGAAATCAAATATTTTTATAAGACTACTTTATTTTCACCTTTTGCAATAGGATCCATTGATTTTCCCATAGATCTTGCTCTAAAGTTGTGTTCAATAACATTCCACATTGACCCTATCTTCACCAAATAAAATAATATAATAAGAAACTCATGGATAAGATCAATGGATGAAAAACTTGACAAGAATCATGATCACATTACATTTCAGCTCCAAGGCATGTATATTCCCATTTAAAGAGATGGAAAATCTCCAAATCAAGTACAACAAGTGGGAAACATTTATTTAACTAATACTCAAGCAATGATATATAATTATTTGCCACATTTGATCAGAATTAGGATGCATGATATTGATTATGATGAATGTATTAATTAGAAAATAAAATACAATAAAAAAATTCCAAAATCTAGTGTGGTTGGTTATACTTACCATGATAAAAATATATAATATGATCAAAATGATGCTTAAAATAGTGGATGAATATGTAAATAGACTTGATGATTATAACATATATGATATAGGATCTAAATCTGACTAATCCAATGATGGGATAATTATTTAGTTTGAACATAATCTATTTTACATAGCTTAATAATGTTTTCTTGGTTGATCAATTTTTATATATTATTTATTATTATTTTTTGTATTCTTATATCTTGATATATACATTTTCATCGACCCTTATTCTATCCCTTAGCTTTACTTTCTAAATGATTTTTCACTACCCCTTACCTTTTTATTACTTTTTATGATCTATAAATTAAGGATATTTATCCTATGATGAAACATTATTTACAATAGTCTGATTCTAGTTCATATTCCTTATGGCATACTAATTATTCACCCTTACATATTATTGTGACCAACACATCCCTTTTTATAAAATAAAGGAAGACCTCTGCATCAACAAAAATATGATTTTTTTATCACTCTAATTAAGTCCCATTTTATGCTTTCCCAAGTAAAAATGTGCATGTTAATTCAATTTCCATTAATAAAATCTTCTGTCACACCATTAATAGTTGTTTATCATGTTTGAATATTTTTCATAGTTATTTTCATCCAAAAAGAGTTAGTACCATTAAATTATTTAAGTGTTTTCATACTTATTTATTTTTATGGACACTAACTATTTTATTTATAAAATTCATGTAAAGTATTCTCCTATAGTCTTAGTAATAGAGCCACAATCTTGAGGTATAAGTTGGCACTCTTGTAAAATCCTTTAAGTTGAAAAGTGAATTCCCATTTTCTTGTGAGGTTATTTTAAACTAATTATATATTTTTTAATGATTTTATAGGTCTCAAATGCATTAGAGATGTCAGATACTTGAGAGGCCCAATCGAATTAAAAACATCCACGTGTCTCCTAACTCCCAAAGGTGTCAGAATTGTCAAAGCCCTGGGAGGCCTAATAAAATGAGAAATAACCATGTGTCTTATGAAACTCAGATGAATTAGAGTTGTTAAAATACTAGGAGCCCCAATAAAATGAGAAACACATGTCTCCTAATACCTAAATGTGTTAGAGTTATTAGAGCCCTAAGAGGGATGAACAAATGATAATGAGCCACATGTATCCAATAGTCAAAGGATTTAGAGATGTAAAAGCCTTGGGAAGACTTAGAGAAGTCATAAAAAAGTATAGGTTATACCCTAACCCAATAAAAATCCTCCACATGTAATTTTATACACTCAACCAACTAACTTATATATGCATAATTATCACAATAAAGAGATCATGTCTTGCTTAGTTGGCATAGTGATGAGTGGGCCCTCCACTCTCCAATCAACATGTGGTAAACCCTATGGATGTTCTTAGTTTCATAAGGCCTAAAATTGGTGGGTTCCTAGCATATTCTTAGATTTTATTAGCTCGGTGAGGGAGATCATGATCTGATAATTTTATGGGTCCCATTACCACCAACTAACCTAAATGGGGTGTATTTTCAAAATTTCAAATTAGTGTAAAATTGGGAATGACTAATTTAAGCTCACACCATCAAATTAGAATTTAATTCACATGACATGATCCCACCATATATGTTACTATGAAAAAATCAATTAGCTCTATAAGTTCCATCTAGAGGAAGCATTTCTATCTATCTTTTTTGTATACAAACTATTTTGATCTCTCTACCATAATTTCTATCTATAGCCTATAATACACTCCTAAAAAATATGTGCGTGAATAAGAAGTAATTAAATAATGGTCACTTCAACTTTGAACCCCAAATTAGATCAATATTTCTAGGACACCATGTCCATATAGGGGATTATGATATACAAGAATAATAATAAAATTTTCAAAACCATTAAAGATATATAGCTTCCCAGTAGCGATGATGAGCTATAAAATGATGATGTAGGTTTTTCCACCAAATTGGTATCCCTTAGGGTACTAGGAATTCAAAAAGTGGATACCAAGATAGAATTATTCCCATGCATAAAAATCATTGACAACCTATTGCTCTCTTCCATATGTAGTATGAATATTGTGTAATCATCCAACACTATATTTAGGATTGAAAACATCTCTAACCAGCACTAAAATAGTATTAAAACCTATCAGAGTAAACCATCACTTATGAAAAGGAGATCTTTAATACCTAAACCAAAACTCACATCTATAAGGTCATATAAGACTAGACTAAGGACCAAGATCACATGATAAACAAAGAAGACTATGATTCCTAAAAAAATAAGACATTCTGAGAAGGGGTGTCCACTATCATGCTATTGATAAATAACTTGTATGGGGTAAGTGATGTAGTCTACATAAAAAAATACTATGTTCCTCTCTTCACCATCATCATGAAGGGAGAGGAGGCCTTAGATTTATGGAGTCTCACTGAATTCAACCTCATTTAGTAGGTGAATGGGGTCTATGTTGGAGCTAATTTTTATATGATGTCCTACATGGTGGATGTTGATTGTCCTATCCTAGAATTTAAGATCTTGGCCTTCCCTTAGTGGGTACTAATGAGATCTTTAGTGCATGTACTATTTTACAAAATCTACATCCACCACTTATAGAATAACATTTATGACATCTACAACCAATTTTACCCCATTAACCATCATTTAATTAAATTTGGACATATTCTTAAGAATATAGACATATATCATTGCCATTTATGGTTTTATAATTATTGAAATTATATTTTCATATTTCTATTATTGGGTTTTAACTAGTGGGATATCAAATTGTAATATTGTTATTATTGGTTTTAATTAGTGTGATATTGGATTCCAATATAGCTATTATTAAATTCTAAATTTTAGTGTATAATAAAATTTTAATTATATCTTAAATGATTTTCACCTTTAAATTAATATTTAGGAGAAATGGGTCAATAGTTGAGCATGGTCTAATAGTTGAAATAGATCTTGATAATTAACATAATGTGACCCCATTGTTTTCATACTATTTCCTAATTATAGTTATTATAGTAATGATTAATATTTATCCAAAATTTCTCATCTATTAATCAATCACATCATGACATAGAATATTTAAAATTATTAGTTAATATTTATAAAACACACTTACTATCACCATGTACAAGTGTGGATGACATTTTTCATTTCCCATGTGCCTAATGTAAAACATACTTTCCATTATTCATAATAATCATGTGTATAATGGGAAAGTGCCCATTGTACACTAGATAATAATGCTAGATAAGATCTTATTTATATACATATAGGTGTTACCTTACTACTCAGTTCCTATAAACCTTCAACTGTTGGCCATTGAAAAGCAATAGTAGTTCAATTCCATCTTGATAAGCTAAGATTAAGCTATCTCTTCTAGAAATATTCTTTATAGTGAAAGGCCATTTCCACAATGAGTAAAACTTACCATGTTTCCTTTTTTGTTCACTATACTTATCCCATAGATGGACCAAGTCACCAACTTCAAACTATCTTTCTCGAGCCTTCTTATCAAGTATTTTATTCACTTTCATTTGGTGATCAGTCAACCAATCAACAACTTGAGTATGAACCTCTTATAGTATAATGATAAACACAATCCTCTTATCAAGTGGATATTGATAAGTTGCATCTTTAATATCTTTATACAATTTCAAAGTAGGTAACTCTATGGTGATTGGTATCTCAGTGTCTATTCCATATAGTATTTGAAAAGGTCACATCCTAATGTCTTTCTTTGGAGTGATTTTGTTAGCCCATAGTTCATCAAAAAACTTCTTGTGCTAGGTACATTGATTATTATCTACCAACTTATGAATAATAGTCATCAAATTTTTTTTACTTGATTTAGCTTGACCATTCCCCTAAGGATAGTGATTTGAAGCATAAACTAGATCTACTACATATGAGTAATAGATATTTGTTAATTCCACTGAATAAAATTTAGCTACATTATCTATTACTATCTTGTGTGGGACACTAAACCGTACTATGATATTATCCTTGATAAAATTTCATACAACTTTTGAAGTGGCATGATTGATAGGAATGGATTTTACCCACTTACTAAAGTAATCAGTTAAAGTTAAGACATAGCAATTTCCAACACTTGAAGAAGGATTCAACATGCCAATAAAATCCATGCCCCACTACTAGAATAGTTCATTGATTATTACTGGTTTTAAAGGAATTGCTAGAAACTTTACATGTCCCACAAAGTATTGGAATGTTTGACACTTAACAACCCAATCCAAAGTATCCTAGAAATAAGTGGGCCAATAGTACCTTGCTCATAAGATTTTGTGGGCTATAACTCACGCTAAAAAGTATCCTCCACATGCTTTATCATGGAAATTTTCTATTAGTATGCTTTTCTACTCTTTGTCCACACAATGGAGGAAGAAACCATTAATTCCTCTTTTATATAAACCATTATCCCAAAGGACATAATCCTTTAACTTTATATTAATGGTATGATTTTACTTATGTGTAATATTAGTTAGAAATTATTTATAAGTCAATAAATAAGCAATCTTATTGTACCATTCATCAAAAAGATCAATAAAAAGTACCATGGGAAAATCTTCATTTGATTTAGCTTGGAGCGAAGGTGCCACCATATCTATGTCATCAAGTTTTCTCTCTGTTGTCAATTGCTATAAACCTCTTCCTCTTACTAGTTTCATTGATTTTATATCAAGATCAAACACTTGCACCTTAGCTACCAAGGTGCTTCTCAATAATACTAGCTCCTACTGTGTTATAATTGATTTGACTATAGTGTCAAGTACATATACTATAGTATGTGAAGATAAGATATAGTACCTAAAAGTTTTTCATGTCTTAACTAAAATGAAGGCATGTTTTTCCATCTATGAATACTTTAGTTCAGATCTTTTCAATGGCTACCTCATGAAAGCTATGGGGGATTCAATAACTTCATCATTCTTCTACAAAAGTATGGCTAATATGGTATGTAAAGAATGAATTATTTAATGAAATCTAGAGAAACCAACACTAAGAATTGAGCTATAGCTACTTTAATCCTTTCAAATGTTAACTTAACTTCAACATTTCACTTTAATTCTTGCTTATTTTTCATCATGTTAGAAATATGGTGAGTCAACTTAGCAAAGTCAAGAATGAATCTACTGAGGAAGTTATCCTTACCAAAGAATGAATGTAATCCTTTCTTGGAATAGGCAAAGATAAAATTTGAATGAATTTAACCCTTTCTAGGTCAACATTCATTCCTTCTTTTGAGATAATGTGACCAATAAGTTTCCCTTTAGTCATGATAAATATTGATTTTTTTGGATTCAAAGAAACCCCATGTATCCTACACTAAATGAGAACCTCTTCTAAATCATCCAAGTGATTACCTCTCTTTTTGTATAATATTATCAAGTCATCAAGATATACAAAAATTCTCTTGCCTTTTAGATTTGTAAATTCTAGGTCTATTGCTCACTAAAAAGTTACTCTAGCATTAACCAACCCAAAGGGCATCTTCTAATAGGCAAATTTCCTCCATGGTGCTATGAAATCCATCTTGTATTGATATTATTCAACCAATTTTATCTAATTATATCCTAAAAATCCATCTAACATGGACAACATCTCTAAGCCTATAACTACTTGTAAAGGTATGATCCATGATTGGCAATAGATAGTTATCTTTCAAAGAAGCTTGATTCAAATTACAAAAATCAACACATAGATGTATTTATCCATTTTTATTTCTTATTGGGATAATGTTAGCTAACTATTATAAATGATGAATGGGATAAATGATTTTATCATCTAATATCTTTTGAATTTCAGCAAAGATAGTACCTGAGATTATTGGATTATGATGATGAAAATTTTATCTAAAAAGCTTCACTTCTAGCTAAAGTGGAATGTAGTGTTGTACCTCTTTTGGCTGAAAGGTCTTCAAGTATTTATAAGACCAAGTGAACACATCCATGTATTTCTTGAAAAGCTTAATTAATGCTTCTTTTTTCTTTTGGGAAAAAACATTTTTCAATGTTGACCATCTTGGGTTCTTCTTCAACACCCAAGTTGACCTACTCTAGTTCTAGAGAAGAATTCTCATCATACTCTTTCTTTTTCTTCAGAAACATATCATTTTTATAAAATATTTCTTCTAAATAAACTAACCCTTTAGGGATTTTATTTATCTTTAATTGAATTACTTCTTCATTATCATCATGTTCAAGGTTAGTATTACCTTTTATTGTCTAACATAGAAGTGAAATGATTCCTTTAAAATATAATTCTTTAGAATTGCCTTGATACTTAAGGAAATCAACTATCTATTTATCATCATTGAAGACTTACCACTGATTGATATTATCTAAAACTTTTGGATGGGAAACCATTTCTACTCTACATTCACCTTCTGGGAAAAGTGTGGGTAGCTGATCTAGCTTGAGTAGAGCTATGGTAATTACAAGAGAATAATCTCTAGAGTTTTGATCATGACAAATAAAACTAATTAATAAGGATATAAATTCAATTGTTGCACTCATAAATTGATCATGGTAGTACCTAAACTTATCTTTCTTCACCTGATATTGTCCTTAAATTTATCTCACTATCAACTCAACATCTTATTATGCTTTAAGAAGTTTCACTCCTTTTTCTTTTACTTATTCCAATCTTAACGATAGTGATTCATACTTTGTTATGTTGTTAGTAGTTCAAACATAATCTTGTAAGATTAAGGATATACCTTACAATCCAAAGATATCAATACAACCCTAGCACCTGAACCAAAATAATAATAAATTCCATCAAATTCTAGAGTCCATGTTTTCTCTTCTTCCTCATGTATCTCTGGTTCTTGTATTTCCTTACCTAATTCAAGGTAATAAACTCCATGATCTATTTCTTCAAAAATAATCTATGATTTTGGATCATTAGTCTTGGAAACCATATACTTGGACTTCTTCTTAGGCTCAAGTTTCTAATTTAATCTTTTGATTGGAATGTGAGAACATGACCAATCCTTCTTGACTTCTCCAGATAGATCTTTGTAGAAGTTTCTACTTAACAAAATTCCATAAGAAATAGGAATATCTACAACTAAAATTGTCATTTTAAGTCTTTTATCTATAAAGGTTGCTATAAAAACTTAAGCATATTTAATTTATCTAATAAAGGGGACTTGTCTCTCCATTGAGTAACATCTTCCTATTGACTTAGTTAGGATGAGGCCAAGGGCATTAGCTACTTTGGCTAGTATAACATTATTAGATGATCCAGAATCTAGGATACATTACTCAACTTGAATCCATTGATCAAGAGAGACCCATATAATGGTTTTATTCTATTAGATGTGGAAGCAGATGTGGGAGAAGTAGTTATAGCATTATTTTGGAATAAAGCTATTTGGAAGTAGGCAAAATACCTTTAGAGGCATTGGATATATTATTTGATCCTTTAATTTAAACATACTTTACTAGTCTATTCAATTGATCTCGATAGGACCAAAAGTATTTAGCTTCTGACATTTGAATCTTTGTTTTTTTATGTGATAAATTATGTCAAAAGAGGGGATGGATAAAAATAAAGTAGGATTGGCTTCATAAGTATGAGTAACTGGCTTATGATTTTGGGAAGAAGAAGTTATATACTTATCTTTTGGAGCAAGAGAATAAGGAAGAGGAATACCTCTTTTAAGAATGCTTATATTTGATATGGAGTCCTCTTTCTCTTTCCCTTGTTCTATGAAAGGTTTTTCACAATCTTGTTCAGTCTATGACCTTTTAAACACTACAAAAGAGTGAATATGATCTTCTTCAAAATATTCTTCATAATCACTTTCTAATTGATATTCAAGGTAGCTTATGTTGAGGATTCCAACAAGATCTACAAAGTCATTTTCATCAGCAAAATTTTGATCAAGGTCAGTAGCCATATGATCTTATTAATTCATTTTAATGTGGTTCTTTGAAACATCTTCAATTTCTAGTCTTTATGGAGGTCCAATAATAAAATTCTAGTTCTAATTATTGAAATTGTGTATAGGTGCATTCCTAGTAGGAGTAACATGAGCACCTTGAGCAATTTGCCTTTTAACTTACAGCAAATCATTAAAAATTTTCTACAATAAAGGATCTATTGTGGTTTACACTATAGTTGAAGTAGAACCATCCACCTTGGAAATTGTCTTCTTGATCTTTCCAGACATGATAAGGTCATCCTCAACCTCTATATCAAGATTTTAAGCTACTTCTAAATTAGTAGGATGTGCTCTATGAAACTGATAGCTAACCTCTGGTAACTGAGCATTGATGAAAAAGCACTTCTAATTATCTCTAGTGGGCAAATCAGCTTGAGTGATTTTATAACAATAATCTATTAAACTTGGAAATGAATCCCACATGTATTGATATGGTTGTTTTTTTGAGTTGAGTCAGTTGGGTGAGCAATATGTGAGAGTATTTGGTAGCTTTAAATATCCTATCAAATTTCTCATGCATAATGGCCCAAATAAATATAGTGCTAGGATCTAAATGGTAAAACCATTCTATAGATAAGTCATGTAAAGTCTCAATAAAAAGTCTAACTGAAACATCTTCATACTCAATACCAATTACTCCATAGGCTGTAAAGAAAGTAGCCAAGTGCTCATCTGGACATTATTTTTCATCACCTGTGAACTTTGGAAAAAAAATTCTTGACCCCTTTGGCAAGCCATGGAGAGGAGGAGTCAAATTTAGAGGACAAATCAATGTCCCCCAAGGGGTATGAAGTGGTAGCACCATTATTCTGGGAATAAGGAATTAAGGATTAGTGGGTTAGATTATTTTTGAGGAATTATGTTATATCTAGTTCATAGGATTTTTTGGTCATTTGAATAGTGAGAGATTGGCTCTTCTTTTTTTGGATTGGATAGGAAAGCTAAAATTAAACCATTCTTGTAGTTCAAATAAGTCATTAATTTGGACTTGATATTTCTTTGCTCTGGTGAAAGGTCAATTTGCCAAATTGAAGTGCTAATATTTTTCTAAGGATTTACCCAAGTAATTTTAGGTTTATAAGCAAAGTATTGAGAGGTAGTTACTTAATATGTAGAAGTATAGGAAAAACAAGGTGTAAAACAAAATGTTTCATTTGGACATGTAGCAACTCAAAAAAAATGATGCATCTATTTTTAACAAGTCAAATTAACTTCATAAAGGACACATTTTAAATAGAAAAGAATGCCATTACTTGCATGCAGCATTTTAAACATTAGTTTGGAAAATATGGGATTTTTTGAGAAATAAACTTTAATCTGCACCTATCTTGACTTATGTGGGTAATCTAATTTTAGTTATGGGAGTTAAGTTCATAGTTCCCTAGTGGAGTAACCAAAAACTGTTGGTTAGATATTTTTTAGGCTAGCAAAGTACCTAGGCAGTCATGGGATTAAATCTCCTTTATTTAATGGTGAAGCTCCCATACTCTTTATGTCTATCAAATTTTAACTATTCATAACTTTCAATTATTCATACATTATACAAATTATTCACATGATATGCACAAGTCATCATGTTTTGGGGTATTACTTTAATAACAAAGTTCATAAACCATAACAGAGTGATTTTGTATCAAGTAAGTAACTATTTCAAAGAATGTGTAAAGAAGTTTTAGGAAATAAAAAATGAATAGACTAGAATATGTGAGAAAAAATAAGTTGCACTTCACAATAAATAGTTTCACAGAGCTTATTAAATTCATAAAAGTAAATAAACATTCAAGAGATAATAATCCTTTTAACAAATTATTAAGAAAGACTAGAATTCATATTCAAATTTAAAGATAACATAAAGTTTACCATTTTTATCTTCACAAATATACCAAATGATCTCCTTAGATGCAAAGTTACACATAAATCAACTTCCTTCTTATTCACTTTGAACCAATTTCACACAAAATAAAAACTCAAAAATCTAAACACAAAGTTTTAGATTACTTAAACTCACTTGATTTAGTTACAATTGCTTTGTAAAAATTACCATCCTTTAGCACACAGGCCTTCATTATTACTTATACTAATTCAAATGTTAAGATCAATTAGGAGACAAATCCTTGAATTCCCATGTGATGTGCTAAAAAATATTGAGAGACATCTTCTTAGAATCTCTCCTATGTAGTATGGAATAGCTGAAGACATGTAGCACTTACTGGTTTATCTATTTGTATAAAAAACAATTTCTTTGCATGTTGTGAAAATCTTACTCAAGTAATTTTATTTTACAAAATAACTTAAAGTAATGGTGTTACCAAGTTACTTGAGTCTTACATCCTACAAAGTAACTTACTTTTATAAGTAACTTCACTAAATCACATTACTTACAAAGTAATCACTTAAAAACAAAATTACTTCAAATACATCTTTAAAGACAATAGAAAAAGTTGTCAATAAAATAAACAATAACATTCATTCCAAGTCATGAACCTCTGATCTAAAATTTTCTCTATACTTGATGTGTTGGGACATCATGAATTTAATTGTTGAATCATCTGATTTGGAAACTAATTACATTTTTATCTTGTATCTCATTAGTTCCCTTTCCAACTTCCTTCAGTAAACTTTCACCTTCTTAAGTTTGGGTAGGAAAGGTGCTTGAGAAATTTGGTTTTCTTGAGGGCATTCACTTGGTTTCGGGACTTCGAGAAAGTAATTAGTAATGGAAAATTTGTGTACGCAAAGCTAAGTCAACTATTAGGTCTTTTCATAGAAAGATTCATTATTTTTAGGATTTTAGCTAAGATTTTTATATGATAAATGATTATGAGAGTTTTTAAAAGATTTTAAACAACACTATGCATGAAAGAATGACATACAAACACAAGCAAAACAAGAAAGCATAGAGAAAATTCAAAATGACACATGGAAACTCAATGGCAAGAAAAATGTTATTTTCAACCAAAAATGGAACAAGAAAAAAAATGGGAAACAAAAATACCTCTATTAAAAATGGGTCTTGAGGAAATCACTCTAAAAATGCTTTAGAGGCTCAAATTATGTCAATCAGGATATGTAGGGGCAGCAGTTAGGTCAGACAACTTGAAATCTAGGTAGGAAATGAGGTGGAATTTTTAATATTTATATTAACCCTTGAATTTATGATAAATAGGTGAAACATGTGAGAGAAGCCATGCAATCACATAGATTTTTGTTAGGTTTCATGAAGTACTTTTCCTAATTTGGCCTTTGAGTTCAAGTAACTTTGTAATCCCAATTTGGTCTTCACTTGTGAGTACTTCATCTATGTGAACCCTTATTACTTTTACTTGTGACTTTGAGAAAGTAAAGTAATTTCAAAACCCTGGTTTAATCTAGTTAGTTATCTATGGGTTTACAAAACTACTTTGCTTTAATTTTGATGAGAATTAAAGTTGTTTCATAATTTTGGTTTGAACTAGGTAGTGTTTCTTGGGCTTGCAATGACTGCTTACATCTCATGTTATAAGTAAAGTTACTTGAAGAACCCAAGTTGGCTTGAAAGTGAGCCCAAACACTTAGTTTTTTTTATCTTCATGGGAATATGGGAAACTGGGTTTTTTAGTGATGGCCTTAGGTAAACATTTTCAACCTTCTAGAATAATTTGAATTAATTGGAAAAGAAAGCAATCAAATTGAAAACTACAAAAGACTAAGCCTTATTTAGGGGACTGGTTTTAACAAGCACACCTAAATCACATAAGATAAAATACAAATTTTTTAAAAGGGTAACCCAAAATTTATAAGTGTGAAATTTTGGGGACACCAAGCATGTCATAATAGACTCTCATGAACTAAAATTTTAACCACTACTCCTCAAGGTAGAAAACATACACTCTTGTAGGAGGTCTACAACTCATTAATTTCATTATTAACTGACTCATATCTTATACCATATTTTTCAATTTTAAAATTTGTGACTCTACATATCTGACCTTCTTATTTAAATTAATATTTTCATCTCTTAATTGACTATACTATTTATGACATTAAATATGCATGATCAATATCTTGACATCCCTTTTCATGAATAATTCTTCCTGATTGAGATCTTTGATCTAAGTGGAAATTGTTGAAAAAATATTTTATTTGGGTTTTACACCCCTAAGAGATAATTCTATTAAATTCTAAGCTATAAGGGATTGAAAATTTTCACTCTTTACTTCTGCCACCCTATCTAGTGTATTTAGCTAATACTCCTTTTTTTCAAGCTCCTTAGTACTTATCCTAAGGGTTTCAATTTCTCATAGGGATTCCACTAATTTATAAAGTCTTCCTCTTGGGATGACCAAGGTTTTCTTGTTCTACCATTACCAATTCTTCATTGATCATGTTATCTTCTTTTTCTTTGAATTCTACCTCTTCTTCTACCACATTATGTGAAGTAATCCAATGTTCCATTTATTTAAAGTATGGAATTTAAATGCAAGATGAAGAAATGTTTCCTCCATCAAAACTACTAATATTCTAACTTTCATCTAAAATGAGATCTTCTTATTTCTCAATTTACTCCCCACTCTCTATTTTAATAACATTAGGGGATATTGGAGTGTGTTGTCTTGTTATTCAACAACTAATCATTTTTTATTATCTTCTAAGATCAAGTGGAGTTAGAACCTTTTTCTTATTCATATCTATTTATGAAAAAGGGGTTTATTAATCCCTATTCATTTCTTTGCCCTGATAAATTGAAGAAATAATTAGAATTAACTTCCTCCTTATTCCTCTGTAAGGTTTCTCTATATTATCTTCTCTCACATGTTCTTCTTCTATCTCTTCAGCCAAAACCTGTTCTTCAACATCCATTCTTTATTCTTCATCAACTTATTCATGTTATTTTTCTTCTAGTAGCTATTGCATTATCAAGAAATTTCCCAATCCAAGTTAGTTATTTGGTCCATTAAACATCTTTGTATGATTGGTTGAATTAGATAATGATGGGATAAATTTATTGGCTTCCCTTTCTGGTACTCTTTTTACATCCTTCTCACCATGTTTAACAAAAAAATAAGTACATTCACCCTTATCCCATACCTGAGATGATTAAATATATCAAAGTGTATTGCATGCAACATTGATTATCTACCTCCAAAATTTAAGTAATTAAAAATGTAGAGGAAAACTTCTTCCCAAATATGGGGCACTGAAGAATGAAGTATACAATGTTTGAAGACTCCAATTTCTCTTCATATTTGGAAAATAGAGTCCTAGTTGTTGTAACACTAGGATTCCTATGCCAAACTTTCCCTTATGAGGTAGACTAGTTACCTATTCTATAAAATCTTAGGTGACCTCCACATATAGTCTTATGATAGTGGCTACATCATACATGAAAGTTTATACAAACTCATGGGAAATTACATCATCAAATCCTATTCACATATAAAAATAACCTAGCGATCCTACATTCTAAAAACTATTTCTAACTTCCATCTTCTCATTATGGCTTGAGGTCTATGGGTTATATTGTAACCACATATCCTCTCATCTTTCTTGAGTGTTATTATTGTAGTAAAGGTGGTTTTTGGATGTCTTGGGTAAATTTATATAGGGTTTTATACTACATATTGAGTGAGGTGTATATGAAATGGTTCTTGATGTTTTATTTGATAGTTAGTATATCCTTATCAATTTCCTTATAGTCTACCAATGATTATTACATTTCATTGATCACATGCTTGGGTTCCTATACCATCTTTTCATGACATCATACACACCCATATTACTTAGTTTCATAATGTAACATTCCATGGAATTCACACCTACTAACTAATTAGTCACTTATCCTCAAGTGACGGACCAATATGGCTCTTGACATGCATGATGGAGATGTTTATTAATCAAGATGGAAATTATGACAAATAAGTATGACATTATAGGATTATCCAAAATGGAAAAAGTGTGCCATGGTTAGACCCATATCTACATTGAGAATTGACATGAATATGCATGATTACATTACTAAAAATTATCTTAATGAACTAATAATATATTCTTATTATACTACACATATGTATAATAGGCATAATATTATTTTCATGTTTAAAATGGACACCTGTGCATTATTAAAAATAAAATCATTATCAATTAATAATACAATAATATTAGTTTGTGTAAAATGGGCATATTCCCTTTATACATAAGTCCATAGGAATATGGGATTCTTAATTGATAATATTCTTGAGATAACAAAATTGTGTATAATGGTGCATATTATGAACACTTCTTGATTAATGATTAGATTATTCTTACCTTATATTTTTTGGCCCATTATTATCATCAATTAAGAATTCATAAATCTTAATTTGAATAAAATTTACACATTCCTATTCTACACAAATTTAGATAAGAACATTATCAATTAGGAAATACAATAGTATTTTCTTGTGTAGAATCTACATGTCCCCATTCTACATAATATAAATTTATGATTATTAATTTATAATTTTCTTAGCATACTTCAACTATCACTATAGAATGGGGCATGATATGAACACTACTTTATCAATGCTCATAATATTAGTGGATTACATAGAATGGATGCATTCTTATTCCAAAAAATCTAAGAATGTAATCATCAATTAGGAATCTAATAGTATTAATTTGTGTAGAATAGGCACATGCCCATTCTAGACATTAGATATGAATGTTATCAACTAATAAATCCAATAATATTCACTTGTGCAGAATTTGCATGTGCCCATTTTCCAAAAAATAGAATTATTGGATTCTTAATTGATAATGTCCTTAGTATACTATACCTATGTTGAATGGGGAGTAATATGAGCACTTATTTGTCAATTTCAATAATATTTTTGGTGCGTATAGAATGGGTACATGTTCATTTTGAAAAATATAGGAATTCCATCATCAATTAAGAATTTAGTAGTCTTAATTTGTGTGAAATCTAAACATCAGATAAGAATGATATCAATCAAGAAATCAAATAATCTTTTCTTTTGTATAATCTATATGTGCTCATTCTACACAAAAAATTATTGGATTCTTAATTGATAATATTTTTAGTATACTATACTTGTATAACAGGGAATAATATGAGAACTTTTTACTCAATGCTAATTATATTATTTTCTTGCATAGAATGGGCACATGCCCATTTATAAAAATATAATAATCTCATCTTTTAGGTATGTATGAATCCTTATATTGTAATTTTTAATTGATAATAATATTCTTAGTATACAACACCTATGTGTTGTGACTAAAACATATTGTGCCCATTATACATAAATGAAATATTAGATCTTTAAGTGTTTTACACTTTGTTTTTGGAGATATTTTACTATAGAAAGTCCATTCACAAGTTTATCCTAGAATCTTCATTTCAAAGTCCCAACTGGCACTCCCACTAAATCCTTTTGACTAATAGGTAAACATATATTTGATTACAAATATCTTTTAAATAACTTAGACTTTTCTAATTTTTATAGGTCTTAGAGGTGTCATAGTAGTCACAACCCCAAGAGGCTTGATTGAATGAAAAAGATCCACATGTATCCTAATACATAAAAGTTTTAGAGATGTTAGAACTTAGGAGGCTATTTAGGATAAGAAAGAGACATGTCTTCTAACACATGAATGTATTTATATATATCAGAATTCCAAGAGGATTGATTGAAATAAAAATCCATGTGTCTAATAACAGTCAGAGGTGCCAGATCTATCATAACTCTAGGAGGCTCAACTGAATGAGAAAGATCCTCATGTCTTCTAACACCTATATCTATATAAGAAAAAAATTCAAGATAGAGGCCCCTCACTGTATTTAGTATATTGTAATTTTTATTTGATAATAGTGTTCTTCATATATAACACCCATGTACTATGACTAAAACATCATGTGCAAATTCTACATAATATAAATATTGGATTCTTAAGTTTTTTACACGTAGTTTGTTTTTGGTGAGCTTTTCCTACAAAAAGGCAATTCTTAGGTTTTTCCTAGAATCTAAGTCTTAGAATCCTAGATGGCATTCTCATGGAATATTTTTGGATGACATGTAAGATTTAATTTTATTATGAGTATCTTTTAAATAACTTAGATTTTTATAATTTTTATAGGTCCCTGAGGCATCAGATTAGTCAAATCCTCAGAGGATCAATAAAATGATAAAGACCCATGTGTCTTTTAACACTCAAAAGTGTCATAGATATTAGATCCTAGGAGGTTAGATAAAATAAGAAAGATACACATTTATTCTGACACAGAAAGGCATTATATCTATCAAAAACCTAGGAGGCGTGATGGAATGAAAAAAAGTGACATGTCTACTAACACCCAAAGGTGTTAGAGCTATTATAACTTTGGGAGGCCTAATAAAATGAGAAATACCCATGTGTCTTATAACATATGGATCCATACAAGATTAAATTTCAAGATAAAGGCACCTCATTTCACTTAGTCATCAAGATACACAGTGAACTCACCACTTTCTAAGTTACACATGGACAACACTAGGAATGTTCACAGTGTCATGAATGCTACAATAATAATGTGCCTACCATGATCCTCATGTTTATTATCTTGGATAGAGGAGATCATGATCTAAAATTTGTAGGAGTCCCATCACCACCACCCAATCTAAATGGGGATTATGTTCAAAATGTTAAATTAATTCTAAATTGGGAAACAACTAATTTAGGTTTATGAAATAAACCAAGAGTTTAACTCAATTGATTTATATGGATGACCTCATCACCATTATAACTTCAATACTACATAAATACAATCTCAATCCAATATTATTTCCATGCATGGACCTCTTTGACAACCTATTGGGTAAATAAAAAGGACCCTAATTCCTACCACACCCATATATTAATCAATTTGGGTAACTAATATTTGATTTTAAAACTTATGGTCATCCCATCACCATCACCAAATCTAAATTTAGTGCCCATTTTTTAAAATCTCTAAGTTAATGCCAAATCAAGGAATGATTAAATGGATTAGGCTACCAAATCAAATTTTAGCTCGTGCAAGGTGAACTTACAAATGCCATTAATACAAGAGATCTTTATGGAACCCTATAATTCTTCATATCAATTTGATTTAACATTAACACTCATATCTCCAAAAATACCATACCTTTACTTCCTTATCAAACTTTCAATGCTTCCACTAGGCCTAAAATTCCATGTTAGGGAGGTACACCATAGAAAATTGGGAGAGTCTACCCTGATCCCATAGTTTTTTATTAGCAAGCCTGAGAAGATCTTTATGGGAGATAGTGGGAATATTATATGAAATCAATTGAAAAAAATATTGAGGTCATCATGTCTAAGGATGTGAATCATGTGCTAGTAAGATACTATTTACATCCTTCTATATATAGTAGACTACATTATCGTAGATGGGTGTCAATTTTTTTAAACAAATGATTTTAAAATCAATGCAATTTATGCTTTCTTTCAAGTTGTATTATCTTTTCATGGTTGTTGTCCACTATTTTCTTATTTTATGAATTAATGCTAGTGTTAAGGAGTTTATAATGTGATCTTTGGAAAGTAATGAATGTATTAATTATAATGTATATCTATAATTATAATTCATTTGTAGACTCATTCTATTTTAGGTGGAACATTGGTAAGTCTATGTGCACATAAGATATATATTATTGTAAAATATCTCTGTGTAATATTACTAAGGTTTTTTTACATTTTTATATCTTAATAGTATTCACCTTTGTATAATTTTAATGTGCCCATTCTACATAAAATAGAAACTTTGGATTCTTAATTGATAATTTTTTTAATATATTAGACCTATATAGAAAGGGGCATAATATGAGCACCTCTTGCTCAATGATCATAATTTTGATGGATTATGTAAAATGGGCACATGCCCATTTTGAAAAATATGATAATGTCATCATCAATTAATAATATAGTATCCTAATTTTTATAAGAATATTAGATTTTTAATTGATGATGTGATTATATTTTCTAGATATTTGGTCATGTACCCTTTCTACACTATCAAAATAAGTCTAAAGTTATAACTTAATAATCTAATATAATTGACTTGAGTGGAAGGGTCACATTCCCATTTCACACAAGATATAAATATTGGATTCTTAATTAATAATATTCTTAAAATAATATTAATATATTAGTATAATGGTGTATAACATGGTCACTTCTTACTCTATGATAATAATATAGTTAATATATAATATGTGTATAAAGAGCATACTAGACTCTTATTAATAGTATTTATTTAATAATGAGGATCCATGGGCACATGCCCATTGCACACATGCAACTACTAATGTATTCTTAATAAAAAATATTCAAAATATATTACAAGACCTCAATATTATAGGAAATTATGCTCATTTTAAATAGGTTAAAAATAATTTATTCAATAAAGAATCAAATCTTCTTATCTTATGTATAATATAGGTATTTACTTATTAATAAATACTAATTTTGGAAGAAATAAATATCAACCACTCATTATAAGGTAGTAGTGCACATTCAAAAAGGAATAATTTCTATTGTTAAAATCAAATATCTTTTAACTATAATTGTTTTTTTCATAAAAACATTGCTTGTGCATATAAAAATGAATCAGAAGTTTAAATTATCATGAGGGATATATTGTATAATATTTCATAGCAATGATTTTAGAATTTTATATTCATTGTTTTAGATGAGGAAAAAGATGTAAAATAGAAAAGGAGCTACATTTTGATAATTATGTTTATATGGTATAATAGTTGCATACAAATAAAGTGAAGCTGATGGAAATAAACTTGAATCCTAATAAAAAATATACAAGGATATTTCACAAGGATTTACTAGCATCTTATATTAATTTATTTTATGCAAAAACTACATTTGGAGATAGATAAGAGTAAAGCCAAACTTGGAAAATAATGTTGAAAGTGAAGAAGGGATTGATAAGGTGATTACTCAAGTGAAACAACCCCAATTTTGTTTTTGAAATTATCTTTTAGAATACACAATAGAAAATCAAAGGCCCCAATACATAAAATTAATGTAGTGTAATGCATCTCAACAAAATCTACATGAACTACTAGCAACCCACAACCAACATCCCAATTGTATCAAATGGATAAAGATATAGTCAGCTAGAATGGAATTGGGCACATCCTAGAATTTTTGGTAACCCAATTTCTAGTTAAGAAAATCAGATATGATAGGAGTGAAATAATTATGGGGTCCAAATGATCAATCATAAAGGTCCATCTCACAAGCATGCTTAGGCAAGCCTTATCACATCATGAAATTAGTAGGTGGAGGTTTCTAATCCATTGATAGAGCTAACATGGAATAAGTAAAAGAGTCCCAAAGCCTTTGGGGAATCAACTAATTGAGGAATACTTCATGCCCTACCCCCATTGATCACCATACCATGATCCAAGGTCCCTTAGGATAACATTACACCTTTGTTCCATAATTGTTGAAGACTACACACACATGATGTAACTCCATGAAGAAATAATTATTCATTATTAAATTAGATGAGATACAATATATTGAGCTAAGGGTGGATGACATCACACATGTGACCATCTGAATGAATAAGCATATAATTGGCTTTGGAGAAAAAATCACTCCTCATGATATAGGAGTACCATCCCGTAAGCCAACCATAAGGGTTTATACATAAATATTGATTACACATATTTTAATTAACATATCATGTTATTATATAAAGATATGAATTCATGCCATCCAATTATCTTGCATAAGACCACATAAGAGTTCATTCCTTAATTAGCCTTAGGAATTGTTGATGCCTCTAGATGTATCATAGCTCTTAGTGTCTAAAGAACACTTCTCATTTTAGAATTTAGGGAATTTAAAGCATGAGTAATAGATTAAGTTAATATAGTTACCTATGGTGAAATAGTGGTAAAGTAATAAACTATTCCATAAAATTTATATTGATTTGTGGTTGGGAGACACCATGGCCAATGTATATTAAATGTAATATATCTATGCTATTATTAGTGAATTTATGATCAAGATATAAACTGAAGATTAATCTAAATGAATATTTATAGTGGAGATCAAACTAAAGTGGATTGATAAAGAAAGGGGAAAAATGAAGGGTAAGGTGGAAAAAAGGTGTTATGATTTTCAGTCTAAACATTATGACAAATTTTAGATGTCATCAAGATATACATTCAGACCAATACATGACATGAAATAGCTATAACACAGATCCTATCATGTACCAGGAAAATGTCTTAGGAAAATGTGGAATAATGAAAATAGTAAACTAGATTCAAATTAAAGATTTACTTCACAAAAAAATTGCATCATCACATATACAAGAGAAGTAAGGGGAAGTGAGATGAACCTAAGATATTTCAATTAACCTAGTATAAGCACAAGTTAATCAAATCTACATTCATATATGTATATCAATAATTAATGAAAACCATTCAAATATGAACATCCAAATAGATAGTTGAGAGATTAGTAATAATTGCAAACACACAAACAAATACTAGACAATCTTTGTAGAATTCTTTGCTTGTAATAATTACTCAAATTTTATACAAATTTTTTGATCCAAAATTCCCTTCTTAAAAAATGGAAATATTTCCTTTTTATATGAGACTAAGGCCATACACAAGTTAGTCATGAGATTACAAATGTACAAAGGTAAGGATAGTTGTCCTTTTTACAAAGTCCTATAATACATTCCCTTTTCCAAAGTGGACTAACCTAAAGGCCAATGTGCTAACAAATTAGCACATGCCTTTACAAAAGAATATTCTATTTTTGAATATTACAAAGTTTCTAACAATGTATAATATTATTAACCATCTAGTGGGCCCTACACTAAATAACTCCTCTATTGCTCCTGAAGAATCTTCATGGTCTTTTGATGTTGTTTGTCAACCAACCTTAAGTTAAAATCTAGATTTAAGAGGCATTCAACCTTTTGGTCTACCAAGTCATTAAAATATCTATCATTTCTCACCATTGCTTATTTGATTCTCCTTGTTTCAACAATCTTCTCCTTCATAGTTAGGATCATGCCCATGATCCTATTATTATTAGCCCTAGCCTATCTTTGACTCTTGCTTTGTACCTCTAATATAACTAGGGTGACCCTGTGCTTGTACTCATCTTTAACAATGATGCTTAAGGAGTTAAGTATGGTAGTCATGGTAAGTATGGTTCCAAGAAGTTACTTAATTATATTCATCAGATCTTTATCATCCCTTAGGACCCTCTCCAAGTTCCTCAACCATGCACTTAGACCCTAGATCTTCTTAACAATTATTCCCAAAATTTTATTCAAATGGGCTAGGATTATAGTTTTGAAACTAGGAATCCTATCCTTAATTAGTATGTTTATTCACTCCTTCATTTTATCTCTTAAATTTTACCACTAGGCTATCAAACCCTTGGTTACTACATCTAGGTGAGCTAATGGAATTTTCCTTGTCATCATTTCCTTCAAGGATTTGAACATATCATAAAAAGAGGCCTCAAACATCTTTATCATTTCTTTAGGGAATGACAAGACAACTTGTGTTTCAATATTTTATTTTTATTTTTGTAGGTTTTATATCTCTTGATATTAGTATTTGATGCCTAATTTTAGTTGGGTTGAATGGGCATCATCTAGTCCAACTATGTCTTCTTCATGGATTGGGTGTTCAGTTGGTCCCTAACATCCTAATATAGTTAATCCCACAAAAGGTTCAACTCTATGAAAAGTAAACTCCTCATTCTCAACCATGGTCTTCTTTGTTGTTACCCTCTCCACGCCTGTTGTCTCTGGATTGAATTTCACACTAACTGATGACTCTATGATTTTTGGATGTTTTGGAATCTCCATCTATGTGTTAAGTAAGGTTCTAAGGGTGTCTACATCAGTGCCACTCGACCCCCCATATATGTATATATGTATACATATATACATAAATACATACATATATATATATATATATATATATATATATATATATATATATACACATACATATATACATATATACATACGTATATACATATACATATATACATATATATGTATGTATGTATATGTACATACACATATTCTTATCTTATTATTACTTAATTTCAACACAAAAAAACTAGACATTATATACACACACACACACACACATATGTATGTATGTATATATACATATACATACACACACACACACATACATGTATGTATGTATATATATATATGTGTGTGTGTGTGTGTGTGTACATATGTATAAATATGTATACATATACATACATACATATATATATGTGTGTGTGTGTGTGTGTGTATATATGTATATATATATGTATGTATGTATGTATATATACATACATACATACATACACACACACACACACACACACACACACACACACACACACATATATATGTATATATACATACATACATACATACATACATACATACATACATTTATATATATATATATATATATATATGTATGTATGTATATATACATATATATATATGTATATGTATGTATGTATGTATATATATATGTATGTATGTATGTATGTATGTATGTATACACACACACACATGTATGCATACATACATACATACATACATACATACATATATATGTATGTATGTATGTATGTATGTATGTGTACATACATACATACATTATATATATACACATATATACATAAATACATATAATTTATAGTTTTTTTGTGTTGAAATTAAGTAATAATAAGATAAGAATATGCATCATATATTTTTCAGAAACGGATTAATAGGCAGCCCATTATACAACATTATTATTGGAATATTGATCGTATATTATGTGGAATGGGCTTAATTGATTGTGTATAATGGGTATAATTGATAATTTAAAGTGGGAATTAGAATGGTATCATTGTACACTCTAACTAGATGATAATACAAGATCTTAAGAAGACTACAAATGGAAACTATTCATTCCAAACTAGACAAGAATATTGATCCTATCTTGTTTTACATAATAATGACGTGTAATTTAATTATAATTAACACACTATTAAAGAAAGCCTATTATACATGTCTATATCATACTCAATATGTCTACTATATAACTTAATTTAATTATAATTCATTTTTAAAAACAAATACAATAATATAAATTTAATATCAAAAAACACATCTTATCATTGTGTGTATACATTTATAGTCTAATTTTCTATGATATCCCATAAATTATATAATAATGATATGTGATTCATTAATAAACTATTTAAGTAATTTAAGTGTATATGTCTATATCATGCGTAGTTTGATATATCAGTTTCATCTTCATTATTATAATTCATTGATACAACCAAATACAATACAAATTTAATATCAACAAACACATCTCATCCTTATGCATAAACATTTTATGTCTAATTCTTCATGGGATGCCTCTAGTTATAATCCATTATAATAAAAACAACATATGTAGCTAATTGATGTTATAGTATCATCATAAGGTTATGTGATATACTTTTATGTTCAATACTCCACTAAAGAATCCCCCAAAATTATGTTACATAATATTGGTTAGAATGTGGATGTTCATATTATTCTTATCTTATTTATAATGGGCATGTGCCTATCGTACACAAGATTATAATACTATCAACTATCAAAAATATTTGACTTGTATAGAATGGGATCAATTGATAAAATCATTAATGTCTTGTGTAAAAATAAGCACAAGATAATTTTGAACAAGATATAAAATATCATCTCTATTTAATTATAATTCATTATTAATACCAAATACAATAATACAAATATAATATTAATAGACACATATCATCCGTGTGTATATACATTTCAGGTATAATTATATATGAGATGTTGCTATGTACAATCGATTATACTGCAAGTAACATATGTAGCTATATTATGTTGCAGTACCATCACAAGGTTTCATGATATAATTTTATGTTCAATAATCCATTGACAAAACCCCTTAAACTTATATTAAAAAATATTTTTTAGAATGTGGATGTTCATATTATTCTTTTTTGATTAATAATGGGCATGTGCCCATTCAACAAAAGATTAAAATACTATCAACTATCAAAAATATTTATCTTATTTATAATGGGATCAATTGATAAAATTCTTAATGTTAAGTGTAAAATAAGGCACACTCCCATTCTTAACAAGATATAAAATATTATCCCCATTTAATATAAATTCATTGTCAAGACCAAATACAATAATATAAATTTAATATCAATAGATACATCTCATCCTTATGCATATATTTGAGATCCATTTCTTCATGGGATGCCACTAGGTATAATTTATTATCCCATAAATGACATATATAGTTTTCTAATGTTATGGTACCATTGCAAGGTTCTACAGTATACTTTTATGTTCAATACTCCATTGAAGAATTCCTTCAATCTTGTGTTACATAATATTGGTTAGAGTGTGGATGTTTTTATTATTATTATCTTTTTCAGAATGGGTATGTTCCCATTCTACACAAGATTGAAATATTATAAACTATAAAAAATATTTATCTTGTGTATAATGGAATCAATCGATAAAACTATTAATTTTGTTATATAAAATCAGCATAAGCCCCTTTTGAATAAGATATAAAATATCATCTCCATTTAATTACAATTCATTATTGAGACCAAATTCAATAATATATATCTAATACCAATAGACACATATCATACTTGTGCAAATACATTTCATGTCTAATTGTCCATGGGATGTTGATAGATATAATCAATTATACCATGAATGACATATTTATATATTTAATACTACAATACCATTATAAGGTTATGTGAAATAATTTTATGTTTAATATTCCACTGAATAACCACCCCAAGCTTACATTATAGAATGTGCATAGTTGATATAATTATTAATATATTATTTATAATGGACATGTGCCCATTATAAATAAGGTAAGAATATTATCTTATTTATAAGAGGATAATATTCTTATCTTGATGTCATGTAAAATATTCTACACAAGTCATGTATAATATTTGACATAAGTTTGATAATTGATCCTCTACCTTGTATGGATATGCAATCTCTACTTCATCCCATATCTTTGAGTAGTGTTTTAACTTGTGTTACAACACTACATAATCAAAGATATTGTCTATATACTTGATCATGACAAAAATTGAATGTGTATAGTAAGGATGAGTGTGAGATGTGGAATCCATTGAAACTATGCTAGAATTGTGTGTTCTTTGACAACTCAAAGTTTCTTTTATCATTTTGAAGCTCGTATTTCTAATTTACATGATACATCAAGAAAGTAATGTTATCAAATCACACTTTGTAAATTGAGTATATAATTTCATATTAGTTAGCTCTAAGAATTAAACACATTAAGTTTCTAATTTGTGTCAATTAATGGTAATCACATTTTTCACACCATTCTTTGTCTACCTTTATTATTATAAATTTGATTTTGGCTTACCAATATTTTTGGGTTTTATTTCCATGTGGTTTTTTCCACTACTCCCAAGTTCCAAGTCATCTTAGTATGATAAATGCCCTCTTTTTTGCATGTAGATCTAGCCTTTATGTCTTTCTGCTTACTTGTTTGGCTCAGAAACATGTGGTTATATGCCACTAATATATTAGTGACTAAAATCCACCCTTTGTAATAAAATATATTTAACCAAGGGTTAGTGGGATTATGACACCTATCATAATCCTAATGATAAACTTTCCTTAGGTGGATTTTTTTTAATCATTTGTTATGTCGATGATAGGTCAGTGGGATAGTGACACATGGAGTAATCTCACTACTCTAAAGGATTATTAAACTCTTGATCTATTTATTACTTATGTCAAATTATGGGTTACCATGATGATGACATGAGTAAAAAAAATTCTACTATTTTTTCCTAGAGGATTGTATAATATAAGTATGTTGATGTCACCCATGGGTTAGCAGAATTATGACATGTAGATGACTCTCTCTATTTCAATTGCCTAAAAGACTTCATGATGTGATTTCACCACTTGATATTTGGGTTAGTAATATGGTGACACTTGGAAAAATCCATATTACCTAAAGTATAGTAGTAATAAATTGTACAAGATAAATCTAAGAAAAGAATAAACTAGAAATAACACATTATCCCTATCAGTCAATTAAACCTATAAATTCAACTTAGATAAAATACTCAAAATGAAAATCCATGATGATAAATAAATTGAGAATAATGCCCAATATTTGATTTTATTTATTTTTCAGTTTTACAACATAAATTATACTTTGAAAACAACCTTAAATGTATGTAAACTAGATCAATATTAGAATTCCTAAGGTTGATATAGACCATGAAATGAGTATTTTTAGTAATAATGTGTCTCTATTTGAATTTTTAAAATGGGGGTGTGTTAGGGAACCAAAAAAAACATATCATCCTCATTCATATACATTTTATGTCTAGTTATTTGTGGGATGCCACTAGGTACAATTGATTATACCATGATTGACCTATGTATCTATCTGATATACATTACCATCATAAGGTTCCATGATATACTTTGATGCTCAATAATCCATTGAATAATCCACCAAGATTGTGTTATAAAATGTGCATACTTGATAAAGTTATTAATATCTTTTGAAGAATAGGCATGTGCCCATTCTACACAAGGTAAGTATTGTCTTCTTTATATGAGATAAATATTTTTATCTTGATGTCATATAGAATATTCTACCCAAGTCTAATATGAATATTATAAGATAATAGAATGTGGATGTTCATATTATTCTTTATCTTATTCAGAATGGGCATGTGCACATTCTACATGAGATAGGAATATTATAATCTATTAAATATATTTATCTTGTGTAAAATGGGATTATTTGATAGTATTCATTATATTTATATTATTATCCAAAATTTTCACATCAAGGAAAATTATAGAATAATCCTTAGAATTTTCTATTAATATTAATAACTAAAATTCTCTACCCTTTAGATTCAAGAGGATACAATTATATGTAAGCTTGGGATGGGGATGCCTCATCTCTCAAGCAAAGTCTAAATTTTCATTGTCTAATACTATACTATATGTCAAAATTCATATATGAAATCCATGTTTACATTGAGATTATAAATAATACCTTTTGTCAAAATAATTATATAAAATAACAAGGTCCAAAATAGAATTATGTTAAAAATATAACATGCACTTATATCAAAATCTACCTACGATGTGATAGCACTTAAAGGTGGAACTTGCATGTTTGTTAAATTTTTTAAGGCTATAGTTGTAACTTTATTTATAGCTCTAGTGGGAAATATTATTGTAGACACACCAACTAGAGTTAAGATGGAATTTGACACCAATGTAGTTATGGTGGTGAATGTGGGAAGTGAAACATAAGATACTCATATCTATATTTGTACTAATGTGTAGTTTGAGAATTGAGACTTAGTTCCATAAGAAGGTGATAGTGGTTCACCCACTACCAAAGTTGATTATATTGTAGCCTCTATTTGTGAATATAAGGCATGGTTAGACTAAAATTTAATATTGATAGTTTCAACATCAAGCAAAGACCTTTTGAAAAACTTTGAAATCTTGTTCATCAACTTCATGTTCATGGCTAATGCAATTATAACATCCAAAAAGAGTATCTATATCCCTATAACCTTATATCTATGAAAATTCACCAATTTCATGATCTCTTCATTAGTTTTATAAACTATTCCCTTAATTTTTGTTCAAAATCTATACACTCTAGCTTGAATTATATTATCAAAAATGGGTTTAGGAACTAACTACCCAAGAGGAGTTCTCACATCAGTGACCCTTATGTCCTTAAAAATGGATACCAACTCTCTCTCTCTTGAATTGAAAATTATTTCACTAAATTTCACATCTTTGGATGCTAGTCAAACAATATATCTCTCTTAATGGCCACTTAATTATTAGCCCCTACAACCTCTAGTGTTTTTATTAAGTTCAAACAGCCATATGCCTTATTTCTCATCACGTAGATCAAGAAGTGGATCTTACCATCCATAACCTTTAATTCATTAAATAATTTTAGTATATCCCCCCACTTAGGCTAGGATGTAGAATTTAAAGACATTATTAATTGAATAATGTCATAACTTTTAGTTTCACCCTATACACTATAATTTCTTTTGGAGCTTGAATGGTGCTTTTATCTTGTGACCTTTATATAGAATGGTCATATATTTTGAACATATACTTTATGATGCCAAAATAACATCTATGAAACTATAAGGATATTACCTATATTGATCTAAGTCATAGGGATTATTTTTTCTCCTTTTTTATTAGAGAACATATATCTTATCTTTGTTCTAATTTGACATGTTCTCCCTCTACAATAATAATTTTTCTCTTGACCTTCCTCAATATGTTTGTTTGTCTTTTAAAATGGAATTTTAAAATTATTTATCAATAATCACTATGTATTATCTACTTACCTCCTCTTTTTTTAGTTGTTGAATTCACAATGGGACATTTAATACAACTTACTTCTTAGTATACTCTATGGCTTTAGGAGTAAAAGAAGAAGATTACCCTGGAGGATGAATTATTATATGGGAAGGTGTCCCCAATATAGGGAAGGTGGTATAAAATTCCTCCATACATTGAATTTATTTTATGTTAGGATATTAATGATATACTTTGTCTTCATAATTATGTTATATACTAGAATTCTAGTAGAATTTGTCTAGGTAGCTTGGCTAATGGGCATACCCAACTATGTAGATAACCTAGGAGGTATGGCCTATGTAGAAAACATTGAGGTGGATACAAGACTTTAAAATTGAATTTTCCTTGATGTCATAACATATTGGGGATGAACTCTTATAAATAATAAATATGTCACTGGGGTACAAAGCAAATTTTACATGTACTTGGTGATTGATGTGTATATAACCTCAGTGGTAATAATTGTAGTAGGAAGACTCTTAATAGGTTTGTTGGGGGGAATCCAAAATCATAATAAATTAGAATATGGTTGGAAAATTTGGAATTATTCCTACCTAGGGATCATTTACTGGGCTTAAATAATATAAAGAATTAATAATTTATATTACATCAATTATAGTAATAGGCATTAAATAAGTCACCAAATAATGGGTAAATTGTATACTTAGTCTCTATGTATTTATTGTTGTATTTTTCATCATGGAAACTTGATGTGGAGAGTATGGGGGTGTGGTTAGTGATGAATCCTATATTTAGGTTTACAATTTTGACTATGCCTCACCTTTTATATCTCCTTCTTTGTCTCCTAATAACTCAGTGGCCACTGAGCTAACTTTTCCTAAATTAAATTCCTTAGATTATCCTAATACCGTAGTCCCTATAGGCTAAGTATCTTCTTCAATCATCCACTCATTTTCTTCATCCTCATCTATTATTTCTTAGAATTATTATGTATCTTCAATGTTTATTTTGGACACCCATTATTATTTAGTTGATCATCTCTTATCCTCCTCATCACTATCATATAATTCAACATGATATGATCTCTATCATCTCATTTTATCATTTTATTCCTCTAAACCTTTTTTAGGTTTATCCTATATTTTAACCTTATAAGGTGAAATTGGATGAGTTGTGGGATTTATATTATAATTAATTGGAGGCATAGCAATAATGAGAGCTTTCCATGTAGGATATAGAGTGGGAAATGAATGGGTTATAGTGGTAGAAAGTGGTAAGGAAGTGGGAGTGGCATTGACCACTAGGGGAATCATGAGTAGTGAAGATGGTCTCCTAGGTAGAGAAACTATAGGAATTTGAGAAAGGAAATTAGACGGAATTACTTGTTTCAATGTGGTTAGTGGAGGAAAAGGTAACATAGAGAATAACATAACTACTCCGATAGGACTTGTAGATCCCTCTATACTAGTTGTATGCTGAGGAGATGTAGTTGTAATTGAATGTGCATGGTATCTTGGTGTAACCTTAGCTATATCTTCAACATTTGATTCCCCATGTGAGTCATCTTGTTCCTACATATTTACTTTTGTTTGAGAAGGAGATGAATATGTGTAGAAACCCATTATTATCATTCAATCCTCTTGGCATATTCCTTAGTAATTATATGATCATATAATATTTGTTGGCATAAAATAATTGACATGTTTGATTTTTACATCCTTATAATGAATTCATTATCATCCTCAACATTCACAAATATAGTATCATGACTATAAGATAGGTTCCCATAGTCGATTGATACCTTCTCATATTTATTTATGTATTCCATAACATTCTTCCTAGGATCCCAATGTATAAATGGTTCCCATTTGAATCCATATGGTAGCCTAATTTATATAGATATTGAAAGTGTTTCAATGTTGTACACTACAATCTACCATGTTGGGTGGGGTTGGGTGTACAACTACCTATTTAGCATTCAGTAATTAAACATCAACACTATCAACCAATTTAGTTGTAATTTATTGATTAACCACTTTATTCAAAAAAATTCATGGTAAATATAGGGGGTGTGACTTCATACCTTTTATATTGATTATGGTACACTTAAAATAATATCAATAATCACCCATTCTATGAATAGTTCTCTTTATGGTATCTAATAATCTAGGCATGTTCTTCCCATAAATAGCTTGGTACACCATAGGGTAAAATGTCTCTTTCAACCTTTGTATTTGGTTCCTAAAATTTTTAACATCGAGGATGTTAAACTCTTCACAAATAATATTATTTATAATATATGTGGATGGTTATTAGGGTTATTCATAGGTTGAATGCATTGTTTCAGTTACAACATATACTAAATAAGACATCATGTATAAGTTTCCATTTGGTGAAATTCTTATATTAGTGATTTGATGAATTAAATTGAATCTGATTATCTCCCCCAATGAAATGATTTTGTTAGAAGTTGGGATGATATCTAGTAGCATAATCCATACCTAATTAAAACAAGAAATATTTAGAAATATTTATATTCTATTTAATAGAGCCATAAAAATCCTTACCCTTGGTATAAAGGCAAATATGGGAACATAATAAATAGGGCCCTGAATCACAAATTTGCTTGGGTTTCTATCCAATTATTGTTAATTACCAAGGATATTGTTTGCATCAACCATGAATTAACCATACCCTACCCATACATCATATCTATGAAAGGGAGCCTATAATACCTTTCGAATAAATTTTCACTTATGTAGGATATAGGAGTATAATTAAGTCATAAATTTAGTACCTTTATAACTATTTTACATTTATGAATAAATCATATAGTAAGTTAATGCAAAGTGTTACTTCTAGCTTAGTTGCAACATTATGCAGTTTGAATACCTTTGTTGTGATAAGGTCATCTCTATATCACTGTGTGAAAATAGAAAGTTGGTATTCCACCTTATATGCTTACACAACATCAAATTCATCCCAAATATTCTAATAGTGTTTAAAATCATGATTGAGAGATGTTGAATTAAACATTATATCTATATCTTCAATTGGTCCAATAATTAAATATGTAAAATGAGGAGTGTGAGTTAATGATTCCATTAAAATTTAGGTATGAATGCATCAATTTCCTAGAAAAATGAATATCTTAGTCATTTTAGAGCTCAAATTTACAGTTTACACTTGGTGGCTAGAAGACAATGCGATTAAATCAAGTATTGTAAATAAAAATACACTGCCTTAAATTCATTAGCTTTAAAAATTGAATGTATTAAGTTACTAATTCATATGAATTAATGTAAACAATGACTTTCACTCCATTACCTATCTACTTTTATTATTTGCATTTTGATTTCATAATGTCAATTCATGTGGATTTTATTAAAACATGGCTTATTTTTTAGATTCTTAGGTGCCTTATTAGCTTAATATAACATATGTCCATTTTCTACACTTTTAGGCTTGAAATTAATGTCTTTATTATCTAATTATTTTGTTGAGAGAGATGTGGTTGCATATCATTATTCCACTTGCATCTGGACTTTCACTTATTGTACTTTATTATGGGTTAGCAAGATGATGACATTTGGTAGGATCCCAGTGATCCAATTTCATGGAGTGGAAAATTAATTATCATGCACTGATCCATTTGTGGGTTAGTAAGATGATGACACATAAATATATCTTAATATTATGCTTTCCTATAAAGCTCATACCATGAAATCTCTTGGTGTCATATATAGGTTAGAAGTAGGATGACACATGGACAACTCTCATTATTCTAGAAAATTGCTAGGCTTTATACACTTGAAATTATCCAAGAGCTTAGATTTAGTGGGGTATGACATCCGGTAGGATCATAGTGATCTACTCACTTAGGTGACTTGTGCTCAACACTTTAGGTTCTAGATTAGTGATATTGTGGTATCTAAAAATATCATTTGAGCATGGAGGTGTCCTAATACTAAAAGTGAAAAATAATTGAGAATAGAATAGCCTATTTAATATAAATCCTAAGCAAATAAACTAGAACACAACACATCAATTTGGTTAGTATTTAAATTAAAATCTTGTCATGTTCATAAGCTTATCTAAATTGAAGATCGTTAATATGGATTATACACATCTTTGATTTTTCTTCTCATGAATTTAAAATGTGATTTAAATTTAGAAACAAAATTAGGCTTATGAATATAAAAATCAATGTCAATGATTTTTAAAACTCATAGGACCTCAAATAAGGATATTTAATCAATAATGGGTCCCTATTTAAATTATAAAAGTGTGTGTGTGTGTGTGTGTGTGTGTGTGTGTGTTATGCATATCATTATTTTTTTTAGAATATTATTAATTTGATTGATTGAATATTGGTTATAATGTGTATGTTCATATTATTATTTATATATTTTTAGAATGGGCATGTTCCCATTCCACACAAGATAGGAATATTATCAAGTGTCAAATATCTTTATCTTGTGTATAATCAGATTAATTGATAACATTATTTATCTTTATCTTGTGTAGAATATTATTAATGTGATTGATTGAATATTGGTATAATGTGTATGTTCATATTATTATTCTATTATTAATATGGTATTAATTTATAATCTTCTTAGCCTAACATAGATATATCAACTTAATATAAATTCACAAATTAAACAAAGAAAGTGGAAGAGAAAATATTTTAACATAAATTTACAGAATAGTCAAAAAATTTCCTTGATCATATTAATTGCAAAAATTCCCTTCTTTACAATTTTCAATAAAAATGTAGTAACATATAGCTTTGGATGGGGTTGCCTCATCCTCAAAGCTTTGTCTATTTTTAAAATGTCTAAATTATGACCGTGTGTCAAAAATCATGCAAGTTGTTCATGAACATCTTAGATTATACATAATCCTAAATTAGACACAAAAGCTCTTTTACAAAATTAGTCATAGATAATACTAAAAATAGATCAAGAATTTCCCTTTCTTATGTAGAATGGGCACATGTCCATTCTCAAGATAACTTATAACATAGTTCTCAATATAGATATATATGATTAGAATAGTATATAACATTGTATAGTGTTATCTCTATCTATTTTATTAAGTATAAATGTAATGATATATTTTGATATTTTATGTATGTTTGTCTATTCTAGTTTAGTTCTGTAGGATGCTAAAAAAGTATTCTATGCTACATTAGATGCTAGAGTCTAATTTATGCCATGGTATAACCATTTAATTATATAGGTTTGTATTTATTAACTAATCTACCTTTAAAAACTACTAGCATCTCCTCATACATATTCCTTTGTATCTTCCACAAGATAACCCAAAATAAAGAATCCCACAAATGTAAATGTATTTTATCCTTGTAGTAAAAATTGATTATGTATATTGACAAGCTTGGTATCAAATTATTTTAAATCTATGAGACATCAAATGGATTACTAGGATTTATTATCTAGTTATATATTTTCTCATGTCAATTTTATTATATCATCAGGGGTGGGATTATTAGAAACACCATTAAAATAAGTCTTAATTTAATTTGTAACTTTATTGGGATTACCAATGAAATTTTTTATGAGGTCTCCTAATTATTCAAGTTTTATAATTAGTTGTGCTCTTTCTATCTATTGTTCCCAAAATTTCATGCCAAGTTCAAAAATTTGCATTCTTTTGGTCCCTATTACATCCTTGGAAATATCATACTAGGTTTTTGCTTGATTTAACTCTTCTTCCAAGATATATAAGGCTTTATTTTCCTCTATTGTTTCCATTGACCACCCCAGTGTGAAATTAAAATATGTAGTAAAATCTAATATAATTTTATGTAGAAAAGTAATATATGCATTTTCACTGTGTTTCAATGTTGGATGTTCTCATGTAATGGGTTTGTATTTTGCTCATGTTTAGAATATTTTATGGTAATTTACCTAATGCTATGTCTCTCTACCTTTGAAACTGATTGATAGGTATATTTTGATCTACTTTAAACTATGGAATAAGCTTTGTCAACTACTAGATGTCATCTTCTAGTGTTTCTTCTAACACTTTAAATCTATGCATTGAGTCATATGGTGAAATTTATTATAATATATTCCTCAAGTTCTAATTCATACAAGTGCTTAATATGTGCAAGTTTATATTTGTTCATTATGGAGTTGCTTAAGTTATAGTGGGAGAAATAATGATGGTGTTGATCTTCTAGTGCTAGGCCAGAATGGCATTGATTTGAGTGAGGGAATCTTGGGGTGGAATACTTAGTGTATATAGAGTGGATTAAAAGTTATAATTTGTGATCATTTATTGAATTAAGATGGAAGGTGTAGTATAAATTAGATGCTTATGAATGAGTAGTGGTGGAGTTTAAATAGCTATATTTTTAGTGGCTTCTTCTATGGATTTCCATCATGCTTTTAATGAATGTATGTTGGGTTCTTCAATCATCTTCTTTTTATCTCCTCAATTTTTTGACCATTTTCACTGTCACTTTTTTCTTTTTATCTTCATTTTCCTTCTCATTTTTTCCATCACCCACTTCTCCTTTATATCCTTCTCCTATTTCTCCTTCTCTTCCTTCTCCTTTTTCTCCTTTTCTTCCTTCTCTTTTTTCTACCTCACTTCATTTTTTTCTTTCTTTTTATTTATCGATAATTCTTTGAATACTTTATATTTGGCAAGGGCATCTTCTTGAGCCTTTTTTTCACCCTCAACTTTTTGTTTTATCACAACCTATTTTTCCTTCTTTTTTTCCCCCATATTCTTTGCTTCTTGTTTTTATAATTTTATTTTTACTTCTACAACTTCTTATGTGGCTTCTTGTTGTGTCTTGACCAGTTTGATGGTCAAAGATTTTTATGAGGTTTCTTCTTATGATTCACCCTATGTGTATGTATATTATTCTTTTCCCATATCTATCCATGATTCTTCTTCCATCTATATTTTTGAGATGTCAATAGGTGAATCTTCCTGAATCTATTCTCCTTTTTTATTTGAGATTTTTGCCTTTCACTTTTCTATTTCTACTTATCTCTGGGTGGCATATTCTTTTTTTTAGTGTAGGACATGTTCATTATTTTTTTAGAATTTTTGATGGTTTTGGGTTGACTAGGAAATGGAGAGAGATCTCTTGTCATATTTATTATTGATTATAAATGTGTTTTTTTGTTGAGTTGGATACTCATAGTGGTTGGATATGTTGTAAAACTATCTTGTCCATCCCTTCCACCTTGATTATTCTAAGATTATTAATTCATATTTTTATATTACCATATTTAAGGCATATATTTTATTATTTATCCACTTGGTAGTTTTAATTACTTTGTTTGATGCATTTATTAATTCTAAATTAGATATGATTAATATGTTTACCTAGGGAGTTGTAGTAGGTTAACTTACCCATTTTATTAATAAAATTCAATAATTTATATAAATCTAGTGGGTGATTCTCTCTAATCATTAATTTTATCTAAAACCTTGGCTTAGCCACCAAATGTTGACATGAAAAAAATGTCAAACTTGGGCTTCTCTCTACTCATTAGCTAGTACATGTGATAGTTTAAAACATATTGAGGTCAAAAAATGGCTACATGTACGAGCCCACTCTATAAGGTCCATTTTACGTAATGGGTGTTATGTTATCATTTATCTTCCTCTACCAAAATTCAATCATGTTGTTGACATGAAAACAATGTCAAATCATGAATTCATAGTTTAATGTTCTAGACATGCTAATGCATACAGAAAGTATCTAGTTAGATTAGTTATCCTATATTATTAATAAAATTATAATATAATTTAAATAGCACACAAAATGATTATAAATATGTTAATTATTAATTATTAATATCTCAAAATTGTTACATATGATAGATCAATAAAAAAATCTGATACCTTCAATGATATTCTATTTATTTGTTTTACTAAGTATAAATATAAATATATACTCCAATGATTGAATAATTTATGTATGTTATTTTGATATTTTTAGCTATGTAAGATGATGTGAGGTCCAAGCTATGACATAGTAAATGCTTGTGTTTTGAACTATGTTGTAGTACAACCATAGACCTTCACAGTTTTCTATAGAATTTTTTGAATTAACCGACCAACATTATCCCAAGAATTAAACTTTTGTCTCATGCTTGAGACAATCCAAAGTTTAAGAATATAAAAAATTTGGTTAAGGACATAGGTCTTGTAGCATTTTTTTTTTATGTTTATTGAAAAGCTTGGTGTTGAAGGCTTTCCATTATTTGAGGTAACTTGTGGCTCATTGGGCTTTCTATTCTAACTATATATTTTATCAAGTTAGTTTGATGATGTCATTAAGGGTAGGATGAGTTACAAAAATATTGAATGAGGTTTCCATTTCCTTTGTAACATTATCAAATTTTACCAAGAAATTATTTATCATTTATCTTGATTCTTTGAACTCAATGATTAGTTTTGCTTCTTGTTGATGTTGCTCCCAAACACTTTCACCTAGTGTCAAAACTATGACCCTCTTTATGCCTATGGGACATTTGTAAATATTAGACTAGGTTCTGCCTTGGTTTAATTATTCCTCAAGTTTTCAAAGGCCTTATTTTCTACTAATGTTTCCACTATCCATCCAACAGTGAAATAAAACTATGAACTAGCATCTAATATTGCTCTATGTAGAGAAGTAATATGTTGTTTGACTAGAGTGTGATGTTGTTTGTTCTCTTCTAAGGGCTTAGTATTTTGTTTAGTTTTAAAATATTTTATTGTAATAGCCTTGATGTTTTTCCTCTCTTACTCGGTGATGTATTTATGTTTAATAAAATTATTAAATTTTTTGATGAACCATTGAGTGATTTATAGTTTTTTATTTGCTTCAAATTGTAGCCTAACTTTTGTAATCACTTGGATGGAATATTATAGTGTTTCCTCTAATATTATACATATTAACAACCAATAATACTATGAACTCTCATGATTTTTTTTACCAAATATTTCTTTTGACTAAAGGTCAATTTATGTAACGTTATATTAGTTCCTTATGGCATTGTTTCAATAAGGGTGGAAGACAAATGGATGGTGTTGAATTTTTTATGTCTGGTCAAAATTAAATTAATTTTGAGTGAGGGAATCTTAGGAGCTCAGAGTGATGGTGGATGAAGTGGTGGTAAATTATTGATTGGAAGTTGAAGGTGGAGTGGAAATTGGTTGCTTGAGAAAAAAATGATGGTTATGGTGTTTTGGAAAGTATGTTTAGCCTAAATTTTATTGTGGATTGCTTTTGTGTGTCATCAATGTTTTTGATGACATCCTTAGATGCCTTATTATTGTCATTTTTTGGTAGCTTATTCTACCACTTGTTTATTTTTAACTTATTTGTCTTAGAGGGTGGTGTATTCTACCACCTTTTTCTTTTTCTTTTCTTTGGATAGGAGGGTGACATCCTCTATTGCCTATTTATTTTTTTGATCTTCCTCTACTTTATGTTATTTCTCTTTTTTATTTTTCTCTTTCTCTTTTTGTTATATATTCTTTTGTTATTTTTCATGTTGTTATTTTTCCTTTTGTATTTTTCTCTTTTTCTTTGTCGCTACTGCATGGGATACTTTTTGTTTGGACATGACATTTTTTGAGCCTTTTTATCAACTTTAGCCTTTTTTTTGTCATGACTTCTTTTATTTATTTATTTTATTTTTCAATTTTTTTGGCCTTTAACTTTGATAATTATTAAGTGGATTATTTTTGGTCTTTATCCAACATGATATTTGTGTCTTGGTTTGTATTTATTCATTCTTCACTCTTTATGTCTAATGATGTATCAGAGACATCGATGGGGGGCTCTTCAAAACTTGGATCTTAATGTATGGAGATGTATTTATTCCTTGTGCTCTTTTATTTTTGTTTATTTTTAGGTGGCATCTCAGCTATTTGTGGTAGTGGATGTGTTCTTATTTTTATTAAATGAACAAAATTGCCACCCATGGATCCACTATCTATTGTAATGGACTCAGTTGACTTGCCATTTTTAGGGTACTTGTACATCCACCTATATTTTTGTTTATTCTACAGCTTGAAATTGAACATGTTTTCCCTTCTTTTTCTTTATTTCCTTCAGTACTTCTATTTTTTTCAAAGCTTCATATGTGTCTTCATCATTTTATGTTACTTTTCTCTTAGATAATTCTCTTAGTACTTTGGCCACTAACTCTTACATAGTGGATTATTTTTCAGTTGGATGAGACTTCCCCAAGACTCATGGAAAGGACCAAATGATGGGAACAAGTTGTTTGATTTTTTTATGTGACACTTCATATCATAATGGTGGAATAAATTTGGTACATTGATCATAAGGGAATATATATGTAGTCAATGGTATAATGAAAGTAAAACTCTTTATGGTATTTGTATACTATTTATTAGAAAATATAATGCAATGAACTAAGGGTTTATTGCAAATCAGTTCCCCACATTATCATGGTGGAAACTTGTTTTACAACCATAGTCTCTAGATGATTTTAAACTGGTTCTCCTATGGTCCTTGTTTTATCTCATTATAGTTTTTTAATTTTTCTTGGAAAGGTGTTTGTGTATTACATATCTAAGAAAAATAAAAAATATTCATAGTATAAATTATGCTTACCTCTCTTGATCTTCTAAATTTTGGAATTTAAATTGTTTAGCAGGACTTGATGAAGGTTAAATTTGGTCTCTATTGACATCATATCAAATACCACCATTTCAATTTTAGGGTTTGTGAAATATTTATTATTAGTAAAGTATATTTTACATGCTACTAATTTGACTATGTATCTATAAGTAGAATTGGGAATGGTTTTTATTTCAATTCCATAGTTTCTTTTAGTAGTGTTTAGATAACTATTAACTACTACTAATTTCACTAAACTCTTATTTTTTTACTTCATAATACTATTTAATTCATTCATTAGCCTTTTTAATCTTTAAATGCTTGGGAGGTAATGACATGAGACTGGTCGATGAAGAAAATATCATTGTGCACTTGGATGAGTAGAATTATGATTGTATTATCTATTAGCATGAAGTAGGGAATTATTACCTAGACATCAACTTCATCTATGGAATGAATTTTGATTTAATGTTTTGATCCCATGTTTTTTGTTTTAATATATCATGTATAAGTTCTACTTGATTTTCCCTCATTCTGATATGGTGAATGTTTGTTATATGTGCATGAATGTATCCTCATGGTGAGAAACCTTGTATGGTAGTTTGTAAAAATATTCATCTAGATCTAGTGCCATAAATTTTGGTGGAACATTATTCGATTTTGTGAATTTGAGTGTTATTGTGTCTACAAGGATTGGGGTAACAATTTTTTCCTTCACTATGTTGTGTTATATCTCTCACAGTATCAAATATAGATAGAAGAAATATAATAAAGTTTTGGTGATTATAAATGTTAGAGGAGTAAAAGTTACAATACTAACCTATTCCTAACCTATTCTAATAGTGATCCATGTATTAAAATATGCTTGGATGACCAATATGGGTAAGATCAAGAGTCAAGTATAAATGCAAGGCATAATAGGCCTATTGGAGCTAGTGAAGTAGATGTGAATGTAAACAAATAATATAGAACCTTAAAGAGCAAAAGGAGGTCTTTTAGACCTTTAGGGGAAAGTATACGATTATAAATGAACATTTAATAGGAGGTCTAAGTGTGGATGAAAAGTTCAATTGAGCTAATGAGCCTAGTAAGATGCATATTAAATAAGTGAGACTAGAAGGCTATTTGATAGAGGTAAAAGGTGTTGTCATCAAATTGTGTACCCTAAGAAAATTATATGAATCTCCTTAAATTTGATGCACCATTGAATCATCCTTAAAGTTTTTTGGAACTTGTAATAGAGACGTGTCTCTAGGATTGAAAAGGGATAGCTCCCTAAATTATTCTCTAAGTGTCTATCACATAATCTAATGCTTGTTCATGAAAAGAGTCAAGAGTTTATATTAAAAAAATTATGATAAAGAGGTGATCCACCAAGAATTTATCCCACTTAATCTCACACTTATATTGAATAAAAATGTTCTCTAAGACTAATTCCATGCATTGAAATATACTAAAATAATGTTTCAATGTGAAGGTAACGTGCTTGAGACAATCAACAAAATGATCAACCTAAGGGGAAAAGTTCACACCATAGATATAATTGCTTACTTGAAAGATATTTCAATGCATTTAACACACTTCACATGACTTCTTAACATCAAAACCTTTGTTTAAACATGAAGGATATAGGGATTAAGGATGATGCTATCACTTGGATCCACTATACATTTCTCACATACTCAGACAAAAGTTTACAACTCAAAATTGGACTTATATTCAATGTCCAAAATCAAATTCCAATGTCATTTTAGTGGGGCTTTTCCATACCAAAAAAATTTGGTCCTCTGCCATGGCCAAAATGGCTCAATTTATAGAAATTTTAGGAAGGGGGAGGGAAGAGAAGCTAAAGAGACACAAGGACATGTGTCCACATGTGAGAATCAGTTACAGGTGTATGAGAGAGATGGATGAGGTGAGTCATGTTATGCTAGGAGGTTTACTTCTCTTAAACAAGTCATGATAATTGTGGTAAGTGGCATAAATCCTTCAAGAGTGGCACATGAAACTACTTCTATCAAAGATCATCCATGAGTATTCAAAATTGAAAATAGAGACTGACACATATCACTACTGAGGAGAATAGAACTCATGATGATAGTTAGAAGATGTTCTTTCTAATTTCTATCTATACTCCAAACACTTGTAATTATTGATTTCATGGAAGCAATGAATCAAACCATCGACTTGTCCATTTTTTTAGCTCTATCTTCCTAAATTCTTGGGATTCACACATTTTTTTACCTCCATGTCTGCTCTCGTGTTCCTATCAAGTCTTTTGAATAACAATGGATATTTATTGTAGTTTTAAATTTATCTTTTATGGGTTGTTACATTTTAGGTATTTCCTTCAGACTTTTTATCTTGGCCCCTTATTACAGATAATTTTCTCACAAGAATTCATTAGACAATATTTTTGAAAAAATTCATGTCTTTGAGAGATCTATTTGTATCAGACAAAATGTCTAAAATAAATGGACCTTAGCACCTTTTCAATTTTTCCAAAAGAATTCTTTGGACAATTTATCTGAAAGAATTCCTTCAAATTTTTTGTTTGGCCCTTTATAAAATTTAAATGGTCATTCAAAAGATTTGAAAGTGTCCATTTAGCCTTAAAATGTCCCTTTAGAAAAGTTGCAACATACCCTTCAAAGAAGTTTCAAGGGTCCTTTTTGGATTGAAAGAGTCCTAAAAAGTTGAAAACTACCCCTTGAAAATACTAAAGTGCCCTTCAGAGTATTTGTTTGGTTATTTTTTATGCAAAATAACCCTTTGGACTTTTTGTAATGTAACCTTCAAATGTTTTATAAAGGGCACTTTCTCTGCAAGAATTCCTTCAAAAAAGTTGAAGTGGACCTTTCCCAACAAAAGATACCCTTTATAAAAATGAAAGTGCCCTTCGTAAAAATTACAAACATACCCTTCAAAAAATTTGGAAGGGTCCCTTTTGGCTTAAAGATATGTTTCAAATAAATTGTAAAGTACCTTTAAAAAAATTGTGTGGAGAATTTGTCCAAAAGAATTCAGAAAAGCTTAAAACAAAAAACACAAAAGAATTCCTTAAAGGCTTAAATAAATACCAAAACAAACTTTTTGAAAAGAAAAGACTTGGTATTTTTACAGGTCTTGTTAAAGACCATTTCTTTTTAAGGAAAACTAAGTATTGTACTTGGCCAAATTTAAAAGGTGGAAACTTGGGGTTAGAATTTGACCAACAATCTTGGTGATTCTTGGGTATGGAATGCCTACTATGCCTAATAAAAATTGTCTACATCCTTCCATTTGGCATGGATTCACATAAATGAGCACTTAAATTGTCATAAATATACCTTGGATTGACCACAAGATTATTGAAATTACACAAGACACACACAAAACAAAAGGAAGGAAACACACACACAATACAAAACAAAAACACGAGACAAAGACATAATTATGCTACTAAGCACTTAGGAAACACAAATAAAATCAAAGGAAACACACATATGTCAACTAGGACACTTAGGGAACACAACAGTCAAAACATAACTAGACTAAACACACACACCTATGCTACTATTTACAAGATATACCTACAAGGATTAATAGTAGAACTTCAGATGTATCCCATTCACAAATATATGAAATTATTATCCATTCATCTTGGTTAGATGAAAGGAGTTGCTTTTCTTACACTTGTTGATGATGTAAGGGCCACTCCATAAAGCATCAAACATTGTATGTTTACCCAATTTTACTCTATCCTCATCCTATTTTAGAACCAAGTCACCTTCCTTGAACACTCTTGTACTTTCTCTTTTATCAAAGAACTTCTTCATGAGTACTTAGTGGTATTCCATGGTATTATGTGAATTTTCCCTTGCTTCTTATAGTTTCATTAGTTCTATCAATATAACTTCCACTAGAGTATTTACGAGTAGTTCTAGTTGATGTGTAAGTCTCAGAGTAAGGAGTTCTTGAGAGATGGACAACCTAACTTCTCTCCTATAAACCATCACAAAGGGAGAGTTACCAATTGATCTCTTAGGAGTGATCCTATAAGACCATAAGGCTATCTTTAACTTGGTGTGCCATTCTCTTTGATTGTTCTCCAATGTCCTCTTGATGATCTTGATGAGGCTATTTTTAGTAGACTCAGCTAATCTATTACCTTAAGGGTAATATTTGGATGAGGTACTCAAGTAAACTCCATTCCTATTTTCCCACTTAAAAGTTTTATCACTCATGAAAGTAAGTTCATTATTATAAATGATAGTATAGGGAACCCTAAATCTTATTGTGATACTCTCATAAAAATCCAATATTGCATTTACATTTGCCTCTTTCAATGTAATAGCCTCTACCCACCTTGTGAAGTAATTAGTAGAATTAAATATCCATTTGTGTCTAGCACTTGATGTAGGGTTGATCATACCAATTAAATCAAGGTCCCATTGCATGAAAGGTTATTCCACTTAGACAAGATTCAATGGAAGGGATGTAAATTTCTATTTTCCTACAAAGAAGGCACATTGAGGACACCTCCTAACCCAAGAGTATAAATCCTTGAAAAGGCTAGGCCAATAATACCTTGCCCTCATTATCTTTACAGCTATTGTTTTTGGGGAGAAATAACCTCCATCTACACCATTTTTAAACTTTTATAGAAAGATGCCAAACTAATCATTATCAACACACCTTAGTATCACACCATTCACATCCTTCTAAAAGAGAATACCCTCTACAAGATAATAAGGAATGGTTTGAAATCTAAAATACCTTCTTTGTGACTTTTTCAAACTTTTAGGACAATCACCATTTTGGAGGAAACCAATGATGTCTTATGTCTAATTTTGAATTGGTATGTGACCATTTGGTTGGGTATGAGATTGATTGACCAAAAATTCTTCCCTTGGCCCTTTAAGATATGAATCTAGATGTTAACATAGCCCCTTTCCTCTTACCAAGTGTGTTACCTTGATATCAACATCATACTCCATTACCTTTGTGATCCACCCAACTCTCTTCTCATTGAAGTCTTTGCATAAGAGTAACTCTTTGGTGCTAAAATGAGAGACCATGACATGTATTTTTTTATTTGAAACCATATGCCTAAATTTTTTCAAATCTCTTATCATGGATAGATCCTACTTCTCAATAAACATGTACTTGGCTTCATAATCCTCCAATCCTTGACTAAATAATGCAATGGGTTGTTCAATTTCTTAATCATTCTTTTGCATAAGCATAGCTAAGATTGTGTCAAGGTTAGTAAAACTATAGAGTATGAAATCATCGGCAAAGTTTGGGTTTAAGAGAGTAGGAGATTGGGCAATTACTTGTTTGATTAACTAAAATTTGTTCTTCCATCCTTTATCCAAGAAAAAGTTTGGTTCTTCTTGAGAATGGTTGTAATAGGCTTCAACAAAGCAGAAAATCCTATAATAAACCTTCTTACAAAGTTGATCTTACCTAAGAAGCTTTACAAACTGTTCTTGTGTAGAGGCAAAGCTAGGCCTATAATGGCTTCAGTCCTTTTAGGATCAATAGACGACCCTTCCTTTGACACAACATGACCCAATAATTTACCTTCATGAATAACAAAGATACATTTTTTTGTATTAAGAAAAAATCCAAACTCTCTACACTTCTCAAAGACTTGCCTTAGATGTTTCATGTGGTCATTATCATATTTGGAAAAAATATTTATATCATCAAGGTATACAATCAAAAACTTATTGATCAAACATTTAAAGGCTATGTCCATTGCTCTTTGGAAGGTGGCACCAGAATTAGACAAATCAAAAGGCATATTTCTATATGAAAATGTTCCCTATTTTGTGGTGAATGCTATCTTGAACTGATCCTCCTCATTCACCAATATTTGGTTATATCCTAAATATCCATCAAGTAGTGAAAATTGTTGAGAACTTGAAACCACTTGAAAAATCTACTCCATAAAAGGTAATGGATAATGGTCTTTGAGTGAAACTCTATTCAGATCCCTAATGTCCACATTGAGCCTGATCTCTCCTCTATTTTTTTGAATAGGTACAAGGTTAGATACCCAAGTTGAGTGCTTGATAGGAAATATAATCCTAAACTAAATCAATTTGTTAAGCTCTCTCTTCATGATTTACTCTATCTTGGGATTGATAGGCCTTTATTTTTGCCTAACTAGTTTAGCTCTAGGTTCTAACTCAATGGTGTGATGAGCTAGACCTAGATCAAACCCTTTCAAATCCTTGTATTCCTAAGAAAATATATCATAAAATTATTTAAAAAATTTAATGAAGGCTTGTATATTAAAAAGAGAACATATCTTACCAATTTTTACAAGTTTGTCCTCAAATATCAAGACTCTTTCATAGTTATCTTCCTTCGTAGACATGCTTACCCTTTATTTACTTCTTTGATCATATTCAATGAACACACTCTCCAAAATAACCAACCCATTTGGTATCTTATTTGTCCTCAGCTGGATAACTTGTTCTTCATATTGATTGTGAAACTTCTTTTTATTTTTTGAAGAAAATTATGCTTCATTTTGAATGAAGTGTACAATGTGTTTATCACTCTCAAACACTTGCCAAGACACTTCATTATCTAGAATAGAAGGTCTCACAATGACTTTGATGTGATGTTGGTCCTTCTCTCTACTTACATCAACCACTATATCAAAGTGTGCTCCTATCACAACCAGCCTATTAGCATGTTTATTTGAGTCTCTTGGTATAGGGTGGATATTGAAAGCATAAAAGTCCTCAATTAGATCTCATGCCCTATGCCTGTAAGACTTAAGCAAAGGGTTCTTGGCTATAACTTGGTTTCTCACTTGATGTATAATCAATTCACTATCTCCATATACCTTCAAATTCTTTATTCCATTTCTCTTTGCCCATTGGAGGCCATGAACCAAGCCTTCATATTCTACCGCATTGCAAGTATAGATAAAATGGAATCTATTTGAAGAGTAATATTGGTTATTTGAGGAATAAACCAACATGACACCATTTTTTACTCCTACATTGATTTTAGAGCCATAAAAAAACATTTCCCATATCCCTTCAAGTTCATGATATTCATTAGTGAGTGATGGTATAGGAGTGTTCTTCTCATGCATATAAGATACCCCTAATTGAATGTCTTCTATGAATGCATAGGGGTCATGTTTATAAGTTTCAATACCATACTCATCAAGAAATAGTTTAGAAATACCTTCAAGTGGAAATGACGTTTCACCACCAATGGCACCTTCTTCTTGCTCTCTAATCATACAATTTTGGTTTGAATTTGTCTCCACATATGGTTTAATGTGAAACCTTGCCAAGGGTTGTGTTATTATAGTCACTTTAGCTTCATATCTTGTTCTAAAGGATATAAAATACCAATCAACTACAAGTTACCCTCCAATATTAGCTATGAAGTCTCTTGATAAACAAATAACAAAATGGGATAGAAGATCAACCACCATAATGTCTTGTAAGATGGGGAAACTTGGACAATCATGCAGGAAAAATTTCAAACCTTTAACCACACCTACAGTCTTGGCTAGATTTCCATCAAGCTACAACACACCCTTGATATGAGGCTCATATTTCAATCCCAATTTATCAGTAACCACTTTAGGCATAATTATGGTACTGGCCCCTGTCCACAATGCAGTTGTGAACTAATTTGTCTCTCATAATGAGTGTGAGATAGAAAGGTGGAGGATTTTAAAATTTGGTAGATGGTTCTAAAACATAATTAGGTATGCCGGTAAGGGATACACCATTATATATTGTAACCTGAGGGGCTACATGAATGTTTAAGAGTTATTCTTATAAAAGCTCCTTTTGGCCATGCATATGCAATACTTCCCAAAGAGAAATGATAGTTTTGGTATTCTTCAAAGAGTCAATAATGTTTAAAGAGGAAGTATTCACCTTGTCTTGCATTCTTGAAAGAAATGAGGGAGATTGAACTTGTTGTATTAGATGTTTGGTATCCTTTCTCACATTCTAACTTTGTAGAGTAGGGTGACTAGTAGGATCTATTACATTCGTACTTACACTTTGTGGCCTTAAAGAGGCACTACTTGAAATCACTTGCACTACTAGAGTATCTCCTAAAGCCCTATTTTTATCCCTTATTTTAGCTACAAATAATGCATTTTGATTTAACACATAATCATCTTCTACATGGAAATTCATAAAACAAGTACTTTGGCTGCTACCTTCTCCTTGAACATCTCTTTGCATGAGATTTGATTCTTTTGATATAACATAAGGAGTAGCTCCTTATTGAGCTACCAGAGCTAGATTACCTTCTCCAACATTATGTATAAACTAAACTTGAGATTTCCCCCAATGATCTAAATGTTCCTCTTCTTGAACTAGATTGGTGTGAACTAGAATAACAACCTTTGTGGATGGAATGGAATTAGGATTATAAGCATTGGGCTACTTATTGAAAATTTGTTGACCTTGTCCTCTTCCCTAGTTAGTTTATTGGGATGGAGGTCTATAGCCTTGTTGAGGATAATATTGAGGATTATTTGGAGTATATGCATACATTTGTGCTTGCAAAGATTGAATCATCTCATCCTTATCTATAGAATCATCCACCTTCTTGGGAGTAGTTCTAGGTTTGGCATTAGTATTGGTAACTTTTGATATTCTTGGGTCTTAAACTAAATTATGAGATAACAAAGGCATGGATACTCTTGTAGGTAGTTTCCTATATTATAGTCGACTATTCTCAGCTTTATTGGCTACCTCATATGCCTTGAGTAAATTAAATCCTCCCACTGACTGCAACATTACTACTACATCATTTCCAATAGCCTTGAGATAGGTGGGGAATACAAAGCTTGGAGGAGGACTCATAATAGGTGGTAGCCTATGCCATGTTCTTTGAAATATCTCATTGAAATCTCCCATGGATTCATTAGGACCTCTTTTTATCACATTCAGCTAGTGAGTTATTAAAGTATGGTCACTCTTATTTTTGAACCTATTTACCAAAAATTCTCCAAAACCATCCCAATTAGTAATACAAACACCTTCTAATGTACTATACCAATAATGTGCCTTCCCCTTTAGATACATGGCAAGTAGTATAATAACTATGTTATCCTAGGTGATATTGTGGAAATTGCAAAAGTTTGAAATGTCCCTAATATGCTTAGATGGGGTAATAGGACCCTTTCCATTGAAATTGGGGAGACTTTTGGTATCATTAGGAGGAATAAGATCATACGTAGGAAGGTTAATTGGATTTTATGTGTTGAAGGTTGGGAAAGGATTCTTCTATCCATTTCTTCTTCCTTTTGATATACTATTTCTTCAATTTCCTCTTCTTCCTCTTCACAACCTTCTTGTTTAGGATCTCTAAAGGTTAGGAATGGTTTAGGGTTTTGTTCTTCAAGAGGAGTTTTAGGCTGAGGAACTTGATTAAAAATCTTACTAGAAGATGATCTGGTGAGGACCATGAAGTATACTATGAAAAAATTGATCTATAAACAAATATTCTCACCTTTTGGAGTTGCCAAATGCTATATTAGAACACTTCTGCAACCTTGGACTTGTTGAGGCCAAAATTCACCTTGACATGGAAAAAATTAGAACCAACTATCCAAATGGGCATCCAAGAATTGTTGTCATAAAATTATGCACCCTAGGACATTCTATGAATCTCCTTCAATTTGATGCAAAATTGAATCATCCTTCAAGTTTGTGGTAAATTGTAAGAGAGATGAGTCTTTAGGATTGAAAAGGGCTAGCTCCCTAAATTTTTATCTAAGTGTCTATCACCTAATCTAATGCTTGTTCATGAAAAGAGTCAAGAGTTTGCATAAAACAAAAAAAACTATGCTAAAGAGGTGATCCACCAAGAATTTATCCCACTAACTCTCACACTTCTACTAAATAACAATGTTTTCTAAGATTAATTCTATGCATTAAAAGATACTAACATAGTGTTTCAATATGAAGGTAATGTGCTTGAGATAATAAATAAAATGATTGGCATAAGGGGTAGATTTTGAACCATAGATACAATTGAATACTTTAAAGAGAGGTCAATGCATTGAACACACTTCACATGACCTGATAACATCAAAACCTTTATTCAAACATGAAGGATATATGGAGTAAGGATGATGCTATCACTTGGCTCCACTATAAATCATTAACATACTTAGATAGAAGTTTACAACTCATAATTGGTCTTATAATCAATATCCAAAATCAAAGTGCAATGTCGTTTTAAAAGGGCTTCACCATACCAAAAAAATATGGTCCTCTATAATGGATGAAATGCCTCAATTTATAGAAATTTTAGGAAGGGGGAGGGAAGAGAAGATGAAGAGTCAGAAGGACATGTGTCAACATGTGATAATCAATTAAATATGCATGAGAGAGATGGATGAGGCAATCCATGACATGCTAGGAGGTTTACTTGTCCAAAACAAGTCTTGAGAATGGTGGAAAGTGGCATAAATCCTTAAAGAGTGTCATAGGAAACTACTTCTATCAAAGATAATCCATGAGCATTAAAAAATAAAAATAGAGAAGCTAATAAATATCACTATTGAGGATATTAGAACTCATGATGATAGTTAGAAGATGTTATTTCTAATTACTAGCTATACTTTGGACACCTATAGTTGTCAATTTTATGGAAGCAATGACTCAAACTATCGACCTATCCATTTTGCTAGCTCTATCTTTACCAGATGCTCAAGATTCACACATTTTTTACCTCCATGTCTGATCTCACATTCCCATATAGTCTTTTGAATATCAACAACTATTTTTTATAGTTTGAAATTGAAGTTCTATGGGCCATCACCTTTTGGGTATTTCCTTCAGACTTTTTGTCTTGACCCTTTCTTGCAGATAATTTTCTCATAAGAATTCATCAGACAATCTTTATGAAAGAATTCACATCTTTGATATATCTATTTGTATTAGAAAAAATGTCTAAAATAAATGGACCTTAGCACCTTTTTATGTTTTCTAAAAGAATTTTTTGGACAATTTCTCTGAAATAATTCCTTTGGACTTTCTGTTTGGCCCTTCGAAATATTGAAATTGTACTTCAAAAGATTTGAAAGTGTCCATTTAGCCTTAGAATGTCCCTTCAAAAAAGTCGCAACATACCCTTAGAAAAATTTGTAAGGGTCCTTTTTAGTTTGAAAGCGTCATTCGAAAAAGTTGAAAACTACCTCTCGAAAAAACTAAAGTGCCCTTCAAAAAATTTGTTTGGTCCATTTTTATGAAAAATAGCCCTTCAAACTTTTTTTAATATACCCTTTGGAATTTTTGTAAAGGGCACTTTCTCTGCAATAATTCCATAAAATAATTTGAAGTGGACATTTTCTCGATAATAGATACCCTTCAAAAAAATGAAAATGCCCTTCAAAAAAATTACAAACATACCCTTCGAAACAGTTGCAAGGGTTCCTTTTGGCTTAAAGATATCTTTCAGAGAAATAGTAAATAACCTTTAAAAATTTGTGTGGAGAATTTTTCTAAAATAATTCAACAAAGCTTAAAACAAAAATCTTGAAAGAATTCCTTAAAGGCTTAAACAAAGACCAAAATGAACTTTCCTAAAAGAAAAGACTTGGTATTTTTGTTTGCCTTGTCAAAGACCATTTCTTTCAAAGGAAAACTAAGTACTAGACTTGGCCAAATTTGAAAGTGCAAACCTTGGGTTGGAATTTGACCAATATGGGTAAGATCAAGAGTCAATTATAAATACAAGGAATAATAGGCCTATTTGTGCCAGTGAAGTAGATGTAAGTGTAAATGAATAATATAGAACCTTAAAGAGAAAACGGTGGTCTTAAAAACCTCTAGAGGAAAGTATAGGATTATAAATGAACATTTAATAGGAGTTTTTAGTGTGGATGAGAAGGTTAGTTGACCTAATGAGCCTAGTAAGAGGCATATTGAATGAGTGAGACTAGAAGGCTATTTGATAAAGGTAAAAGGTTGAGAAGAGATGAATGAGTTGATTGGATATTGAGAGACCATAAAATATTCATCAAAGGTTTGTTCTAGGTGTTTGATAGAGAGTATAATCTAGATATAAAAGATATAGAGTTGAAGAAGAGGTCACCATCTATTGATTGAGCAAAAGGTGTCTTGAGGTGAACAAGCTTATCTTGGTGAGGTTGGTGTTTAGTCAAGAGGGAGTTGGAGCTGCCTTATAGGTTGGATCTTGAAGAAGTGTCCTTAAAGTGGTTGGGTTAGTGCCAAGTCACTTATTGGGTTGGATCCTCATTTTAAGTTGGATCTTCCTAAAGGACTAATTAAGTTGGTGCCTGACTAGTGAGGGTTTAGTGTTCCTTATGGGGTTGGTGCCTCACTAAATGTTGATACATTAATTATAAGACAATAGTCCAAGTGGTGTTTTCATTTGTTTTATTAACCATGAGGTTTTCACACATATCCTTTTTGTTCATGTGTTGGTATCTTTATTCATGCTTATATGATTTCTTCTCTATCCATTTCTTGTTTATTAGATTCATTTTAAAGGTTAATGAATGGTATATAGAATTAAAAGATAAGATTGTACACTGATCCACACCCCCCTCAGTGGTTTTTCTTCTAAAAAACATTAGTACTTGACTCACCCATACTTTATTACTTTTATTGGAAATATTTATAGGACCAAACACTATTATCCTTAGTTTTTATTTTTTTAGGCCCTCAAGCCATCATTTACCAGAATTCAACTTGAGGGGATTATTTATATCAATTTTATTTCTTTAAAAGTTTAAGTATAAATACATGCATTTATCAATACATAAATTGTACCTTACAACATCCTATAGATCTACACAAATAGAATTGACATGTGGAAATAACATGACCATTGGAGTATATCATTATATTTAGACTTAGTAAAATAGATAGATGGAATATCATTAAATCTATCATATTTTATATTGATCTATCACATGTAACCATTTAGAGATATTAATAAATAATAATTAAGAGATGTTTAATCTTTGTGTGTTATGTGAATTGTCTTATAATATGATCAACAGGACAAGATAGCTAATATTACTAGATACTTTATCTACATGTTAACATATCTGTAACATCAAATTATGATTTCATGATTTGACATTGTTTTGATATTGAAATACTCATATCTTCTTCATGAATATTCTTATCTATTATGTTACATGGGATTCAATGAATAACTATAAATAATTCAAAATATGTTTATAGATGTCTTATGTTGTAGTATGACTGTAGGATTCCATGGTTTACCTTTATACCCAATGAAAAATACTACAAAATTGATTGTTTTTAGGGTTGATTGCCTCAACACACGACTCATAAATTCATTGTCAAAGTTGATATAATTGAGATATGACTCAACCACATGATTTATGTATAGGTTTTTAAAAAAATGGGAGCCAAAGTACTAGAAGGATAGTTTTTAGCCTATAAACTGAATCCATTGGTAATAAACCCTCAAAGCTATAAATAGAGATATTCAACGTATAAATAATGTTATTAATTAGATTTATGGCTGAGGTGGGGTTTTTCAATCAAGAATATTTTATTTTAAGTAAGGACACCAAGATATTCTATGTGAATTAAAATTGTTGAGAAGTGTTGTTATTGATGTCAAGGTTGATGTCATTGATGTCAAGATGCATGGTGTGTGGGATATGAGCTTGTGTGCCTAATATGATAAGGAAACTAGGTGATAAGAGAGAATTTGAAGGAAACATAATGTATCTATATTGAGAGATAATTTGAAGGAAACTACATGATTAATCTAAGGTTGATGTCAAGTTTTAGGTCAAGGTAAACATTTTTTGAAGTAATAGTCCTTGATAACAAGGTGTCTTGAGAAGGCCAATCATAACAAGAATAGTCATATCATGAGTATGTGAATGATGAGAATATAGGTATGATATTATATAAATAACATGAAAGGAATGTGAGAAAGGTTTAAAAGCATCAAGAAGTGTTTCAAGGTTAGTTGTCAAGTTTCAAGAGTTTGAGAAGCCTAGTAATGACACTAGTCATTGCATGAAGAGACCATGTGAGAAAATATGACCTTAGTGTCCTAGTGAGATGAATTCATAGAGTCATAAGAGGATGTATAATATTGTTTGATCATGATTATAAGGATTTGGATTACTCAGGTGAATCTCAGGGTAAGCATATAAGGGTATGACCTATAGATCTAATATGCAACTAGACTAGTTTTAGATCCTACCTAACCTACTGAGGTGTCATGATGAGTTTTAAAGGACTATGAAGGATGTAAAGTAGTTTTTGAGCATGATATAGGTTTTTTTTAATTTTTTACATGAGGTGTTGAGATCTTGGACAATGGTTAGAAGGTCAATTTCAAGACCTATTATGACTTATAGGTCAAGGCCTAGAGAGCAAAGAGAGAGCATGGCCAAATGAGGTATGAGCTTTAGATTTCAAGATATTTATGGATAAATGAGAATTATCAAAGGTATGTAATGATTTTTAAAATATTTGGACCAAGTTTTAGGTAAAATTTTGAAGTTTAAGGAAAGAAAAAGTGTTTTAAGGTCTATCAATTGCACATAATAGAGGGTTCTCAACCTGAGATGAACTTTCAAGTACTCATTGGAACATGTAACCTATGCATGAGGACATAATATATTCATGGTATATGGATAAGGGTCCTATATAAAATTTACAATAATTTTTTTCTATAATTAGGAGCTAATATGTATGAGTGATCATTAAGACTGGAAGATGGTTTAAACCCTCAAAGAGCCCTAATAATGACCTGATATGAATGATATTATTCTAAAATGCTGAGAATATATTGGTATGGCTATTTAAGATATTGGAGAATGTAGTCAACTCTCCTAAGCACCTCCAAGTGTGATTGGTTTATTCGGTGAGTGAGTGGACCTTATAGATAATCCTTATTAATTAAAGATTAAAATAGCAATCAGAGTTAACCAAGTCAAAGTTGAGAAATGGATGAATGTTAAATATTGAAAATTTTATTTATTTTACATGGTGGTTTTTTATCAAATTATAGTTCTTAGATATGATAAATTGGTCATACAAGTTGACCTATTACTAAAAGGCCTAATGATACAAATAGTGAGAAAAATGGGTAGAAGTGAGAAAGTGATTAGGGATAAATAAAAGTAAATTAATATATTATTTAATACATATAAGTTTGATATATGTTTTTGAGGTCAGTAAATATGATGAAAATGTTACTCATAAGTTGACCTGTCCAGTGCAGATGAGACAATAAAGGTGTAAGGTTATGAGATTGGTATACATGACCAATATTGTAATTTAACCATGGTATCCTTATATTTGAGATTGATATAATTATATAATAATATCAAAACATTCATTAAAAATATTTGAAAGTGGCTACATAGGTGTTGAAGGTCATTATCATCATGACTATGTTTGAAGGTAAACTGGCAGATCTAGGTAAGCAAGTTGCAATGATGAGTTGGATGCTCTTTTCATAAGTTAATAGATATAATTCACATTATTTTTTTTGGGGATTTAATGGAATATATCATTTTTATAATCTTGTAATTCAATGTAATAGGTTGAAATATTGAAGCCAAAATGGCTTGTCAGGTAGAGTAAGGATTGTGAGAGAGGTCAACAAATTGGTGTGAAAGACCAATATTTGGCATTATACCTTGTGATATTTGTACTTTAGAGTGATACATATATGTAAAATAATATCTTTAAGGTGTCATATTTAAAAGTAACTATTATTTTTGGTGTTTAATATCAATTTTCCATGATTGTTTTCCTGGCTAGTTGGCAATTCTAAGTGGGCTACTTACAAAGAAGGGTTTGAGTACTTTTACCCTATTTTAGGAAGTTTAAATCATATGGTGATGTACATGAGGTCATGTAGATTATTTATATATTATTTTTTTTCATGGTTTTTTGGTAAATTTGTGTTTATGCTTTAGTTATTTAAGATGGGCTTTTTGGGTATGCACAAGCCTAATATGAACGTACTGATGGTGTGTTCCAAGTAGTGGTTTGAGATAAAAAGTGTTATTAATACTAGATGAGATTAATATGGATCTATTTTATTGTTTTATTATATTTTAATACCATGTGTGTATTTTTTAATTCTTCCAAGGAAGACAAAGTGTAGCATGTCTTAGAACATACCTAATGGGATTAGGTCTTTATGAGACCTAAATGTGAGATAAGGCCTAATTGAGATAGGTCAGACATAAAGGGACTAAAATAAATTTTGATACATGTATATGAGGTGTATTAATATCAATTTCATGGCCTAAAAAATAGGTTAAGGGTGTTTGGTTGATTAATAAGGATATGAATAAGTGACTTGTATAAATACTAGGCAATTTTAGTCCTATTAAAGTGTGAAGAGTGTAAGTGAATAAGATAACATATTGGTGAGTATAACAAGGTATTATAGACAAATAAAGTAGTGTATATTATTATTTATTATGTTTTTATATAGTTTATTCATATGAATATAAAGGTCATATGAGCTAATCAAGCTAAAAAGAGGGTTGGTTGAGTGAAGAAGGCTATGGGCGAATTTGAGAGGGATAGAAGTGTGTGAAAAGATAAGGAAGGAGATAATCATATATTTTATGATAAAAAGGGTATTATAAGGTTTATCAAGTGTTTTATGTGGATAAGTTAGTTTTGATTTATCTAGGGTTTTAATGCCTCTTTACAAGTTAGACTTGCTAAATCCTAGCTAAGTTGGTGCTAAGCTAGTTGGGGTTATTGCTCCATGTGAAGTGGGTGCTTCACTACAGTTGGTTTTTGTATCATAAAACTATAGTTAATTTTGATATATTATTGGTTTTTCATCCCCTTAAGGGTTTCCTATATATAATTTGTGTTATATTGTGTTTTTATGTTTCATGCATATGTGAATGGTTACATAGTCATTATTTGATCTACCTACTTAAATGAATGTTAATAAATGATTAAGTGGAATTAAAGTAAAGGTTTTAAATAATAATTCACCCCCCTATTTTTAATATTTAATATAACATTTGGTATTATATCTTGGTCCTTTTGAATCAGGTTCAAGAGCCTAAAGGAAGATCCTAAAAGTAAAGATGGCTAGTTAGCAAGCTCAAGGTGGCTTATCTACTAGTAAGGATTTGTTATTTAATGGATCTAATTATGAATTTTGGAATGTTAGGATATATATATATATATATATATATATATTATGTCTCAATTTCATCATATCTAGAAGTCAGTTGTGAATGTTTATAGTGATCCTCTTATTTCCCCAATTGATGTAGTAGGTAAGAAGGCTAATGAAAATAACTCCAAGGAAATAGATGCCATTCTTTATAGCATATAAAAGGTAAATATTATGAAGGTAATGAATTTTGTATCACTAAATATATATGGAAAAAATTGAAGACCATATATGAAGGATACATTAAGGTGAATATGGCTAAGTTACAGACTAATCAAAAATAGTTTAAAAGTCTGATTATGAATGAAGATGAAACAATTGCATCTTACCTATTGAAGGTTGATGGAGTTTTCAATGTCATTGGAGTATTGGGAGAATATTTAAAAGAATATATAGTTGTTCAAAAATTCTTGATATCACCAACTCCTAAGTTTGACTCTAAGATATCTATATTAGAAGAGATGCAAGATTTGGACAAGCTAGAAATAGATGAACTTCATGGCATTTTGACTATCTATGAGAAGATAACTAATGAAGGAATACATTCAATGAAAAAATCAACTTTTAAATTTGATGATTCAAAATATAAGAAGTTTAAGGATGAGGAATTCTTAGATGTTGATGATGATTAACTAATAGCCATGTTTACAAGGAAGTTGAGGTTTGGATCTATTAAGTACAAGGGTAAGATTCCCTTCAAATGGAAAGATTGGTCACTTTACATCCAAGTGTCCTAACAAGGATAAATTTAAGCATAATGAAGAACAAGATGAACACCATGGAGATGAAAATAAGGCCTATAATATTTTAAAAAATTAGGAGTTAAGGAAGTATGAAGGTAGAAAAGGAACTTTCAAGAATAAGGGAAACTTTTACACTAAAGAAGATAACTCTTCTAATGTAAGTGACTCAATTGAATTTGATAGTGATGGTGATAGTATTTAACATAAATATGGAAATATAAAACCTTTTTCATGTCCATATAATCACATAATGAGGGTTTCTCAAATGGGAAAGGCCTTATGGTTGATGTAGAATCAGATGAAGAAGAAGCTGAAGTGAACCTTGAGGCAGAATTGGTAAGCACCCTAGAAAAGTTGAAGTTCCAAAGGAGAAAGAGTAAAAAACCAAGATCATTAGTTAATTACTATGAGGAGTAGATTAGATTATTTGAGAAAAGACTAAAAAACACTTCCAAAGAGTATGATGATATCATCAATCAAATTGAAGCACAAATGGAAATAGTTAATGCAAGCCTAAAGGCTAAAGAGGAAGAATGCATTAGGTATGAAATTTAAGTGGAATCATTTAAATCTAAGTTGAATCAAGAATATAGAAAGGTGAGGACCTTTGTGAAGTTTGAAAAGAGCACCGAGTCTTTAGTAGTCAAAAGTTTGTAAGTGACAAATAAGTCTTGGTTTCAAAGAAGACTAAATGGAGGCACCTCAAGTCAAGGAAAAGACTATTGAAGACAAGAAGGTTAGCGTAAAATCACTTATAAAATAAACCAATGATATAAGGTATGATAATTCATTTAATGGTTAATTTTTTGTGTGCAATCAGTTTGGTCATAGAGTAAATAAGTGTAGAAGACCCTCTAAAAATGAGTACTCATGAAACTATGAAAGGAGTCACAATTCACATCAGTCAAATGGTATGTACAAAGTGGATATATATATATATATATATATATATATATATATATATATATATATATATATATATATATATATATATAATGTAGGACACATTGAAATATTTTATCCTAAAATTTTTATAAGGTCATCAAGTCAAAATAGAAGGTTTGAAGCCCTTAGAGTACAATAAAGAAGACAAATTAATGTATGGAAACTAGAGATAATGAAGATGATTCATGATCATTATACAATGTCATGTGGACTATTTTTATATGATAGAACATGATTTAGATGTAAAATTAAATCAAGAATTCCTATCATTATTTCACATTGATGATCAAATGATTGATGGAGAGATTAAGCCTATAGTGATAATCAAGCCTAAAAGGATATTGAAAGACATTTATTAATGTGAAAGCATGGAGATCTAGGAATCTCTTGAATTGGTATTATTTTAGTTTCATATGGAAAAGGGTGACTCCATTAGGCTTCATTGAGAAAATCTATAGTTATCAAAATCATGGTGGATGCTTGGTTTGAGGGGGAGTTATTCAGGTTGTTGATTGAGCTTGATCTGTGTTGAAGTGGTCTTTTAATCTGATTTCATTTTGAAATAGGTATGCATGGTTTGAGGAGTATGTTACCTTAATGTTTCATATTCTATGTGTTGAAATTTTGTTTCAAATAAGGTGTGTTTCTAGATGATAGTTATGGAAGACCTTTATCATTAATGTCAAAGAAGGAGAAAGATCAGGAAGGGAATATGACCAAACTAGGGGAGATGAGAGTGACTAGTTTGAAGAAGGTTTTTCCATCAATGAAAAAAGGGGAGTTTATTGATAATTTTTTTCATTTATGTTAAGGTTGATATAATTTGATGTCAAGGTTGATGTCATTGATGTCAAGATGCATGGTGTGTGGGATATGAGCTTGTGTGCTTGATATGACAAGGAAGCCAAGTGACAAGAGAGAATTTGAAGGCAACCTAATGTCTCTCTATTAAGAGAGAATTTTAATGAAATATAATTATTATTCTAAGGTTAATGTTAAGTTTTAGGTTAAGGTTAAGGTAAGCATGTTTTGAAGTACTAGTCCTTGAATACAAGGTGTCTTGAGAAGTCCAGTCATAACAAGCATAGTTATATCATGAGCATGTACATGATGAGCATAAAGAGGTATGTACATAGGTATCATATTATATAGGGACCATGAAATGAATGTGATAAAGGTGTATAAGCATCAGTAAGTGTTACAAGGTATATTTTCAAGTTTTAAGAGCTTAATAAACCTAGTCATGAGACTTATCATTGCATGAAGAGACCTTGTGAGAAGATATAGCTTAGTATCCTAGTGAGATGAATGAAAAAAGTCATAGTAGTATATATAATGTTTTTTAATAATTATTATAATTCATTAGATCACTTATGTTAATCTTAGGGTAATCCTATAAGGGTAGGACCTACAGACCTAGTATGTAATTAGACTAGTTCTAGATCCTGCCTAACTTAATGAGGTGTCATGAGGATTTTCAAGACCTATGGAGGATGTAAATTAGTGTTTGATCATGAGAGATTTTTTTAAGATTTTACATGATGTTTTTAGAGCTTGGATAGTGGTTATAAGGTTAGTTTCAAGACCTATTATGATTTGTATGTCAAGGCCTAGAGAGAAAAGAGTGAGAGAGAGCATGGCCAAATGAGGTATGTGTTTCATATTTCAAGATAAGTATGGAAAAATGAGAATTTTTAGAGGTATGTCATGTTGTTTCAAATATGTTGACCAATTTTTAGTTCAAATTTTGAAGGTTAAGGCAACAAAAATTTCTTTAAGGTCTCTCGAGTGCACAAAATGGAGGGTTCTCAACCTACGAGGAAATTTTAAGTGATCATTGGCCTGTGTAATCTCTGCATGAGAACCTAATATATTCATGTTATAGATGAAGTTTCCTATCTCAAAGTTTTAATCATTGGTTTCTAGAATGAGGATCTAAATTTTATGAATGATCATTATGACTCAAAGATGGTCTAAACCGATAAAGAACCCTAATAATGACCTAATATGAATGATATTGTTTTAAAGTGAGCATAATGGATATGTATGCATGTTTAATATATTAGGTCACATATTCAACTCTCGTAGGCACCTCTAGGTGTAATTGGTTTGTAAGGTAAATGAGTGGACCCTATAGGAAAGGCCTTGTTCCTCAAAGATTTAATGTAGTAGTCAAATTTGACCAAATCAAAATTTATAAATGGATGAAGGTTGAAGATTTAGAATTTTATTTTTTGTCCATGGTAGTTTTTAATAATATTATATCTCTTAAATATGTTAAATTGGTCATACAAGTTGACCTATTGCTAAAAGGCCTAATGGTCCGAATCGTGAGAAAACTAGGAAAAAGTGAGAATGTGATTAGGGATTTGATATCATATATTAGGGATGAATCCACTTAAATTAATATATTTTTAAATACCTTTAATATATTTTCAAGTTGGATAGATGTTTTTTAGGTTAGTAGATATGATGAAAATGTTGCTCATAAGTTACCCTGTCTAGAGTAAATGAGACAATAAAGGTGTAATGTTATGAGATTGGTATAAAATACCAATATTTTAATTTTAACATGGTATAATTATATTTTAAATATATAAAATTATATAATAATATCATCCACATACATTATAAATCTTTGAAAGTGTCTACACAGGTGTTGAAGGTCATTATCAACATGACTATGTTTGAAGGTAAATTAGTAGATCTGGGTAAGCAAGTTGTAATGATGAGTTGGAGGATATTTTAAATAAGTTAATGGATCTTATGTACATAATATTTTTTATATTTAATTAACTATATATCCTTTTCATAATCTTGGATATAAGTGTAAGAGATTGAAATATTGAAGCCAAAATGGCTTATCAGGTAGAGTAAGGACTGTGAGAGAGAATGGAAATAGACCTTGTGATATTTGTACTTGAGAGTAAACTAGATATTTAAAATAATATCTTGAATGTGTCATATTTCATTTGAAGTATTATTTTATCTATTTAATATCATGTTTCCATGACTATGTTTTGAGGTTAGTTGGCAATTCTAAGTGGGCTACTTGTAGAGAAGGGTTTGAGTATTTTTGACCTATGTTGGAAAGTTTAAATCATATGGTGATGAAAATGAGGTCATGTATAATGTTTATATATTATTTTTTCCATGTTTTCTTGTAAAATTTGTGTTTATTCTTTATTTATTTAAGATAAAATTTCTATGTATGCACAAGCCTAATATGAATAATACTAATGGTGTGCTCCAAGTAATGGTTTGAGATAAAAAGTGTTATGAAGACTAGATGAGATTACCATGTATATATTTGTTTATTTTATGATATTTTACTATGATTTTTGGAGTTTTTAAGTTATCCAAGGAATTCAAAGTGTAACGTGTCTAAGAACATACCTAATGGGATTAGGTCTCTATGAGACCTAAAGGTGAGATAAGGCCTAATTGAGACAGGTCAGACCTAAAGGGACTCAAATCATGTTTGATTTATGTCTATAAGATTTAATAATATCATTATCATGGATTAAATAAAAGTGTAAGGGTGTTTTTCCAACTAAGAAGGATATGAACAAGTGACTTATATAAATATTAGGTAGTTTTAGGCTTATTAAAGTGTGAAGAGTATAAGCAGATAAGATAGCATATTGGTGAGTAGAAGAAGGTATTATATAAAATATAAGAGTATATAGGATAATTTATGATTTATTTATATAGGATATGAATATGAGTATCAAGTTCATATGACCTAATCAAGCTAAGAAGAGGGCTAATTGAGCGAAGAAGGTTAGAGGTTTGTTTGAGAGGGATGGAAGTGTGTGAAGAGTTGAGGAAGGAGATCATGATATATTATATGTGAATAAAGGTATTATAAATTTTATAAAGTGTTTTAGGTGGCTTAGTTGGTGTTGATTAATCTAGGGGGTTGGTTCCTCCTTTTAAGTTGGTGCTTTCTAAAGCCTAGCTGAATTGGTGCTTAGCTAGTTGGGGTTGGTGATCCATGTGAAGTGGGTGTTTCACTAAAGTTGGTGTTTATATTATATGAATATAGTAAATTTTAATATATCAATGGGTTTTCATCCCCTTGAGGGTTTCCCACATATAATTTGTGTTATCTTGTGTTCTTATGTTTCATACATAAGTGAATGGTTACTTATTCATTGTTTGATCTACATACTTGAATGAATGTTCATGAATACTTAAGTGGAATTGAAGTAAAGGTTTTAAAGACTAATTCACCCCAATTTTAGTCATATTTATTTCAATATGAATATATAAAAACCTAAAACCACCATGATTTTTTTTTGTATTATGTGATTAATTTATGAGCACATGGGTGTGAAGTTAGAGAAAAGAGGCTGAAATATTTAGCTTCCCTCTTGAGAGAATGTAAGAAAATAAATACTAAAATAAGCATATTGAAGGATTTATAAGGAGGAATTACAAATTATTATACATTTACTCTTGATAATATGACTTATCAAAGAGTGAAGGCCCTCAATCAAGCATAAATGGGTAGAGTGCATCATGTGCAAGGAGTAGATGCAAAGAAAAAGGGAAAGTGGGTTAATAATGTTGATATATACACATACAACCAAGAGGAAATAAGAGAATATATAGACTGAGATAATGTTCATTATAGTATATGGAGTAGAGCACCTAGGGTATGGTAGGATTTAGAAAATAAAAAGTGATGGTGTGATAAGGAGAGGAGACATAGTCTTCACACTACTATACCTGATAGTGTATGTGTATACTCAAGTACCTTATCACCCTGAATGACCATGTAATGATGAGCTAGTATATAATAAATAGATTGTTATTTTTATGATTTTTTATAGTTAATGGATATGTGATAAATATTTTTATTATTATTTTCCATGTATATTATTTATGGCTACAAAAATTGTCTAATGTATATTTTAAAGTAATAGGATAAATTCACCTCACAATTAGTGGGGTCATATAAAAAATGTGTAGAGATTAATTATTAATTATATGGGCCCCTATTTTAATTAGACATGGGGGTGTGTTATTCACAAAAAAATATAATCAATTATCACAAGAATATAAGAATAATTAGGAAATTATCAATTAGAAAGCCAATATTCTTATTTTTTACATATTGGGCATGTATAAGAATACATTAGAAAAATATAATAAACTATCAATTAGTAAGCCAATATTATTATGTTAAAAAATATAATAATATTCTAATATGCCAATATTCTTATAGACTTGTGTAGAATGTGCATGTGACCATTCTACACAAGAATCTAAGAATATAGGCACACATAGTAAATACCAAATATGAAAGCATTTAGAAATTAGGATATAGACTATTGAGGATAACCCTATATGATGGGATACCCTTGGTATCCATGATCACAGATAATATTGGAACCCATTTCTCATCAAATTGTCAAATGGTTGGGGATCCATGAAATTTATTCATTAGGGACATCGACATGAAGTATCTAATAATAATTAGACAATTATCAATTATTAGGAAGCCAATGTTCTTTTATTTTTTACAATGGGCATGTTCCATCTCTATAATAATATATTATGAATGGTATTGTAAGAAATGTTGTCCTCTTTATTGACCCAATGGTCTGTTTGATCTAAAATAAATTGGGTTTGATAAAAAAAATATAAAAGTGAGGGAAAGGTAAGGCATAAAAGTGTTAGGAAAGGTTAGTCATATTTATTTATGAATATTATAATGTGAATTATTACATAAGTAATAATTCATACAGAGTTATATTGGGTTAGTTAGTATAATATATTTGGTTGTTGTGATATTATTTTGAGTTAAAATAATATTACGTATTTAGGTTCATTGTTAATAAACTATGAAATATTATAGGTTAGTGATTTTTAGGGATATGGTTGAGATATTGATGGAAAAATGATCTCTGTGATGATATGAATGACTTTCCTATAAAGGTGTAATGTTCTGAATGAAATCAACACAATATAATAGTAGATGTTTATAATTACTCTTTGTGTATTTGGATTGTATAATTAACTTTATTAATTCATGTACTAGTTAAATCTTTGTTAATCTCCTCCAATACCTAATAGTGGTATGATAGTAGGAGGATACTATAATGGATTGTTGACGAAGTTTGAAGGGGTAAATTCATTTCTTTTATGATCTCCCCATTTATGAGATTAAAAAAATTACCAAGTTGTGCTTTTAGAAGCTTTAGTTTTATAGAATAGAATAGATTTATGTGATATCCCCATTCATGAGAGTTAAAAAAACTACCAAGTTTTGCTTTTAGAAGCTTTAGTTTTGTATAATAGAATAGATTTATGTATTGATTTGAGAGTGTGTTTACATATATGAGGAGGCCTACCATCATAAATCTTATTAATCATGAAAGATATTATGAAGGAGAAAATAACATCCATTATTATATCATGTAGCTATCATAACTGTTATGTTGGAGTTTATCTCCAACACATAGACTTTTATATTTTAGAACATAAAACTTATGCATTTAATTCCTACCATTATTAAAATTATACTATGATAAGTAAATTAGTTCTCCTCATACATTGTAACTCTACCATAATGTTACACCTTTGAGATTCTAATCTACTATATCTATGGCTATGCAAATATATGCCATTTGTTTTCACCTAACCATGTGTATTTGTAGTTAACATCTAATCTATGATCTAAAAAAATAGTTTGAGCCAAAAACTACAATATGCTTATTCTGATGTGTTTGTTGTGTATTGATTATGTACATCAATGAGTAGTTTGATGGATATAACAAACCATAAACTTTTATTTTCATTATCTAGTAATTCATTACCCTTATTAAATTTACTATTTTTTAAGGTGGTTGATCTTTCCATATACTATAGCTCCAATTCTAGATAAGACACACTGTAAACTCATTATGTCTTAGCTTTAGTGGTATCTAATGTACCTGCAACCCATGATGATATCTAGCTTGACTCCAATGGTTAATACAATCTGATGAATGATAAATTCTCCATGAGCATTGTTAAATTGGCCTCTATCAATTTTGTTCTCATATTTTATTCACATTACGCACTAGTTCAAATATTTTACACTTGAATTCCATTCATATTATCAACTTCATAAAAAATATAATATTATTATTTATTTAGTCTCAAGTATCTGATTAGAAAAAGTCATATTATGTGTCATTTAGGTCTTAAATGCCTTTTTTATATAGTCAAAGTAATTTTTTAGCTGAGTCTTTTTTATCGTTATAATAATTTTTTGTTTTTTCATAAGATATGACATGGAGTATATTAAAGAGGAGTCTTATTATTATCAGTTTAGTCAATTATAATTTATGTTTTGGTTTTGTAAAATGGCCTTTATAAATGTGTCATTGAGTGCCAATTTTTAGGTCATCAAAAGAAGACTAATGAGTCATTTTTAGAATTTGTCATTGTATGTTTATTATATATCATCAAAGTCAATAATAGTGTCATCAATGTTAAATTTAGTCATTTATTGTATGGATGAATTTTTGGTGGAAATTGACATCCAACTAGTTTCACATTTTAGGGGCAATTTATGATAATAAACACAATGTGGAAACTATTGAACTTCCATTTCCAATAAATTGAGTAAGCAAAGATAGGAAGGAGGTTAGAGGCATTGGAGGATGGAGGCCATTCAAGCCTCTCATTAATCACTAATGATGGGACAACTTCAGCTTTAATGGTGCATATATTTTATTATTTTTAGTACTTCTTTATATGTGTGAAAACTGAGAGATATATTTCCTATTTGCCCACATAGTGTAAAATAATTTGTTTTATGGATATGCAAGACTAAAATTTGAATAAATGGTTCTTGCTTATATTTCCCACACTATATAGGTTGATGAGTTTCCCTTAGTGAATGGTTGATGGGAGATAATTCATTTTTGAAGTTCCCACACTGATTTAATAGATGTGTTATTATGAGTGGTTGATGAGAGGTTAATTATGTTCCTTATTTAGTTTAATTAAGTCCTATGAAACATATATTATAATGTAAGGCCTAAGGGGGGATGTTAGGAAATGTTAATCCTCACATAGATTTGTGAATATTGTAATGTGCATTATTACATGAGTAATAAATCACTGGGAGTTATATTGGATTAATTAGTATAATATATTTGGTTGTTGTGATATTGTTGTGAGTTATAACAATATTATGTATATAAGGTATTTATTAATAACATATGATGGATTATAGGTTAGTGAGTTTTTTTTATTTGATTAGGTAAACAACCTAGTTTTACAAGGATACAAAAACCATAAAAGTGCTATACAAAAGAGTAGTAAGACTCAAAGGATGAAACAATTAAAAAAAAATTAGTTAACCCCTAAGAAGGTGAAATAAAACACACAAAAAAAGAGATCAGGAAGGAGAATCCTCTGGTGGTTCCTTTTCATATTTAGATATCTTCTGAGGTACACCCTACTTATTCTTGGAAACTTTGGCCCTCATCTTGTATCTCCAAGAATCTGAATGGAACCACTAGTGTTTAGTAAGGGGTATACAGGGTACTTAAACAAACAACTAGAAGGCTAGAAGGCTCAAGGCTTCTATGGGATACTAGAGATCTATAGAGGCTATTTGGTTTGCCAGCTTGTACCAAGCTATATAAAGACTCAAAAACTAGGTTAGGGATAATGTGATCAATAATACAAATAATATAGGTATATTCAATGGGTATAACCACAATAAAGAGATAAATTAAGACTATAAACCTACTTGCATATAAATTACATAAATGACAATGTTGAATAAAGAGAACTATCAAGTAATGCATAAACTTGGAATAAAAAACACTTTTAGGCCAAATTAAAGATGTTTTAGGAAGTAAATAAATTTTAAATAAAGGGTAAAAGAGCATGCCTAATTTAAGCCCAAGATAACTCTTTATTTTAAACACTATTGTTTCCTAATAAAGCAACTTTCTAGTTTATCAAGAGAGGAAGTTGTTTAAGCAAATACATAGATTTTTTTGAGAAATTAGGATTATATTGTGCAATGATAAATTTTTTAAAAGCAAAATGACATGTAATGGAAGATATTTTAAGTAATTAAGGATATTCTTAACCACATACAACTGTAAAAACTTTAAAAACTATCCTAGATAATGCCCTAAATAAGTTAAAGCACTAAAGTAATAAAAAAAAACATATATACTACTACAAACAAATAAAAATTTAAATTTTCATGGAAAAGTGACCTCATATAAAACTCAAAAGTATCATTCATACTTTTTGCCAACTAAATATTCAAGATAAGAAGCAATGAAGAAGGAGATCAAGCTGTGTATAAGCTGAGTCTGAATTAGGAGTCAAAAGCAGTGGAAGAGGTGAATGATAATTTGCCAACTAAGATAGATCCTATAGATGGAGAATAAAAATAGGTGAAATTGAGTCTTGAGATAAATAGGAGAAAATCACAAGATTTAGGAACATTGTAGAGAGCAATGTAAATCACCAAGATGAATTGTAGAGTAGTAGGGCATCCCCTATCATAATGAAAGCTAAGTGTTCCAAGAATGAACCAAGTGAGATTCAAGAAGGAAATAAAGCTTTGAGAGTTATGATAAAGAGAGAATATCAAATCAAAAAATAAGAAAGAGAGGCTAAAATTAATGATGAAGCATCATATAAGAAAACCCTAATTTACCAAAGGCCAAAAAGTAACTATTTTTAGCCATTTTGGGCCAAATTGGATCCTTTTCAACATGTTTACCTAGTCTATGGTTTAGGCCATGGATTTTCAAAAGGAAACATGTGGCCTAAGACATGGGTTTCCTTTCCAAGCCACATCCTAGGTTAAAAGGCCACTTCGAGTGGTCAACAATCCTTTGGAAGGGCCTTGGGAGGCATCTAGAGGGCCTGTCAGTGTGCAAAATGGTAGTAAGATGATAAGGATGTATAGGGGATAAATGTATGACATAGGAAAGGTCCATGCAAGTGTAAAATGTATCAAATCAAGATAGCTAGGATTGATAGTCTGTATATGAGCTGATGTGTAATCATAGGTAGGAGTAGGATCATGAGAAGTATGATTACATATGGCCCCAAGGTATAAGCAATCAATGTTGAAATAAACAAAGAATGTCATGAAGTACCTAGAAGCCACACAAAATCAAAGGAAAATAAGAACTAAAAAGATAAAAAAGATAATTACCTACACTCACTAGATAAGGATGGTAATGGAAGAAGTCAACGGTGTAATCCACAGGTGAGAGTGTAAATGTTGCATAATCTAAAATCAAATCTAAAAGTAGTTCTATCTCCTAAAAAGAAGGGACACAAGTGATATCAAATCAAATCATAACATCCATAATGAAATTCACTAGGGTGTCAGCCCTAGTTTTCTCCTTGTGAGGGGTATGGATGACCTAGATGTCCTTGAAGTAGGAGAGCAAATCATGTGCCACCTTCAAGAGGGAGACCAAATTAGAGTTAAGGATGGCCCAAAAACTAGTGAATTGAGACATGGCTAAGATTGAGTCAGAGAATAACTACACATAACATGTACCTAACCCATGGGTATCAGTTAAAGTAAAAATGATTGTGTGATACTTGGTGATGTTATTCATCTCACTTGTAAGGAAGAAAATAGCTACAACAAGCTCATGGACCCATAGATCATCAATAACCCAATCCATAGTAATAGGTTATGGGTATACCTAACTACAACCATCTGTGTAAATCACCATTGAGAGGTACACCATGATGGGGTTCAAGGATGTAGGACAAATAACTATAAAAATGTGATATCAAAGAAAGGCAAGATAAGCGAGTTGCATGATGATAATAAATAATGTAACCAAGTTACAAAAAAAGTGGTTGACTAATGTTGGTTACGACAAGAGGTAACAAGGGAAAGTGGGGGGAAGTTCATACAAGATGAAGACCAATCAATAAGACTAGATCAAGTCCGAAACTATCTTAACTAGCTAATGACCTTACCTATAACCATGATGAAAAAGAGAGAATGGGAGTTATAATGGATTAAATATAAAAAATTAGAGAAATGACAAAATAAAAGAAGCATGGTAATTAAATTTTGTGCTTGGGTACCCACAAGATGAGGCACCGGCTTAGGAGCTCAATGGGGACCCAAAAGGGTCCCAATGACTAGAACAAGGCTAGAACAGGCCCAAGGAAGTATCAGATAAAAAATAAAGGCCACCAATGTGCTTAAAATGGGTCAAAACCCTTAAGATGGAGGTTTTGTGGTTTGGAATGCAAGAAAGGGTAAAACAATTGAAAAGGGCCCACAAAAAGGGACAAAATAAGAAAAAAGAGTGAAATGTGAATCATTTTCACACTAATTTTCAATCTAAGAGAGACTAAGGAGATCTTACTAGCCATCAAAGCCCAAGTGGAGTAAATGAGGATGCAGGAGCACACCATAGGTGCACAAGATGGTATGGGTAAGTCCTCTGATTAAAATTTTGTCAAATTTTATCCATTTTTGGGGTTTGGGAGGCCCAAAGTCCATTTCGACATAATCCAAATGATTCAATGGATGAATCAAATGGAACAACCAATCAAAATGATTAGGAGGTAGAGGAAAACACATTGTAATTGTTGAGAATTTAAATGGTCTTGGGAAGGAGAAATAGGAATCCTTAAGGCTTCCTAAGGGCCCACACCCCAAGCCATAAACTAAATGGGAAATGTAATGGCCTAAGATACTTTTAGGCCTTGGGGGTTATGGCCTAGGCACCTGCTAGGTTGTGGTTGTGCCTAGAAGGCTATGACTTGGGATAGAAAGGCCTTAAAACATGCCTTGAGGAGCTTGAGAAAGCCCAAGAAGGCCCATAATGGACCATAATAGGTTTGAGGGAGGTGGAATAGATAAATAGATTAAAAAAATTGTTTTTTTACTTATTTTGACTGTTTCATAACTAGTAGCACTAGTCATTTTTCCTATTTCTTGGTTTTGCATATAGGTAGGGGAGTTAGTGCACCAACAGAGGGAGAGCCTTCATAGGTGGGTGAAAAACCATCATAGAGAGATAAACCTTATGAGGTGACCAACCAAGAGAGAGTTCCATCATGGTTTGTTGAAGAGGATGACACTCTACCTATAGAGAACCAAGATCACCTATAAAGTGTAGGACTTTAGAGACTAGTACACATGCCTTCACTATGTTACTTTAGGGACCTGGTGAATATATTAGTAACCACATGGGCACTTGAGAGACATGTATTCTAGTTGGGGCCAAAGCTAGGGCATCTTGAGTAATGAGTATGTGTACTAGCTTTATGTGGTTGAGCCTATAGGGAGGAATATAGAGCTAACATAGATGCAAGACATAGTCATAGATGAGGACTATTTAGTAGGACCCCATCGAGAGTGGAATATCTATTGAGTACATATCACATAACTATCACTAGGGGTTCTACTACTACAAAGAGTGATAATAGGCATTATGGTTGGGAGAATCTACATTTACCAAAGTATAGGGAGACTACCACTAACTTGGATAGGAGTTGTCCAATAAGTAAAGGGAGGATAGAGATACACGTGGGGATAGTATATCTTGGGTAGGTTATACTAGTATTTAGATCACATTTGGTGTATAGGGGTAGGAATATTGACACAACCCAATGTACTTATATCTTGGGATAAAAATAGAATTGAATTGACATGATCATGGACACTATGGGAAAGTAATGCATACCCTATATTAGAGGAGGGTACTATATGGTCCACATGGTTTATAGATAAGGATATGCTTATGTAGACCACCTTAGATTAGTATATAATGGATAGATACATTTGAGATCCATATAGATATATGGTGTGGTCAAAGGATGCTTGGGTGGAGATCCACATGGGATAAGAGGAGTTATAAGGTCTATAAGGGCCATACTAGCCTCTAAAGAGATAGGAACTAGTGGCATGAGAGAGATGGGCACAGTCCAGGCCAGTTAAGGCTAAGCATAAAGGGTAGATAAGATATAATAAGGGAACCATAGTGGAGATAAGCATCCACAATGAGGACCACCACTACTAGGAGGAGCATGACCTATTAAAGGGCCATAGAGGCCATCAACATGACTAGGTAAGAAAAGTGTATTTACTAAATAGCAATTTATATTTTGTACTCATCCTTTAGCAAGAGATGATATGTGACTAATATATGTAATATGTGTGTATGTGTGTAGGAGAAAAACCTAGCTAGACTAGACCCTAGATGGACCTATTGTTAAAGGATTTATTCCTTAATGTAGTAGCAACATCACTAATAAAATAAGTTCCATATTTACTAGTAGGGTCAAAGCCACATACTCAATTTTGATGGGTGAGTTCATGAGCATCACTTGAGTTGGCAAGATAATAACACAATATATCATGTCTATAGGTAGAGTTAGCATGGAATGAGGTAGTTATAGAATGACATGAGATAGATGTAGCATGAGTTGAGGCACAACTTGCTAGAGTGAAGGTTGAGATGAATTGATTGCAATTTTAGTTAGCTTGAGATCAAGCTAGAGGAGCAGAGGTAATTGGAGAGAGGGTAGACCAAATAACTTCCCTAGAGGAGAATGTGGCTTAACTGGTCAAGAGGTAGAGATCAAGATCTCCACCTAGATTAGGGCTACCATACATAGAGCCTAGTCATAGGTTGATTAGGATGGTATCATATATGTAGCCATGTATGTGGTAATTTTGGGGACTATGATCACAAGCTTAGAGAAAGACATGTGATGTACCTAGATAAAAAAATGTATTTTTATGATATATATATATATATACAATCATTTCTCATTATTATCACATGTGTATATGATTTTACATGTGATGTGTATGCTTCATTTGATATAAAATACTAGATACATATGATTAAATAGTAGGAACTACAAATAAAGAACCCACACGCACACATATATATAAGTATCTTAGAGGTTAGTGGTGTAAGAAAATTGGAAAGGTTCACCTTACCACCATAGGTGACTTTCCCATAGGGTCATACAATCCCTAAACATGAAATGTCTTAAGGTAAAACCCATTGATCAGGTTCTATAGAGGCCTACCTTTGAGGGTCAAGAGATGATAAACCCTGTTCTCTAAAGAGGTAGTGATAATGAAGAGGATAAACCACCTTTTCACAAGTTTTCCCTTCTTGTAGTGATCCTTATAAAAGATGAGGACCATATCACCTACCTTGAATGGATTTAGGAGCACTAATTTATCAAATTGGTGGCATTGACAATGCTGATAAGTATAGTTTTGCTCAAGAGCATCAATGTGGCACTCATGTAGCTACTCAAGCTCGGTGAGGTGAGCAACACATTTTTCCTCATTAGAGAGGGATCCAAACATATTAACCTACAAGGAAGGTATTAATAACTCTAAAGGAAGAATAGTCTCATAACCATATATGAGATCATATAGGGTTGTACCCATGACCATTTAGAATTTATTATGGTAGGCCCAAAGGGTAGGATAGAGCATGAGATGCCAGTCACTCTTAGATTGGGAAATAGTACATAGATACATCTTCTTCAAAGTCTTATTTGATCATATATCTTAGGGATTTGGAAGCTTGGGCCATGATCATAGTGGGGACCCAAAACCTAAAAATGAGATAATTTAGGATAAATTTGGCCATGGTCTTTCCACACATACCACTTAGAGGCATGGCCTCAAATATCTTCATGAAATAGTGATGGTGATGAACTAGTGATGGCTATCAAAAGAGATGGGTTTAAACTCATAGACAAAGTCAATATCCCAAAATAAGAAGGGATAAGGGGATGAAATATAATACAAAAGGCTTATAGGGGAATTGATATCATCCTTGATGATTTGATAGATCTTTCATTTCTTGGTGTATTGGATAGTGGCCTTAACAAGAGTGGGCCAATAATAACTCATCCTGATAATATGTCGAGTGGTGGCTTGCCCTCCTTGGTGGCTACCACAAACACTCCCATGAGACTCCTCCAATGTGACCATGGTGTCTTTGGGGGCTAAGCATTGCATTAACATGCCATCTATACCTATTTTAAATGAAGCACCACTAATGATGACATAACAAGTGGTAAGATTGAAGATTCAATAACATTGTTATGAAGGGGTGTTGATGGGACAATATTGAGTCTCAAGGTAATGGATAATGTCTCAATACCAACCACACTCAAAGACCTCAATTTTTCTAATTGAGTATAGCATCTCATTAGGGAAGGCACCATCAAAAAATTCTATTCTAGGATTGGGTAGTGAACATTTAATAAGTTACTCAGCTACAACTAAACTCTTGGTGGACTTTTGGTTAACAATGTAGAGTTTAAAATATTGAAAAAGCATGATCCACCTTGTAATTTGAATAGAAATATGTGTCTTATCAAGAAAATAGTAGATTGAATTAGATTGAATAATCACATTTGTGGTTTGGACCAACATGTAGTGTTGTAACTTCTTCATGGAAAATATGAGGGAGAGGTATTGCCTGTCCATGGTAAATTAGTTAAGCTCAAGGCCAACTAGTGTGTGAGAAATGTAGTAAACAATTCTCTCTCTACCAGTGTAATCCTTTTGAAACATCATTCCCTTGATGTAAATATCAATGGCAAAGGTTTATAAGATAAACTCATGACCCTCAATGGGTGCCATCACTATGGAAGGGTTATGAAGCATGTACTTTAATTCCTCAAAATCCACTTAGACTTTAGGAGACCATAAGAATAGGGTGTTATTACATAAGAGACATGTGAGGGGTATGGATTTATGAGCATAATCCTTGAGGAAATGCCTAAGGAAGTTGAGTCTTCTAAAGGAGGAATACAACTGAATGAGATTACATGAGGGAGGCATCTCAAGGATTGCCTTGATCTTCTCAAGATCCACCTTGATGCCTCTCTCCAAAATGTGGAAGTAAAGAAGATTTCTAGTAGAAATGTCAAAAATATACTTCTCAAGGTTAAGGCTGATGTGATACTCCTTGATATGCTCAAATATGATACTAAGGTCTTGCATATGCTCATCTTGCTTATGGGATTTTTTGAAGAGGTCATCAACATAACAATCCATAATCTTGTGGATGAGGTCATGAAAAACATGGGTTATGACATGTTGATACATGGGCCTAACATTCTTTAGACTAAAAGTCATGATGGTGTAATAGAAGGTACCCTAAGGGGTAGTGAATGTCATCTTGTGCTAGTCTTTGGTGTAATATAGATTTGGTTGTACCCTAAGAATCCATCCATGAGGGACATGATCTCATAACCAAATATGGAGTCCATAATTTGATTGATCAAAGGAGTGGAAAACTATCCTTTAGAAAAGACAAATCAAGATCTTTAATATCAATTTAGATGCAAATGGTTTCATTCTTCTTGAGAATAGGGATGATGTTGGTAACCCATCATGGGTAGTTAGCGGATTGGATGAAAATAAGTAAGATGAGATTTTTAATCTTAACCTTGACTAATTACGAGACTTTGACCATCATTGGTCATTGATTTTGGTGAATGGGATGGGGACCATCATACATAATGAGGTTATGGAAAATGACTTTAGGATCCATGCCCTTCATATTAGTGTATTCCCAAGTGAATACATCCAAAAATTCTCATTAAAAGGTGACCAAGACATCCCATTCCTCTAGAGCAAGTCTAGCACTGATCTTGATGATCTTTGGCCTTCTATAAGTGCCAAGGTTGACATATATAGATCCTCAAACATCCATATCATATATTTCCTCAAAATAGTTAGGTGTGGGAGGGAGTGATTGGTCTAACACCTTAGGCTCAACTTTTAAGACATACACTGTGGGGATGCTATGGGTTGGGCCCATCATAGAGAGAAATATCCAAACCTAACAAATTAAGGGTATAGTGGAACTTATATTAGGATATCATGATCTTGTAACATTCCTTTCTCTCCTTAAACAAGTTATACAAGTTATGTGACATAACATGAATGAAATAACACTTGATATCAAAATCAACTACTCTAGCGGTCTCTATAGGAGACACATTGAGAGAGCCTATACTCTGATGGGAGAAGTGTGATGTGTGAGGAAGCTTAATTTTTATGGAGACATCTTGAAAGAGGTCTCCCAAAAGGAAAGAGACAACCTATCATTCTAAAATATGAAGGAGTGAATGTTGATCAATACTCGTCTAGATCACAACATTCATCCTTGATGAAATGAGACTCAAAAGCATGAGGCATGTGGGAGTCCATAGAGCCCTATGAGTATACAAACAAAGCCTCACCTAAGGGCTTTGTATTTGTATAAATTAATTCTTATGGATCTAGATCAACCTCCATGGTATGAACCTCACCTTCACGTATGAACTAAACCATGAAAAATTTAGCTAATGGGATAGATTTCTTGGTAGCAGTCTAGGGATGACCAAGAATCATAATATATTAAAGATCTAAGTCTAAAACACAAAACTCAATCCTGACTATCTTGGGGCCAAACTTGATTCTAAGATTCACATTTCCCATTGGTTCAACCATGTCCTTATTGAAACCAATACACTTGTGGTGAGAATCAAAGACCTTCTTCTAACTAATCCCATCATCATTGAACACATACAGGGGCATGATATTCAACATAGCTCCTTCATCAATGATGCATCTATTAACACAAAAATCATTAATGGAGGTCTCAATGTAGAGATGGAAGTAATCCCTCTTTTCAATAACCTAAGTGTCTGGCAAAGAGGTAGGGTCTAAAGATAACATAAGAGGATGAGGGTGCTTAGACACATCACAGTTAAAAAAATTTTTGACATCATCCATAATGGACCCTCATGAGAGAGGCCAATCTCATCAAAGATGAGGCCCCTTTTCTCAAGGTAAATTCAAAAGAGGTCCCAAATGGATATCCTAGATAAGAGGCCATATAACTCCTCTATGATGGAGTAAAGATGTTATCTATCCTAGGGAGGGATGTTATGTCAAAAGTCAAATACAACTTTGGGTTTCCTTACCCCATGGGGAGGATAGGATGCCCAACACCATTAGTCCCTCCAATGGGGTTGGTGACTCAACCTAAGCACATGTTTAAAAACCACTCATACCTAGTAGAGGTTATCTCAATAGAAATAATGACCTTAATACTCTCATGCTCAGCTTTCCCTATTGGGTCAACCTAAGAAAAAGATTAAGAGGTAGAAGAGAAAGAATGGGAATGATGGGACTTATCCTTGGATTTATTTCTTCAGCTTCTTCTTATTTTCATGGTTAAGCAAAATATCCTTAAACACATTCAATTTATTTTTGGGTTTTGTAAATGGATAAATATGAGACAGAGGTGAGGGTTGTGCACCATATTTTTGGGTATCATAATTAGGATCATCACAGCCCTTCATTTGATTAAAATTAAAAACTTGGAATATTCATAAGGAAACACCATCCATGGTTTTACTATGCTTGATTTATAATCCTTCTTGTCATTTATATTATTTCTTAAAAAATTCACTTCATGGATGTCCTTATTGTCCTTCTTATCAGGAGGAGAATTAATGACACCATCACCAGTCATGTTATGGTTGTGATCATGTGAAGATCATGAATTTTGGGTAAGTATAGGTTACATGCCTACACACAACTCAAATACTTTAATATTTAGACACTCATTAGAAACTTCATTATATGAGGTGGATTCATGATTGAGGACCTCAAGGTGAACCTCCTACTCAATGCTCATGTGAACATGTCATAAATTTGATCATTTGAGAACCTAGTCCTACATGTATGGATGGTTGAGTGATACCTACACACAAAATCAAATTTTGGCTCAACCTTGGCTTGATCCATAGAGGTAAGTGATTAGATACTGAGGTTAAATGATCTGAATATATCAAAGTACTAGAGGAAGTCATCTAGAAGGATCTAGAAACTAGAAAGAATCTAGAGGTATATTTTGAAACCAAGTGAGATCTTTAGATCATAGAGAATGAGTGAAGAAATTCAAAATCATGCCTTTATCTTTTTCCCAATCCATACACATCATCATAAATGTTATGATATGATCCATGGGAATAGATTCCTGAGTCTTATTGAACTTAAGTAGTTTAGGGATAGGAGTAGGAATGGGAATAACACGTACCCAAGGGGCTAGAGGATTCTTATAGAGATCCTCATAGGTATGATCAATAGTAGGTTGGTGATGGGATCTAGGAGGAGGTGCATAGTGTTTATGATGTTTTCTATGATAATAGACCTCATCATAACCTTGATTATAGAGGGGATAATGTCAGGGTGGCTCTTGATATGAGAGACATGCTAGAAATAATCTCTACCATAAGTGGGGAATGACCATGAGAAAGATATTATTCCTAATGAAGATGATGGGATGATGTGGCATACTAATGGAAATGGTCATGATGACCTAATTTTCCATGATTTTGGTTAAGTGCCATCAGATGAGGGTCAACCTAAGGGTACTGATGATTTGGATAGGCATCCTATGGATCTCTAGTCTATCGGTGGTGATTGAAATCAACACACTCATATAAGACTCTAAAGGATGGATTAGGAGAATATGAGGACTCCATGTGATGGAGATGCCTCATCGAGTTGGATTACCTATATCCCATAACATGGACATGAAGGGGTTCTTACGGTATAGTCTCTTATTGAGAAAGAGGTGGGAAACTCACATGAGAATTATTTGAGGCACTTGAAACTAAATGAGTGTGATCTTTATCTCCAAATGAAGCATTCCACCTACTCAGAGGGGGATAAGGGTGCACTTAACTCACCTAAAGGTGTCTATGGTAATCATCAATGATCACACATAGCTCATCAAGCCTAAGTAATGCAAGGGGGTCTAGATCACCTTGAATGGGTGAATGAATCATGGTATTAGGCCAAGGGTAAATATCCTCAGATGAATGAAACTTAGACTAGTAAAAAGGGGAGTGAGTCCATTGGTTATAGATGTACCAATCTTGTCCCCTATATAGTGTGAGAGGGTCTAGGTCACCTTACTTGGTCAATGGAACCAACTAGATCTTACAGTATTTATGGCATTCCATTTCAACCAGAACCTAATCATGATTGAGCTTAGGGATAAGACATTAAATCTAATGAGATTGGCATCCTAAGGTTGGGAGGCCGAGTATGGATGCAATGAAGCAAGAACAACATGGGAGATAATAAAAAAGGTAAAAAAATAGAGAACCAATAAGGAGAATAAAATAAAACTAATGTAAGATAAAATAATTGAGGTGAGAGCCAAAACATAATTGAAAGCAAATCCTAACAACTAATAGAGGGGAGTTGGCTATGAGAGTTATAAATGGGATAGAACTAGAATGAGATTGTATGTGAGGTTCCATCAGGTGCACTATAATATAGCTCTAAGAATCTAAATGGAACTACTATTGTTTGGTAGGGGTTACACATGATACTTAAATAAACTAATAGTGTTTTTGGGAAGGAGTGTTTTTTAATTTTTGGTGATAGCTTGGCAAAGGTGGATAAAGACCCTTTTAGGTTGGTGCCTTTTATTTGAAATAAGGTAATCATTTCAGGCTTTCCACACACTCCAAAACTAATGTGAGAGAGCTAATTACCATAAGAATTCTAGGGATGGGAGATTCCAATGTGGTTTCCATTGCTTGATGAAATCAAACACATTGCCCATTTTAACCCAAAAAATGTTGACTTTATTCAACATCTAGTTAAATAATGTTGAATTAAAAGGGAAATTTAGGAAGAGATGGTGGACTGAGTCCTCTAATTTTTTGTATAATGGGCATCTATTGGGGACCATCAGTCTTGTTTTAGCTAGGTTATCCACTATCAATATCTTATCTTGAGCCACCAACTAAAATAAAAAATTGACTTTGGGAGTCATTTATTATCTATAGATCTTTCCAAGAGTTTCATTTACTTTCTAGGTTAAGATCAGTGGCATGTCTTGAGGATACCAAGTATGTACCACTATCTTTACCAACCCATATAAAGTGATCTTCCTTAGGGAATGCAATAATATGAATCTACTTGATAGGGGAGTTTAGAGTCTAGATCACCTATGCTTCTTTAGCTATGTTCCCTTCAATGGGGAGGATTTTCCAAATTTTTGATCCTTCATTCACCACCCATTAGTCTTTGAATTTTGAGCCCCATATTTTCTTAAATCCCATATAGAAATTATTCCAAGTCTTTTATGAGGAGAGGGGAATAGTGGACAACTAGGCATCTTCCTAGAAGTCAATTTTCTATCCATTTCTAATTTTTCATTTTATGCCTTTAATCAGAATATCCTTAAAGTTGGTGATGGCCTTCTAGAATGTGGATCCATCCTTATGATCCTATTCCCACAAAAAAACATCTACTTCTATCCCTTCTAGGTATTTGTCCTCAACAATTATTTCACATTCATTATCTTCCTTCATGAGTCTGTATCTCATTTTTTCCAACAAGGTCCTATTCATATATTTAATGATTCAAAGATCAAGACCTTCATTTGATTTAGGAAGATAAGATTTTCCCCAAGAGATGAGATTGAACTTGAATATTAACTTAGTGTCCCTCCATAATTTCTTTTGAATTTGTTCAATTTTGGTGGCAACCAAGGATGGTATCCTAAAAATGGACATTTGGTACATGAGGATACTCTGGATTGAGGCTTTGAGTAACTAGAATTTCCCTGCCTATGTTAGAAGGTATCCCTTCCACCCTAAAAAATTCTTTTGAATTCTATCAATGAGGGGGTTCTAAATCTTAGAATCCATTTTTCTTTCAAAAATTAGAATGTCCAAATGGCTTACTAGTAGTTTTCCTACTTGGCATTCCAATATTCTATCAATTCTTTTCTATTGAATGAGTGGTGTTAATGAAAAATAGAGAGCTTTTATGAAAATTAATACATTAATTCAAAATAGATTCACAATTTTTTAAGATGAATTTTAGGAATTTGGCTTCCTCCATATAATCTTCCCTTAAGATAATGGTATCATCTGTAAACTATTCATACATGACATTTTCGATGTTGAGTGCCACTAAAATTCCTTTAATCAATCCCTGAGTGTGGGCTTTCAACAAACTCCTTCCCAATGTTTCTATAATAATGATGAAGATATATGGAGAGAGGGGGTATTCCTTCCTTATTCCTCTAGAATTAGGGAAGAACCCTTTTATAACCCTATTTATGATAATAGAAAATTTGGGGGTGGCTATGAAATTTAAAATGATTTTCCTTATGTTTTGACTAAAGCCCAACTTTTCTTGAATCGACATTAGTAAGCACCAGGAGACTCGATCATAAGCTTTAGTCATGTCTAACTTAAGGAACATTCCTTTAATAGAAGATTTAGAAATGAAAAGTATGGCTTCATGAACTAGGATGGTTCCATCTGTTATTTGTCTACCGTTTATAAAATCACCATGTTGCTCCCCAGTGACATTATCTAAAAGATGTTACATTCACTTTACCAAGATTATTGAGCAACTTTTGTACATGGTATTATAAAGGTTGATAGGGTGGAAGTCCTATAAATTATTTTCACCCTAAATTTTTGGAATCAACACTAAAAAAATGTTATTAATTTCTCTGAGGATGGTTTTGGATTGAAAGAATTCTCTAGCAGCCACCTCAACCTTAGTGTGAATTATGTCCTATAATTTTTGGAATAAAAATGGGGGAATCCATAAGGTCCTATGGATTTGAATCCTTCCATAATGAAGACCATATTTTTTATCTCATCTTTAGAAGGGATTTTAGAGAGGGAAGCATTATCAAAGTTAGAAATAAATTTATCACTTTTATTCAATCTATTACCCACAAGTTGTTCATCTAGGAGACCTTCTTCTATGAGAAGGTTTTTTAAAAAGTTAATTATATAGAGGGAAATATCCTCATCATCTATGATAATAGACCCATTAGACATTTGTAATTGATAAATTATATTAATATTTCTATGTATCTTTTCCAAATGATGAAAAACATGGTATTCCAATTCCCTCTTTTAACCAAGTGCACCTAGTCTTTTGTCTCCAACATACTTCTTCCCTTACTTTGAGGTTGTGAAATTGAAAGAAAATTTCTTTTTCCCTATAATGAATATGTTATTTGTTTCCATCCATAGCTAAGAGATATTGAATTGCCAATAGTTCCACCTCCTTTTTTGTAAGAAGATGTCATCAAAACTTCTTTATTCCATATTTTTAGGTTCACTTTGAAGAAGCTTAGTTTTTAAGTAAAAATAAACATATCTAAACTTGATAATGGTTATTTCCACCATTAAATTAAGGATTTAATTATATTTGGATGATTAATCCACACGTTTTTAAATCTAAAGGGACTAAATTCAGGTTTCAAGATTTTATCTCCTTCAAAAATCAAAGGGTTATGATCTGACCCAATTCTAGGAAGGGAAGAGAGCCTATTAGAAAAGTGGATATCCCAATTTAATGAAATCATAACTCTATCATGATAGGCTTGGATCAAAATTTCACCCATTATTTTATTAGACCATGTGAATGGGTTTCCATTTAAATCCACATCTACTAAACCTGCATTTGCTATGAATTGTTAAAGTCCATCAAGCTTTTTGACAAATTAGTATGCCCCCTTATTTTATGCTTGGGAGTAAGGGGGTATTGAAGTATCTAGTAACAATATAATTACATCTAACACAAGTCCTTTATAAGGTTAGTAGGCTTTTCCATAAATTATTTTTAGAAGATTTGATGTTTGGGGCATAGACATTGAAGAGGATCCATTTATCATTGCTATCTAAGTCTCTAAAGATGACAAAAATTTGGTCATTTGTATTTCATATAAAATTCCCTCCAAGATACTATGGATTCTAAAAAATATCTAGGCCCCTATAGGTGACTTTATATTCTAAAGCTAATATAAGATCTTTTCTCCAAATTTTCTTAGCACGTGATTTTAGAATAGTTTTAGACATTTTGGTTTCCTAGATAATAAGAATAGTAGGGTCAACTCTTTTAATAATATTACAAAGGATCCTCTATTTTTTGGGGTTGTTTAAACCTCTAACATTCTAAGTTATGATTTTCATTTCTTATCTTGATGGATTTGAAGGGTTTTTTGGGAACCCTTTGCTATTTATTTATCCATTTCTAAATTCCTTGTGACCATTCTAGGTGACCTACCCATTAATTTTGGGATGACTCTAATATTAGTTTTTTTCCTCCCTTTTATAATTTTAGAGTCTATGGTAAACCCTTATTCCATGAGTAATTCTTAAGGTGGATATTTAGTCTTGAAACATTACCCCCAATATTTCTTTGGATTCAAAGAATTCATAAGGGGAGAAAGAAGCATATCCTTGGGAAAAGGAAAATTGACACAGTTCAAACTAGCAAAGAGGGGAATTTTTTGAACCAATGCTTGAGTTATCTCAAAGGCCAAGGCAGTCTTAGGTGATTGAAAAAACCCAAAGAGTGAGAAGGAGAGGGAGGAGGTGAAAGGTGAAGGGACTATGAGGGAAAAAGGTATGGGGGAGAGGCTACTTAGGGTTGAAATAAGGGTGAAAGGGGAGAAGGAAATAGGCAAGATTTAGAAGTGGAGAGGAGAGGAGCAAGAGGGGGTGAGGCCTAAGTTACCTAGGTGAGGGGTAACATGCTTGGGAGGGGTTTTAAAATATAAATGGGAGGATGGGTGGAAGGGAAGGACAAGGGGGGAGTAGGAAAGGGGTAGGGGATTACTAAGGGAGAGGGAGGTAGAGGGGGGAAGGGGTAGCGGTTTTGAGAATGGTCTTTGAGGGGAGGTTCTTAGTCAAGGACACTAAGCTAGTAAATAGATCAAAAAGAGAAAAGGAGTTATTACAAGGAATACCTTTAAGGCCATCGGTCAATGAAACACTTGGAGAAGCTTTAGATAACTAATTCTAAGTAGTTGTTTAGCTTGTTGTTTTTTCCTTGGCACCACCTTCCTATCCCACATGTGCTTGAGGGTGATGGGGTACTAAAATTTCTTAGGATAGTCTTTCATCATACATCTCAGAATGTTACAGCATGGGAAGATGATTTCTTTATTCTCATACACAATGTGTTGTATCCATTCTCTTTATTTAAACTTGATTTTTCACCTTGTCTACCCAAGATAGTTTGGGGGAACATGGGTCATTCTTCTCCTGAGGAGAGTTAATATTGTCTACCTACCTCTGAATGGAATCCATTTCTTATGGTCCTTTGTCCATCATGATAATCCTATGAGGTGTGTCATGTGGGGTCATGTTAACTTCAAAGAGAACATTGTCACCTAGAAACTTCCCTTCTAGAATTTGGGTAGTGTTCACATGACTTTTTTAGTTTTCCCACCAAAGCAAAAAATCAAATTGCTAAAGGTCATATACTACATAACCTTCCTCACTATCCATCTTCCTAATCTATGATGATGTAATATAGGTTAGTGATTTTTATTAGAGATATGTTTGAGATATTGATGAAAATTTGATCTCCATGATTATAGGAATTACTTTTCTATAAAGGTTTAATGTCCCAAATTAAATTAATATAATGTAATAATAGGTATTTATAATTACTCTATGTATTTGGCTTATATATTAAACTTTATTAATTCATGTACTATTTAAATATATGTTAAGCTCCTCCAATACCTAACAAAAAGAAGGGTGATCTATGATCCAATTAAATTCTAAAACATTTCAAGTTCACTTACGATAAATTATAATGATGAATCACATCATAAACCAATATATGTTATGGGTTAGTTGTAAACAATTATAGTGTTATTATCACACACACATATAAATTTTTAGAAAAAAATGAAAATAATTCATCAACATTAGTTAAAATAGATATTAGCTCATTTTATGTAGGCACATGCATTAAAAATCACCACTTTAACATGAAAATAATTATAAATCTTCCATAAATATTATAATCAACATTCCATGTATTCCTAACATATTTTATCTACATAAGATATAATAATGTATGCCATTGATGTTCATATTATTCCTATAAAATTAATTCATAAGTGGCATTTACCCATTATACACAAGTATATAATATTATTACTAATAAATGGCCAATAATAATGGATGTTTATGGTCTTCTATCAATCATATGTCAAGAATTTATTAGTTTAAGTAATAACCATCCATTAAAAAAAGATCCAGTGACTGATGCACATCTAAATAATTTGTTTTTACATGGTTTAAAAATGTGTTAGATTTTAAATGTCATCACGATATATTTAAACTAAAAAATTATGACTAACTCATTATAATAGGAATTATAATGGTTGTTGTGGGTTGTGTTTCCTACTAAAATATTATAGTTATTGAAGGTACATAAGACTGGGAAAAATAGATGATGATTATTTTGTATAAATCTACTCTTCATCTAGCTATCATAATGACCTATGGTTTTTTCATTCCATGTTAGGGGAACACCAAGCTGTTAGGTTAGTTTTAAATAAAAAATGTATTTAAAATAATATAATAAGGGTTTAGGGGGAGCACATAGTCAACAATGACTACTTATGCCAAATTATTTAGATGGAGCTAGATGTTCCATTATATATAAAAATTTGAATGGTTCATTTGGAAAAACATTATAAAGATTCTTGTTTTTCTTATGGTTAAAAAATTGAACCATTTTATAATTGAAGACACCACTAGAGTGGAAATGAGTGAAAATATTTTTAATGGATTAAACTAGCATTCAATAGACTTTATCAATATGAATTCACTTCATTCATTTCCCATCACTTTAATATGGATAAATAATTAGGGAATGAAAATTTTCCTTCAAAAATGTTTACATACATAAGGAGGAAACTATTGGCAAGGCTAAAAAAATAAACTCCAGTATCATGTTTCCAAGAGCTCATGGTATCTACAAGGGAGAAAACCCTATTGAATCAAGATGAAAAGGAATTTAAGAAAAGTGAATCTTCAACATCTCAAGAAATTCAAATTTTCCTATTCAATGAAAAATAATTCAAGATTAAAGTTGAACACTGCCACCAAGATCCTCTTAAATACTAGTATTGATCCCTTGATCCATCCAGCATTGGTAGATTGGTTATCTCAATGTTGTGTATTTATGTGCCTCTTCAATGGGAGACATTATTGCTTCCATTCATAAAAGTAACTAATGATATCTTGTATATTAAGCTCAAGCATGAACTTTAGGATCTAAAGACTAACTTCTACATCATTGATGAATAACATGCCATCATATCTATGAAAATTTTTATAATAAACCATGATTTTATATATTTTCATGATAGATTAAAATGAAATTCATCTCATATTATTTTTTACATATTTATAATAGAATAGATAATTCATATATGCAAACAACAAAATATGGCCAACAAAATATTGGTTCCAACAAAATTTATTAACTAGTTATACAAATGCATGACATTATATATCATTGAAAAAATAACATAATGCCTCAGCTCAAGCAAAGAAAAGGCAAATAGCTAGAAGGTACTTCAAATATTTAATTCAATTCAACTAATAATAAAATGAAAAAAAATAAATATGCATTTAACTACTCTATATGCCTTATTAATGTAATTTAATTTTATGTTTATACCTTTATATTTAAGGAAGAGATTATGAATATTTTTGAAAAAAAATGGAAAACCTTAGTGATAAGCTATCATTTGTCATTCTTCCTGATGACATATGGGGAAAATGGGTTATGATTTTTTATCTCTATATAAGTGGTGGGTTGGATTAGTCCTAAGAAATATAATGACCTAAATTTTAATCCAAATTCATTAGATAAATTTACAATAGGGTTATTTATAGGCACAAGGGGTATGTTTGCGAAAGATTTGGATGTAATATTAGACAAAGTTATAAGTGGACATGTTTGGATGAATGAGATTGTTGACCCTATTGTGAAGGTAGAAAATTTAAGTGCCTATTAAAAAGAATTAAGGAGGTCACAGTCTTAAGGGTGAAAGTTATAAACTATTTGAATTCTCTAGTTCCTAAAGAAATATTTATTTTTGGATGTGATGCATCAAATGTGATAGAAAAAATTCACATGAATAAAACTCACTTTGTTCAAATCTATGAAGAATTTAGAAATTCAAAGAGAAAAAGAAAAAAATTGAATAGGGCAAGGGATCCAGATAACAATGAAAGATAATACATTGATATCAAAGGATTCCATCGACCTCCTATAAATGTATGTATCATCAATTACAAAAAATTCTATACTAAGGAAGGAAGATAATTATGAGTTCACATATAAATGTACTTTTTATTTTATATTAGGCAAAACATTGGGAACACTAGAACACCATATTTATCTTGGTCTAGAGGTGGTTGTTGCATCTTTATATAATGTTATCACTGATATGTTATAAAGTGATATTATAGATATACTCCCTTACATTGGGTATAGTGAAATGACTTTTATGTGAATATTTCTTATTCCATTGCTCAATTATTATTTGTTTCATTACTTTGTATGCATCTAAATATAAAATGCTAAAGAAAAAAATGAAATCATTTCTAAAAGATGTTATAAGATTTTGAATGAGGAAGGTGGGTTTGAGTGATTATATATGATTTATAGCATTTTTGGTGTCCATGATTCAAAAGATAGGGTTGATGAATAAGTAGGAATAACAATTGACTAGTCACACACTGATCCCTTGGACATTATTAGGCTAACTGATATTGGGATTGTCTTGTCATAGCATCCTTTTAAATATGAAATATCTATCTTTTTTTAGGAGCACATGTTATTGATAAGAAACATAGACTCATCCCCTAATTTAGTACTTTATAGAAGAAAAAATGTGATACAAGTTACCATATATTTAAAGATGAATTCACTAATATGCATAGTGTAAAATCTAAAGTAGGAGATGATGCTTAAAAAATATTAAACATCTATAATGACACCCCTCAGTATGTACATGGTTTGGTAATTATATCATAAAATTTTCATAATTACACACTAAATTATTTTCATAGTTGAAATCAATCCTTTGGATTATATGTTTTAAATACATATTATACTACTGACTACTAAATTATCTATAACACTTTGTTATTTATGAGAACATACATCCCCTAATCTTAAATGTTAGACTTTTGATGCATTTGAGAAGTTTCCAACAACCACCCATTCTAAAGAATTTTGAATTCCCATTATAAAATTGTGTTTCATGTTGGTATACACTTTTAATCCACTAAAAATAATGATGAACATAAATGATTAATTAAATGAATACTCAACTTCATCTCAAGGGAAGACAAGTAAACAAATAGTGGTCACATCTAACCGACATGAATAAATTCATAACAACATGAAATTTATTGTGGTAAATGCATCAACTACATCATATCATGCACTATCAATTATCACACTTGGCTCATAAAAAGTTATTATTTATTAATTAAATTAATAATTAATTATTTAAAAAATCATGACTAAGTTATAATACAATTAGTTTGATTACGTTTGTCTAACATTAAATAATTAAAATTTTAAATCCTTGTGTAGATTTGATTGGAGATGATGTACTATTTATGTAAATTCTTATTAATACAATTAAAACATTATCTTGCATATTACTATAAATAAATTCAAAAATAAATTAAATGTATAACATTAAATGGAATATTTGTTTGTTCTTGAATTATAAGGATTTTGAATTCATAAACATTCTTTGAAAAATAATGACACTACATTCCAAGTCAATAATGAGCATATACAACCAAGAGGATATTTGACCCAATTTTTTATGGCTGCACCCTCATAGTTTTAATAGGATTTTGGTATACATATGATACATACGTCAATGTATAAAAAATTATAATGAAATTAATATTAAAGGCTAAAGTGGATGCATATCCTTTATTTTGTTGGGGTTTTGAGAATTGCAAAAAAAATGTGAGAATATTTATTAATAATTTGAACATGATTTGGAAGGAACCTAGAATTTATTTTAATTATACACTCATTATTTAATTAAACCCTCTAAACAAAGGTGTACCTTATGAAAAATTATTATTCCAACACAGGTTTTATTTTAAAAAGAGTTACAAATAGAAAAGGGCTTATGGAGACATTGTTTACACAACTAGCCTTGATTGGGGATGCAGATGATGTAAGTTTGTTTTTGAAAGAATATATAACTTTATATATGATAAGTGTTGAACTAGAGAATAAATTAAATTGAGTTTACATTGCTTATATAAAATCAATTTTATGAGCATTATTCAATTTTCATTACTATTCGATGTTAATATTGATTCTTAATTAAATGTTTATTCATATTTGGTTTAGTTCTCAAATAGGATTATTAAATATACATTGAATTTAAAGAAAAATATTTTTTCATAATTTTACAACATTTTTTTATATTAAGGTTTTAAGTTGTTCTGATTAACCATGATTTGTTGATAAAAAGGTACCATTAAAAAAAATAAAAATTTTCCAATAATTTTTGATACTATGAGATTCTTCCCAAACATTTTTGAAACTATGAATTTCTCATAAACAACTAAATATTTAAATTACATTCTAAGATTAAGTGTTCAACATAAACTATCATGCAATGGTGTCAATAAAAGTATTTTAATAAAATATTAGTAATTGGCCAATTATTGAAAAAGAATTCTTGTATTAGTTGATTATTTTATATATTGTCATTCCAATTGGAAGGAAGATATTAATACTGGGAGTAGAAGTAGTGTTATTTAGGTTTATAGGGACCACTAAATTTAAATCACATACCATAAATATAGACTTTTCATATTTATGTTAGAAATACTTCAATCATACATTTAGCCTTGGATTGTTAAAGATTATCAATAAACATTATAATATTGGGTTGTGTTTTACATACTTGAATTCAAGACTATAATGTTTATTCATTCAACACATTGAATGGATATGAAATGTTTAATTTATTTATTTATGTGAGGGATAACATATTGAAAAATTAGTGACAATTTTATTAGATAAAAAAAGAAACATTATGCCAATATAAATTAATAATATGGAAAATGTTCTATACAAGTACATGCACTTATATGGGATAGAATATTGGAAGTAGATACTAAGAGGGGGAAATGAATTAGTAGACAACAATAAACATTCAATTCCAAAACCATTCCATCATACATCAACCTAATCTAACAACATAAACATGAAAGCATATACATCCAAAGAATGAACAAGAACATACATCATATGAACACATCATCTATGTGGGAAACCCTCATGGAGAATAAAACCCACTAAACCTTAAAATATAGAATAAAATACTATAAATATAAGATTTAACATTTAGACCAGTACTAAATGATCAAGGAACACCCACCCCTCAATTTAGTCAAGCATCTACTTGACCTTTAGCTAGCTTCTACTAACAAGGAGGCTACAACCCCCTAAGAAACCAAGAACAAAAACATATACCTATGATTTGATCTCCACCTCTAATTTTATATCAAATACACTTGATGATATAATCCTCTTTCTTTCACTCTTTACCCCTCAATCTCTCTCAAACAACCTCTAGGGCTTACTTGCTCAAACTACATCTTCTAGGCTTATTAAGCCTAATGACCTATTTGTTCATATTCATCACCTTGATTAGATAAGTATGTCTAATATTATTCACAATTTTATGGTCCTAAATGAATTGTACCTTCTCTTTCAAAAAGTTCTATCCTTTGATTGTCTCCACACTTCTATGACTAGCATAAATAAGCTAATTAGGCCTAGTACTTATACCACATTCTTCCTCTAACCCATATTGGTCAACCAATATGCTTAAAATACTTGTATTAAATTTTTAATAGGTATCCAAACATGTTACATGGGTGATAAAAATGATTTATAGGTCTACCATTACCTCATTAGCCCCAAACCACCATTAGGTTTTAGTGAGACCTAAAGCAATTAGGCCTACTCACCCAAACATTAAAACTTGGACTCCTTGGTCAACCTTAATCCTATAACATCAATTAAAACACATAAAAACTATCTCCAATAGACCCTTGATGAATCCCAAAAATTTCCATGCCACCTAGAACCCAAACTCACACTTTAAACCTAACAATTAGGTTTCCTCACTCTTTAGGCTTCAAACACAGAAAACACAATCTTAGACTTCTAAAGTATATGTTGAGACCAACACCCCCCTATATTTTTTTTAAAAGAGTACCCTTGTATTTATTTATAGAAATTCTATATTCTATACTAAATGTGAAGAGTTATCTTATCTTGAATTTTTAAAGGCAAATCAATTCTAAAAGAGGAACATGTGCTTTGATATATTTGATCATGTTTACGCTTCATGGTTCAAAATTACTAATAATTATCTTCAAAGTGATTAGTTATAGGTTCCATGGAAGAAGGTAAGGTTTCTAAAGAATGAAACCTAAAAGGATTTAAATTTAAACATTTATGGAAAAATACTAGTGGAAAATTTTATTTCCTTTTGATTAAATGATCCTCAGTCTAACTTTATATTAAACTTCAAATATGTTTTTTCTTTAAAACATGCCTGAATATTAATATAAAACCTTAGAATAAAATTAAAACATGATCAGGTATTAATTTCAAACTTAAATTCCCTTTTTTAGATCTAACAATGATCATTTGCTCAGAGGTCTCAATCTAATGGTGCAAATTAAATCTAACACTCAAAAGGAAATTAGCAGTTGTTAACCACTCAAGATTTGATCCAACCATGATCATTTGTTTAGAGATTTCAATCCAATGGTGCAAATTAAATCTGACACCCAAGAGGATTTTAATAGCTATTAACCACTCATGACTTAATCTAATGGTTCACATTGCCTTGAAGGTTCTTAATCCAATGGTGCACATCAACCAAAAAGCCTCAATATATCTTGAAGGTTTTTACATGTGGCATTCAATTAGTGGATCAATAAATTTCATTATTTTAAATTTGATATGTTTGTTCCCATCATTTGACATCTGTTAGGATGTATTTGATGGGACCAAACCCATCAAATTTAAATTGAAACAAAAAGATTTTAAAATCTTAAATTTGACAGGTTTTCTCCCATTATTTGACATCTATGAAGACATATTTGATGGGACTGAACCTATCAAATTTAACTTAGATAATCCCCAAAGCTTTGAGATCTCTTGATGGTTTTTCATGTGGCATTCAATTATTAGATCAATAAATTTCATTATTTTAAATTTGATAGGTTTGATCCCATCATTTGATGCCTACAAAGACGTATTTGATGGGACTAAACCCATCAAATTTAAATTGAAATTGAAATATTTTATTTTATTAAATTTGATAGGTTTACCCCCATCATTTGACATCTGTGAGGAAGTATTTGATGGGACCAAACCTGTCAAATTTAACTTAGATAAAATTTTAAGCCTAATCAAAGGGGGTATTTCTAAAGCCTTTTAATAAATTCATAGTTTTATTATAAAGGCAAGATTGAGACAAAAAAATATTTGCCTAAGTCATTTTTATTGATTAAAAGGGTAAACATCTTACATGATCCAATGGTGATCGCTAGCTCACTAGATTTGATCTAATGGTGCAATAAAATTGAAGACTTTTCAAAGTCCTTGAAAGCTTGACACATGGCACAATCAATAAGCTCAAAGATCAAGAACTAATGAAATGCAAGGACCTATATTTGGATTTTTTAAGAAAAATAAAAGGGACTTTTGAAAACCAATGGTCACTCTTCGAATGACATTTATGAAAAATTTCCATGAAAGGCATGGAACCTTGCCATAAAAGCTTGATGTGCCTTAGTAAGAACTTTGATAGCTTTGCAATTAAAATACAGTGTTATCAATGGTAGTGGGTAGGCAATAGATGAAGATTGAATTAGAGATTTATATAACTTTAGATAGTGAAGGAAAGGTCTTTAGAGACACAAAGTTTGATTCAATAACATTAAATGTACATGGAATCAAGAATTGGTCTGAATTATTCTTCTTTGTCAAAGAGGTACATCCAATTTCCCAGGAAGAAAAGAAGAATGCTTCAATGTACTAAAGATACAAGGATTTAGTATTAATTCAAATGGTAATCCTTCATCATGCAACTGCTAAATCAGAGGTAATGCATTGCATCAACCTTCTTGTTTCTATTTTCATTGATTATAGAGTAGATGGAGAATGGATTATTCATGAAGTAAATGTCAATAAAGTTGAATGCATAGCTTCCATGGCCTTTGAGACTTATTATAAGCTCCCCTTACCTCATGTTGATCTTCCATCTTTGAGAGAATGGATAAATTCCCAAAACCTAGATTCATTTCTTTCACCTTAGTTAATCTAAGGTTCCCAGTTTTTAGGACCCTTAATGGTGAGATTCTTATTACCCACTTTAGAGAGGGTGTTAGAGTAGTTATGAACTTATTGTACAAAGCATTTGGTGCCTCTTCTAAAAATTATGTAAGGTTTGGGTGTCTTATGTCCATTACATGTTGGAGAGGAACCTAACCCCTCCCATTAGAGACTTAATAAGTTTCTTCTTGGCTAAACAATTTATATCCATCAAGAGAAAGACCTCCTGACATTTATTTATGATGTCTTACCTCTTAGACTCACTCCTAGCCTTTATTGATTTCCCTGGCCTCCAAAATTGGTCCCCTACTGGTAGGAATACCATTTACCATCATTACTCCTAACTACATATTTTTAAATATAGGAAAAATATGAAATTCATATGTGATGGTGTCTTCCTAGTCATTTTTGAGACAATAACTAGTATTCTTATGCCTAGACTTCATCCTCTAATAAAAAGAAAGTGGAGACCATGGGGGATGTGTGGTTATATATAGATTAGACTATAATAAGAATAGAAAGAATCATGGTCCAACTATACAGACTACCCATATATGTTCCCAGTAAGCTTGTAGAGCAAGAAATTGATTATTAAATCATCTAGAGCATAGATTGTAACTGCAAGAAGAATAAAAAGGCTCAAGTTCATCCCTTCCCACTAGACATTGGTAAACTTATAATCAAGGATTAGAAATAATTGGAGATCATGGTGGTAAACATGAACTATTTTTATTTCCAATTAGATGATATTAAGATGCGAGACCCCAATAATAGAGTGGCTAACCATATTCAAGATAGGAAGGTCCCAAAGACTGAGTACAAGAATCAAATAGGTGTGGGAGATGGTATTTACAGAAAGGCAAAAAACTTTGAAGAAGTCTTATCTAGGGATAAAGAATACAACATAACTTTAAAATGTAGGCTGGTCAGGGATAATAAGCCTTCAAGAGAAATACGTCAATTAAATAATTTACAATACCACTTATTTCCAGGACCATTTGGGACTACACATCAAAAACCACCTATTGAGGGACAATCTTTTGAGCCTTGATAGGGAGAATAGACAAAGTCATCTTAGATTGAGTAACTTGAGGATATAAAATGAAAAGGTAGAGTTATAAGTATAGATTCTAAGATTGAGCAAAGACCTATTGAAAGCCTTCAAATTTAGGCATCCCCACCAAGGCCTTCTTCCCTATTTTAATCTATCATCATAATTGCTTTGGAAACTAGAGAAATAGTGGAGAGTTCCCTTGCTAACATCATGGCTACTTATGGTTTGGATAAGGAAGAAGACCCATATGAGGAAGTAGGCAAGTAATTGGTTCCATTGGTCAATGGAAAGAGATAGGAAAAATTAGCTTTAGTTCCTCTAGCTCCGAAAAAGAGGCCTAAGTTAACTTTCACTCACCTTCCTATTGAAATAAAACTCTTTAGTGATGAGAATCCTATTTATAGACCAACCATTCTTGATAAGTTTGTTTATGGGAAGTTTTAGAAAATCCCATCTCTTTCTCCTTCACTAGCTCTGACTTGAGTGGACATAGGTGTTAAAGATAATTTCAAGCTATGGATTAAGGATATGTTTAAAAAAAAAGCAAAGAGAAGCATCTAGATTATTCATAATAAGGAAAGCCAATGGGTTGGTACCCTAGGAGCCTATGTGAGTTCAAATGTAGAGATTCCTAAACAACCATAGGTGAAAGAGTTTGATCCTCAAGTATAATTTAATCTAGAGACATTAATTATTGAAAGAGTAGTGACCAAGAAAATTACTATTGTTACTGAGGATTTCACCTTTTAGAAGGTGGAGCCATTTATAGGGTTAACTCCTATTTAAGGGTAGCCAGTAGGGGAGCATCATTTTTCAAGAGGATGTATCTAGTGTGGTATTAGCCAAATAAAAAATGACCTTAGATGGAGTTCAAGGATTTAAATAAAATATTCTCAACTTGGAAATATAAAATCAAGATTTGGAAGCTTAGGTCATCTTGACAATTCCTAAAAATATATTTCAAATGTTGAATAAATCCTTGATAGATGCATTTGATAATTTGAAAAGCATCAAGTCTAGATTTAATGCTTTGGACCATCAAGTTGAGATGGCACAAGCCTTAATCACCTAGTGGCATAATTCTAAAGCTCAAATGGAGGAGCTCATCAAGGTGCATAAGACAAAGTAGGCCTTGAACTTCAAAATTATAAAACTTAGACATTTGGACATCCTCATGGCAGTTTTGGTAGATAAACAAAAAGATTTGATCACTTGGAGTAGTGATGTTATGGACTTCATCAAGAGAGACACATACTTGGTAAATTAGATTGAGAAACTTTTGGGGAATCTATTAAATAACCCTTATCAAACCACTACTTTAGGCTTGGTTGATGATGAAGAATTCAAGTAGAGGGTTGGTACCCATATCCAAAGCATCAAAGATAGCCAAGGTCATTTAGCTAAGTATAACTAGAAGACCCTTGATACCATTACTTTTGTAGGGAAGCAAATTGCAGAAGCACAATGTGTCAAGGAACTTGTATCTTGGGTAGATAGTGAATTTGACAAGTTAGCAGATAAAGAAGAGGATTATCTAATGAAGCATGTAGTGGATTTTGAGTTGATCAAGGAGAAATACACCAAGGTGAAAGACTTCCTCAAACATGGCTAATTAGAAGGACCCACCAATTAAATTCCTAAAATAATATTCTTATTGTAAAGTATATGCTAGTTTGTTAGCATATACTCTTGCTTGTCAAGTTGGCATGTTTTTTTTTTGCATTGTGGCTTTCTATGAAAGACAACTGTCCTTACCCACTTCTAGGTAATTTTGAAAGTTAACTGGTTAAATGCCTATGTTTCCTATAAATAGGTTTATGGTTACCTTTTGTAAAGAGAGATTTTTTGAGAAATTGATGCCAAGAGCATTTAATACAACTAAGGAATTATAAAAATATTATTTGGATAGTTTTCATTAAATGTCTATGCTATACCTAAATTACAGGGAGTTGTCTTGAATTTGAATGAGTCTTATTTTTTGAGTTACATTATTTATCATAGGACTGTTAATTTGTGCTAAATGCTAAATTGACTGTAAACATCTCAAATATAATTCATTTTATTTGCTCTATATTTAGATGTACTTAGGTTATTCAGATCATAATAGAAAACCTTTAAAGTAAACTTGGTTCTTACTTATGATTCATATTTTCCCTTTGTATTTTACCTAATTTGTGATATGATTTGAGCTTATGCTATTTTATAACATAAATTGGTTCAAATGTGCTCAAATTAATTAGAATTTTGTCATAATATTTGAGAAGCAAACCTACAATCACATTTCTTTCTTCCTTACCCTTCCTTTTTCTTACTTTTATCAAGATTTAATCTAGCTTATAGGTCATTGTTAATAATCATTTAGTTTAACTACTGAATCCTTAGAATTTTTAAGTATTCAAATAGTATAGACCCTGTGGCTCCCAACCACTAAATCAAATAAATATTGTGGATATTTTTCATAATTTTCTTCTATTCCACCATTGACAATCACTGAATAGTCACAAACTATAACTCATGCCATGGATTCTCAAAATCTTAAAATGAGAAATATTCTTCAACACTAAGAGCACCTATGATACAATTAGAAGCATCAAAATTATACTATCACTTTTCTCACATAATCATATGAAAAAATAATATGGATTGAACCTAACATATCTTTTTAACAAATCCATGTGCCTTAGATACTCCAACATAGGCCAACAAACCTTAAACTATTTTTATCAAGATGACCACTCAAAATAGTCATATACAGTGAAAAAATAGCCAAACCATTTTGACTCTCCATAACTGATCAAGGACATACCATGAAATCCAATACATTCTCATCAGTTTTGACACTTACTTGACATATTTATACTCATTTTTTCCTTAAATGTACTCAGAACATGTTTAACTTTCCTCTGCAAGATGGTCACTCAAACTGACAATGTATCCAAAAACATAGTCATGATGAACATGACTTCTCACACTTAAGGAAACACTTTCAAGATATTAAAATTATTTTAAATAGTCATAAAAAATTATCATATCACCTTACAACACAAATATCAATTGCTTCAATGACAAATATGCTCCTATAGATCATTCTCATTATACTAGGTTCCAATGTCTTATCTTACACAAACATGCCACTTTGAAGGCTTCTTCTTACATGTGAATAGGCATCAACATCACTTTCCAAAAAAGATAACAATATGAATAGGTCTTAAATAAATACCCAAAACCATTATATTCATCCTTATTCACCTTCACATCATCCCTAAATAGGTTCTCACTCATACCTAGATTTTGTTACTAATTTCACTCTTTGGCTTCTATAGACTAGTAGAATTAGATCATCAAAATGATTGAAAAATAGTCTAAATATTGATAAAATGAATTCATGGAATTATATAGAAATTATATATCTTTTACCTCCATTCACTTTTAAGTATTGACTTAGTCAACCTTTCCTATAACATCAATTTCTTTAGAAACAAACTTTTTTCTATACCTTCTACTCACTACCTTGACACACCACTACGACCTATAGCCACCTTTAGGAGTTATCTACACCTTAAAATAGTAAAAATTGGTCAACCAATTAATTTTTGTCCATATCCAACAAGCTTTCTCTAATTGGGTCACTATAAGGGTTTAAAGGAGGGTTTTGACTAGTTTACATTCTTAATGAATGTTCATAAAGCTTTGTCCCTCAATCCACTATAAAATACTTGGAACTCCTTATTAGGTCCATATGTCACCTCTACCAAAAGGATCAAGTCACCATTCAAACTTCACACATGTCAATTAGAAACTAAACTTTGTTCTCAAGTTAGGAATACTTTATTCTACATGCACAAGTGTCTTTCCAACATTATTTCTTTCTTTCTCTTCCTCCTTAGGACCTAAAAAATGGTAATTTTTTTTAAACCAACCTACCATATCTCATTCCATGCTTATATGAGCTCTACCATATTGGAATCTTATCTTAACTCTCTAATTGGACCTCACTAGGTCATTATGCACATTAGGTCTAAGACTGCAAGTCAAAATTGGATATAGAAAACACTAAGATCCTTCTTATGCTGATCTCAACTCATCATCAAAATTTCATATTCACTCATGAAATTATCTACAACTACCTTTCATGTTCTCCCTATCCTTAACAAGATCAACATACTAGGATATCAAGCCTATGCCTACAAATTTTTCAAATACTTGTCTTCTCTTCCTTGAACTTAAACAACATTAATCGTGCTAGATACAACATAGCAATCCTAAAATAATGCTTACCTTATCTCATATGCATCCAAACTTGTCTGGCACAATTTCAAGCTCAAATTCATCATCATCATGACATCACCACTTTGTCATTACCTTTGACATCAATGTACACATGACATCATCCATTGAAATCAATAACAACACACTTTCCAACATAGACAACTTATTATTTATAGGAAATGAATTCTAATTTGTTTGAGACAAAAAGAATCCCTTTTATTTAGATTACCTCTAAGCTATAAATTTCATGGTACATTGTATTTTAAAAATAAAATATTCACATACTTATGTACATGGTTAGATCATGTGGGGTCATGCCTAAATATGTTTCACTCTTTGGAAACACACATAATAATAATTGGTGACTTTGATTGAGTTATATTGATACTATTACATATTTTATATTTGTTACAATAAGTTATGCATACAAACCCAATAGTATTTGGTTAAATTTTGTAGTGAAAGGTGGAATTATTTTGAAGTACAAAAGTGATTAGTATAAGTTATAAAAGATTACTGGCTAATTTTCATATTTATATGGAAGTTTATCAATTTTATAGTTGATAATTGGAATTGTTTTTATATCTATAAATAAAGGCAATTATTTTTGTACATATAAGTAACTTAATTAGCCTATTGAGTTGAGTAGTTAATCTATAATTATTGAGATAGTATTTACACCCAATTACTAGTAACATATTTTAAAATGGTGACCTTATTCTATAATCTAACTCAAATTTTTGCCTTCATATTGATCTATTTTGATAAATTTCAAATCAATCTAAACCTAAAAAAGGTTGACTATTTTGATGAAATTTAAATTATAACCTCTATACATAAAATATACCATAGAATAGTCATTTGGAATATTCATCTACATCATTATTCTCATTTCATATATTCCTATTAATTGATCATATTAGTGTCAATCAGGAGTGTAACCCTTGTGAGAATGTGTGCCTATTCCCACTCCTACTAAAGAAATGGAATCTATCCAAAGTGTGTGTGAAATTGAGTTGGAGAGAATATATAGATAGATGGCTGGTTCTCTTAATGCACTCATTTAATTTGATTCTAATACTAACTATTGATTCATTGATAAAGGGAAAGGGTGAAGGGATAATAATAGGACTGAAACTGACATGAAAACTTGAAAAAGAAGTGATGCACCAATGATTGTTATTACGTATGCATCTAATTAACACTATTAGAAAGTAAATAATCTATCACACATTCACTTTACTCTAATTTTATAGCTCCTACAATAGTGTTTCACATAAAGTCCTCAACAACACTCAACCTTGGCTTGGAAGGAATGTAAGTTTGTTGAATTCACTTCTAATTTTGGATTGTGATTAAACCTAGACACTTAGTATGACCTATATAAACTCACATATACCATATAAAGGTACAAAAACCAAAAATTAACATATGAAAAGTATTGATTCACTAAGTTATGTCATTGGATATCACACATACACTTCACACAATAACTTGAAAATGAAGGTAACTAGATTATTAATACTTCAAAAGGTGTAGTATAAATTTTTTATAGCCTCTAAACATAGCCAAAGCATAATATGATATGTTAATTCTAGAAAAGAAGATATATATATATATATATATATATATATATATATATATATATCTTCTTTTCTAGAATTAACATATCATATTATGCTTTGGCTATGTTTAGAGGCTATCAAAATTTTATACTACACCTTTTGAAGTATTAAGAATCTAGTTACCTTCATTTTCAAGTAGGAGAGGGAAGACAAAGCAATCCCAAAATAGGGGTGACTTACTTGCCTTCACACCATTCAATCCCTACATAGTATTCCCTAATTTTTTTTTCCTTACAATAATGGCATATAATCTAGAGTTTGAATTGATTGGAAATCTTGAAAAAGTCATGTACATTGATTGGTGGAGTTTGACCCCTTGAATCTCCTATATCTTTACTTGCATACCCTATATCCTTAATTGCATGTCCTTGTTGATGAAGAAGTCTTATCCATGAAAATAGGTCTTAATTAATCATTAATTATTGAATTTAATCCTCCTCCTCACCCATTTATTATGTCTCTCCACTTTTTTGAGGCTATTATAAGGCTTTTAAAGCCTCTTTGACTTTTTCTTCTTAACTTGGCATAGGAGAGGGGAAAGGTCTCCTTAAGGTTGTTGGAAACTCCTTAAACCATTTGAATACTTATTTAAATAAATCATGAATTTTTATTGCTATAAAATTGGTGTACAAGGTGATAAGTAACCTTAATAAAGTTTGTTGAAGATTTTTATGCATTGATTTGGTGATTTGATCAATTAAACTCTTCCTTTTGCAATATGGTGTTAAAAGGTGAAAACTTAGTTTTGCTTACAAGAAAATAAGATAAATTCATGGATGTACTATAAATGTTATATAAAACTTGAAAAAAGGAACTTAATGACATTATACACTCCAAAAAATCTAATTTGCACATATAGCTTGCATTTCTCCCAATTCCTTATAACCCTCAAAATAGGTAAACCTCCTTGTATGGAAGAATGTAAAAATGATATTGGAAATATAAATATATTTTTGAGTAATTATTATCCCCTTATATCTCCATTCCAAGTTTTAAGACCTAAATCTGAGTGGAACTACACTTATCAGCGCATTTTCTTTCTCTAATTAGGCCTCTATTAGCCCCCTAGGCCTAGAAAATTAAGTTTTTGCTCAAATGGCCTCCCACACATGTAAAATTTCCAAGAAATGTTTGAATTATTTTACCCATGACTTGACCATTTTCCATTTCAATTTTCAAGGTCTATAACCTTGTACAAATATGTGAACCATGAAAAGGCTAAAACCCTAGTTGAGGAGCTTGTGCATGCTTAAGGGGCATTTGATGTGATTTTTCAAGACATTTTCAAGTTTTGATGCTTGAAATAGGTTTTTTTGAGGTATGAAACACCTTTTTAAAAATATGTTTTTTGAGGATATTTATTTTTAAGTATTTTATAATCTTACATGTAGGCCTTTTGGCTTAGAAAATAGTGCATTCTTCACATTTTGACCAAGTTGCTAACTTGTAGAGCCATATACTTCTGTATGAGACCTAAATAGGCATTTAGAGAGTTTTTTAACCTTTATTAAATATTAATAAAACTTTTTTCATGATTTAGAGGCCATTTCATTGTTGGTGTATGCCTTTGTTTCCTTTTGTTTTGGCTACACAGTTGCATATACTTATTTAGGGGCTTTAGTGTCATGTTGGTTATTTGGAAAATTTAATACCATATTCACTAGAATGGGTTATATATTTCCTCCTCAAACCTATTTATTTACCTATTCCCTTTCATATTACTAATGCAATAGTGTGTGGATTATTCTTGACTTATTTCTCTTTTGTTATTTTTTGCAGTTGCATGTATGTGTTTACTCAGTATTGTTTTACACAATATGCATCTCACATAGCATATTGAATCGGTGCATTAAATAAGATCAGTATTCCTAGAGCTCATTCTGATATGGTATTAGATCCGATCTAGATCTAAGGATTTCTAAGTTTTTTTTTCAAGTTTGTCCATTTTTTTGAGGTAGTGAAAGAGGTTTTTCATTGAATTTGTCTCCTTGCTTGTTTCAAATTTAGGCTTAGCATTTATTCTCTAAGATTTATTATGCAAAAGTTTGGCATCATGATATTTCTTGGAATTTAGATGCTTTATTTTGATTTGCTCTATCTCTTTTCTTCATGGAATTAAATAAATATGATCTAGGTTGTGATCAATCTTTAAGATCTGCCTATTAAAAAAAAGGAAATGCATTCTAATTTACTTTGAATGCTTGGTGCCATATTTTATTCTAGAAATCCCTTCTGGTATGATATGTTCAAGGATCTACATGCATAGAGTCTTTGACATCACTATCTTTGTTTTTTGAGAGATTATCCTGATTTCATTCTTTGTTGAGTGGTGTTTTATGAATAAAGCATTGAAAATATGCTAATAAAGGATACATTAGATCTATGTTAAAAATATTTAGTGCCAACCTTTTTTTTATCTTTTTCTTGATATGCATTATAGGGAAAAAAGATCACTTTTAGCCACTTGGCATCACATTTAGTTGAAAGGAGGTGTTGCATTTTCTATTATTCTTTGTATAAAGATTAGACCGACTGTACTTGGCATCATTTTCTAGCCACTTGGAGATTTCTCTAGCAGGTAGGTGCTTTATTCAATAGAAAATCATCATTTCCCAATAAGTTGGCATCTTATTTCTAATCCTTACATAAGATCTTCTCATGTCGATCAACTTGGGGTAACTTTTATCCATCTTGGTGTCCTCTCTTTAGTTGGAAAAGTGTTTTTTTTAACTATTGTTTGAAAATTGGCATATTCCACCTTGGCATTCTATTTTTTGGTGCCTTTACTTCCTTGGTGGGTCCACACTCAGCCTCATATTCATGTGGTAATTTAGTTTCATATTATTTTATTCTTTAATGAATTTATTGTATTTTTACAACATCATTTAGTATGATGAAAATTGAAGTAATTTGAAAAAATTAAAAAAAAAACAAAATTTGAGTCTTTTAAAGCTTGTATCTTCACTCAGTGAAGACAAAGTTGAGGCCCAAATTGGTAGGAGGCCGAATCCACCTCAAAATACCAAACCACCTTATTATAGACTCTGAGTCAATTCTGACGAGTGGTTAGAAGACACATTTCACCTCACTCAAAGGTGCTTTTTAAATTTTTTTAGTGCCTTTTAATTCAAAAGAGACTATTTACAATAAATTATTTCATTAATATCTTACAAATATTAGCTCATATTTGAGTGATATGATTTTAAAAAGTGTTTGTTTTTTTGATTTCCCATGTATTAAGCCAATTTGGATTATAAAATGCACTATTTTATAAAGTGCCAAAATTTGGGGGGGATACCTGACATAATTTCATGGGGGTCGTCTTATGGTTGTGATTCTGTTGTGCAATTCTCTCTTTATCTACACTTTTGAATTTTTATAATAATAAAAGACACATTAAATCTTAATTATTTAATGGATATTATCTCTATTAATGCACTCACACCTTTCAATTACTAGGAATGGAAAAGTAAAATCACTATGGTTCTTAGAAGTAAAAGGTTGTTTCACATAACTATGGGGTTAGAACTTGAGCCAATAGCTAAAGTAGATAATATAACATGGTTTGATAAATTTTATGAAACATTTGGGTTATTATGTCTTTTAGTATCACTTGATCTCTTATTTTACATAGAGTCAGCCAAATCTCCAAAAGAAGTATGGGACATCCTAGAAAAATTATTTGGGAAAATCAACACTCTGAGGGGTCATGAGTTTGAGATTGAGCTAATTATTTTGAGTCATAGAAACTTTAATTCACTAAAATAATTCTTCACCAAGATTAAGTAACTTATATTTTAGTTAAAAGAGTGTGTAACTGAGAAGAAAGATGAGTAGTTAGTTCTTTTTGTATTTGAAAAACTAAGACCTGATTACTCTATATTTATCTCTACACTTTATGTGACTAAGAGAGCCATGGGAGCCAACTAGTCAATGCCATCCTTAGATGAATTTATTTTTAATTTAACTAAGGAACAAGCCAAATTAATTGATATGGGAACCCTCAATTCTTCCAAACCTTCAGCCCTCATTGCCAAGAATGGGAAACTAAGAGCCTCTAGCAACAAGGATAAGAAATAGAAGAGTAAGGATCCTGAGAAGAAGAAAGAATAGAAAAATGCCACTAAAAATAGCATTGAAACCTCATCCTATGAAGGGAAACCTAAGAGAAAAAAGGTTAAGTTCTCTTATTTCAATAAGTCTAAGCATGATGAGCATAAGTATATGAAGAAACAGATTGACCACCTTACACATCTCTTAGATAAAAACAATATAGAGGTCCATGAGTTTGTAAAATAGTCATCATTAGCCAAATAATCTTATAAGACAAAGGAGAAAGGGAAGGATAAACCTAAGGGAAAAGATTTAGTTTTAGTGGTTTCTACATCTACTTCATCTTGGGTTATCAATTCTAGTGTTTCACACCATATGGGTTCGTTAGAGGTTGAATTTTTTGACTTAGAGCCTTGTATCATATCCTTCATCACTTTGGGTGATGACACTCAAATAGAGGTTGCAGGAAGAGGGAATATTTAATTTTAAGGTGGAACATTCATAAATGTTCTATGTGTAAATTCACTATCAACTATTCTTCTTTTAGTGTATCAGATTACCCACCTAGGGTAGGACATGAGAATCGAGTTCACACCATATTTAGTTGAGATCAGAGAGCTACACAATGACTCTACAATTAAATTAGGGAGGGATAATCACCATTATAGGATATATACCTTCTCCCATTTCTATCTAGATTTTCCTCCTATTTCATTACTTACCCATTCAAATAGAGTTATCAAACTATGGCATAAGTGGTTTGGCCACCTTAACTATCACTATCTTGAGTAGCTGAGTTAGAAAGATATGGTTATAGGCTTGCCTATAGTTAAATTCTCTAAAGGACTATGTGAGGATTGTCTCCTTGGCAAACATCCTAAAGAAAAATTTAAGGTAAATCTAGGAGAACTATAGTACCTCTTGAGTTGATTCATAGTGATGTCATGGGGAAGTTTCCCCATCCTTCTTTTACCAGGGCTAGATATGTCCTCACCTTCATTGATGTTTTTTATAGATACACATGGGTCTTCTTTCTTAGAAAAAAGTTTGAAGTTTTTGATAATTTTTGAGACTTCAAGGCTTTAGTTGAGAAACAATTAGGAAAGTTCATCAAAATTATATTATCAAATAATGGGGGGAGTACATCAGCCATATATTTGAGTATTTTTTTACTACTAAGGGGATTTATCTTCAATGGATAGTAATATATACTCAACAAAATGGTGTAGTAGAGAATAATAATTAGTCATTGAAGGAGATGGTTAACTGTATGATTCACTCTAGATCATTGGTTCCATCATTTTGGGTAGAAGTAATTAATGTACATGTTACATTTAGAACTAGGTTCCTCACAAATATTTAAAGGATATAACTCCTTATGAAGCTTGGAATAATAAGAAATTGGAGCTGCATCATTTTAGGGTCTTCAGATCACTGACAATGGATCGCATTCCAAAAAAGAAACATAAGGTAATAGAGGTTCAATCCAAACCTTGCATCTTTGTGGGGTATCCAGATATGGTCAAGGGTTATATACTTCTCCACCCTCTAAATCATTAGTTGTTCATTGAGAGAAGTGTTAGGTTTTAGGAGAGTCTGACTGACTCTTTACTTGACACTTCCCCCTCTACATCAATTTTACTTAGTTTGGATGAGTAGATCAAGGATTCAAATAATTCACAATAGGTTTTTAAGATAGAGGCCACTTCTTATTCTAGTTTTTATAGTGAGTAAAGTGATGGGGAGCCATCCTCATCTACTTCTAGTCATGATTTGGAAGATGAGGATTTGGCACCTAACTCACCCATTTTAGGCCCTCTTTGGACTAGGTAGACACTTGAGAGTGTAGGCAATTGCGTAGGGGATCTAAATATCATAGACATACTCAAGAAAACTTTTATAATAGACCATATGCTTTGTTTTCTTCTACATTAGATCCATATACTTTTAGAGAGGCTTTAAGAATACCTAAATGGGATAGAGCCATGGATGAGGAATATAATTCCTTAATAGAAATCACACTTGGGGTTTGACTTCTCTTCCGAAGAGAAGAAAGATGGTTTGATGTTAGTAGATATATCAGACCAATTATGCTGTAGATGGGTTTGTTGAAAAATACAAGGCTAGATTGGTAGCCAAGCATTTTTCATAGGTAATTGACATTGACTATTCAAAGACCTTCACACCCATGGCCAAGATGACTTTGATTAGACTCACAGTTGTTGTATCTACAACACATGGATAGAGCATACATCAAATAGATGTGAAGAGTGCATTTCTTCATAGAGACCTTGAGGAGGAGACCTACATGGAGTAGTAATCTATTTTTGTTCAAGATTCTTTTTTAGTGTGCAAACTTAGGAAATCCATTTATGGACTCAAATAGGCCCACCAGGCTTGGTATGCCAAAATGGATTCCTTCCTTCTAACTTCATGCTTCACTAGATGCCACTCAGACCAATGTGTATTTTTTTGGGTAGGATGATTCATTATTGGTACTATTTTTATATGTTGATGACCTTTTGATCACATGGAGTTCTTCTATGAATATCTCACTAGTGAATAAAACTCTTCAAGATATATTCACCATGACTGACCTAGGACTACTATACTACATCCTTGGCATTGAGATCACTCAGATAGATTTAGGGATTTCACTTTCATAGCCCAATTACTCTCTTGATCTATTGGCATAGTTTCATATGGCTGACTATAAGCCATCATCGACTCCATTCCTCTCTAGAGTCAAGCTTGAGGTAGATTGTTCTACTATATTGGTCGATGTTACCTTGTATCAACAACTTGTTGGTAGCCTTATTTACTTGACTCACACAAAACCAAAGATCTCTTATGCTGTTGGAATTATTTTAAGATTCATGTAGGAACCCCATGAGCTACACAAAAAAGTAGCTAATAGGATATTTCACTATATTTAGGGTTCACATAAGTATGGGATACACTATAGGGTTGGTTCAAATTTTGATTTGGTTGGTTACACAGACTCAAATTGGGCTGGAAACATTAGGATTCATAATTTTACTTTAGGTTATAGTTTTTCATTGGGTTCTAGCCCCATTAGTTGGTTGAGCAAAAAAAATAATGCTATTGCTCTATCTTCTATAGAGGCAGAGTATAGGGGAGCTTTTAACATATATACTGAGGTTATTTGGCTTCAGGGGATTCTTTTTGAGTTTGGTATTTAGATCAGGTGGCATATAGTCATATTTTGTGTCAATCAAAGCACCATTTAGATTTTCAATAATTTGTTCCTTCATCATAGGACCAAACATATTGAGATTCACATGCACTTTATGTAGGAGTTGATTCATGAGCAGGTCATTGACTTAGTATTTTTCTAGTCTTCAGAGAAAGTTGATGATATCTTTACAAAACCTTTCACTAAAAGAAATTTAATTCATTTATGATCTCTTCTTAGGGTGTGGTCCACCTTAATAGCTTCATCATCTTCAGGGGGGCCATCTAGCCTCTTTTATTCTTCTTTATCTCTCTTTTAGGGAGGAGTTATTCCCACTAAGTTTTCTCCTTTTCTATAATTTATGAGATATTACATTGTACATAGGTACCTCATTAGGCCTTTTTTTTAGGACCCATTTTTTTCAATTTTTTTATCATCACCTACCTAAGCTGTGCTTATGGGGGGTGTTAGTGTATGCCTTTTTTACTATGGGTTTTGGCTACATGGTTTCATATGCTTGCTTAGGGGTTTTAGTGTCATGTTGGTAATTTTTAAAGTTTAATACCAAATTCATTAGAGTGTGTTATATACTTCTTCCTCCAACCTATTTATGTACATATTCCCTTTCATATTCTTAATGCAATAGTTTGTGGATTATTCCTAGCTCATTTCTCTTTTGTTCATTCTTGTAGTTTCATGTATGTATTTGCTCAGTATTATTTTAAACAATAAATGTCTCACATATCATATTGAATTAGTAAATTCACTCAGATTAGTATTCTTGGAGCTCATTTTGATATTCATACAATGTTCCTTCATAAAAACACCTATAACCATGTTTTTAAAGTTATTCTATACACCTATACCTATAAATGTACCATCAAGTACCATGCTCAAATGCCCATGAAACTTATATAGCTGATAAAATTAATTTGGAGGTTGAATCATTCCATTTTAATGAATTAGAATCACCTATTCTCTTATCAGGTCCTTTGGGAGGGTTTAACAAGGGTTTAAGGGGTTTACCATCTTAACAATGGTTCATAAAGCACAAATACTAATCCAAGAACTAGTGCCACAAAATTGAAGGTAATTAGGGTCCCTATAATTTCCCAAGATATTTTAACTAGACCTTCTCTCTCTTGTTCATGCTAAGAAAAAATTGTTAACCTTCATTGAGCAGCCGAAGACGCTGATATGAGAGAGAAATGGGTTTTCTTCATTTTAACACCTTTAAATCTCTTAAAACCATGGATTTGACCTTTATGAAGATAAATTAAATCATAAAGATAATTTAAAGTCAATTTAACACCTTGAAAATGTATACTTATAACTTTAAAAGATCCCTTTTAACATTAAAACTACCATAATCACTTAAGAAACTTGATGAAACTACCATACAAAGTGTTTAAAAGACCATTAAATGTATAAAAAGATATATCATGATGTGTTTCAACCTTATTATAGTAATTTATTTCTAATACCTTGCAAAACCTTCTTTGAAAGCCATAAAATGATCTAAAATGCAACACAACTAGGTTATGATGTTAGTCAAGAATATCACCAACCTGCTTGATCATTTGTGAAGCATGAAATGAACTTGACACATGATATGAGACCTATCAAGACACCCTATAATCCTTTCATCACTTGAAAAAAATTTAAATACACCAACGTGTTTGATCATTTTTGAAGCATGAAATCACCTTGACATATGATATGAGACCTATAAAGACACGGTATACTCCTTTCATCACTTGACACAACTTAAAATAGGTCATGGAATGACTAAATATGCACAAATATTATGATGAATAAAACCTTAAACCTATCAAATTTACCTTAAAATCTACTAATCAAGGTCTTTAGTACCATTCCAAGGACATTACAAGACCAAAATAACTATCAATAAGATAAACAATCATGGCAAGAAAAGTTTCAAACTTTGCTTGTCATGAAAATTTGAATTTGGAGATCAAACTTGTCAACACATACTATTCCTAGATTGATAATGACATTATATCTCTTTTACATACTACATAGTAGTTTATTATTTAAAATAAGGGTTCAATGAGGTCCATGTGTTTTTTATTGATGTTGAATAACTCTAACCAATATCCATCCATAGTGTTAATATAATTATTCAATTGATTTTTTAGTATATTAAATGCATAATTGTATAATATTACATTCATACCAAAACATTAGACATCTACAGAATTTGCCACAACATCCCATGGACATGGACATAATAATTCCTAGGTTTAATATAGTGTTAAGGGGATGACATGGGTATTTCACAGGTGTATAATTATTTAGGTGTACAAAAGTACATGGGTTTATCTTTGAATAGATTGGGCCTCCCAACCCTATGACAAATCCATGTGTATATATACATGTGGTGAACTCTAATTAAATCAAGCCTCCCATGTTATAATAACTATTGTTGTTATATTACAGATGGTGATCTCATATTGGATCTGGTCTCCTAAGTCTCTAATAACTATGAAAACTCTAGGTATAAGAGTATACATTGAGAGATCTTGTTTGATAGGGAATCCTAGTAGTTGAAAACTTTAGAAGCACTAAGACTTATGAATGGAGGGTTATTTACCTGTCAAAATTAACCTTATATTATAAATTTATAAATTTATGGTTATTTACTTGTCAAAATTAAACTTTGGGGAGGGGCCAACTAGAATTTGAGATTAAGACTTTGATAACTACCTATCTTCCAAATTTTATATAAAGAAAAAAGAACTTTTAAAAATCATGACGAGACTCATCTCTTTAAAACCAATAACATGTGAAAGATATTTTAATACAAGCAAACATGGATTTATCATAAATACAACAAAATAACTTATATAATGTGATACGGCATACACTTGACACTTTGGAATTGGATGATGTTCATACTAGTATACATAAAAGGGAATTTAAAAAAAAATCATTACAAAGGTCCCCTTTTATTTTGAGAAAAGGGACATGTTCATCATAATAAAAACATTCTCAATTAAGAATCCAAAATTTATATTTTATGTATAATGGGCACATGTAGATTATATAGAAGCATAGACTATTAGATTATAAATTGATAAATTTATTATCTTAAATGTGTAGAATTTGCTCATTCTACAAAAATTAATAATATTAATAATGAGAAAATGGCAAGCGATCATGCGAGGGAAAAAATAATGAAAAAATGAAACCCTAAGTTGAAAAATGGTAAATGGCATCTTGGAAAAATATACACACATAAGTTAAAAACACACAAATGGCAGTTCACAGATAATATTAAGAATGGGATAGTAGTCTTTGGTCATGAAAATCCCACTAGGTAAATGTAGCCAACATGGGTGAGTTGAAGAAATATGTTGTGACATCTGATGCCATATGCCTAAGTAAAATGGCTAAGTTGAGTAGTGATAAATCCCTTAGTAATGTCAATTTTAGAGATTGAATCAAAGTATTTTAAACCACTGAGTCATAAAAATTAGGAAAATGGATAAGATGACTAATTCAAAGCTTGAAAGTAATTTAAAATTGGTGTAAATCTCACAAATTTAGAATTATAACATCCATGCCCCATACTGTGGATAACTTGAAACAAGGATTTACTAATTATGAAAAATATTGAGATCAATTATGAATAATTATGAAGACCAATGTAGTATAAAATGCATAAAATATAAAGAAAGTTTCCATAGTCTTATTTGTCATTAAAAATACATAAACTATATAATAATATTATCACTTATGTAATAAATAATCTAATATATTCTTATAGATTTGTGTAGAATGGGAACATGCCCATTTTACAAATGAAGAACAATAGTTATTTGAAATGGTAATAGGGTTATATTAGGGTCCTCACATGTATAAATACATTAATAAATTAATACATTCGATAGAGAGTATTCTAGATGAATTTAATGTTAAGGAAGATAAAAGAAGGTATGTAATATAAGACATAAAAAAATATTACATTAATTGGATGGTTTAATTTTTATTTTCTTTCTCAGACATAGTTACTATTGTCACTAAAATTTTCAGCCTTTTGGAGGTAGTTCAAGCCTACTCCAATTGAGTGAAACAATGGGATTATCCTTAGAGTTTTGGGTTATCTAAAGTGGGGGTAGACCTCTAGTTGATAGGGATAGCTCCCTAGATTAGTGTTGAGTGTCCTTTTAATAACTAGTTGGTGTATGAAAAGGGATAAAAAACTATATAATTTTAAGAAAAATAGAATAAAGGGAGTGATACACTAGAATTTTTGATCCAAAACTATCTTATACTTGCACTTAAAATAGTTACAACTACAATCTGGTCTATGCTTCAAGAGAGATATTCTAAGTATTTCAACCTAAAGACTATGTAAGCATAGTAGATAAGGTGAGATATTCAAAGGATAGATAAGACACTACTAAAAATACAAATCACTTAGCTATAATACCAAACCTTAATGTACTCCAATTGACTTTCAATAAGATAATATATCCATACCTAGGTGCATACAAGTAGGACAAGATGCAAGGACAAGCAATTTTCTCATTAGCATCTATCAAAAACTCATTAAACACACTAAAATATGAACTTGGAAAGATTGAAATAGTTTGAATTTATTTCTTAATTTAAAATATGAGTAACAAAAATATCAAGGCTTCACCTTTCTTGTGGATGGATTACAATGTTAAAACTAGGCATACTTATTGCACCAATGTGTGTGTGTGTGTGTGTGTGTGAGAGAGAGAGAGAGAGAGAGAGAGAGAGAGAGAGAGAGAGAGAGAGAGAGAGAGAGAGAGAGAGAGAGAGAGAGAGAGAGAGAGAGAGAGAGAGAGAGAGAGAGAGAGAGAGAGAGAGAGAGAGAGAGAGAGAGAGAGAGATCCCATTCCAAGAATGGAATCTTGTAGGGTTACAAGAATGGATAAAGAATGATTATCTTAAAAATAGTTATGAGGAATCCTCTAAAGTCTTCAATATGTGTTATTTGATCTTCAAGTCTTTTTCAAACTACCTTCAAGTCAAAAGGATTTAGCCTTTGATGATTTCATAAGCCTTCTTGAAAATTAATAAGATATCTTATAGGAATATTCTTCATCTAAATTTAAAGTGCATGGATATCCACGTACAAGGATGGATTGACCTTGAAATAGGTTTTCTTGAAAGGGGGAGTTAGCTTAACTCATGAGGTGTAGTCTATGATCCTGGGAAGAAAAAATATCATTTGATTCTTGTTATAGAACTTGTAACTAAACACTCTAATCTTGAAATATCTGATCACCTCCTCTCATGTATATTAATTCTCTAATTGACACCTTACAATGCTTACCATTCTTATCAAAAAATCACTTCAATATTGGTTGTCTAACACTAGTTGGCATCTAGGTTTAACTAAATAAAACCATATAAAAAGTATTAATATCATGTTATTAGACCCAATAACCACTTCATCATATGAATAAGTAATTCAAGGCATCATAAACCTACTATTCTTGTCAATCTAGGTAGTTAGGTCTCTCATTCCTAGTACACCTTAAACCATCTTCCTTATGTAGACTTATAGGAATAGTTTCATGAATAGATGAAAATATTTTATGACTTGAGAGGTTATAAAACATCCCACGGTACCTCCTTAAATTATATTTTAGCATTTATCCATGTCTTTACCCCTAAATCAAATAAAAAATAGTGAAATGAAGGGCATTTAGTGTGTATATATAGTTGACATCAACATCAAATTTGATCGTGAAGAGAACCAGAGAGATATTTAAAAGGTTAAAATGTTTCTATATCCAAAATAATTCATTTGGATCCATTATAAATAAAATCTCCCATATTGTATTCACCAAAGGGTTTTAATAAGAATTAAGGCCTATTTGGGGTCTTAAAAATCATTCATAAAGCACCAACCACCAATTGGCCTCATTCCACTTGTGTAACCTTATTTAATGACCTCCCACCCATCCTATTCCAAATGTATCAAAATCCCATGAAAAGTGTGAGATATGGTGTGAACATGTGAAGTTGTTCCTCGAGTAGTAGACTTAACTTACTTGAACTTGAGAGAGGTCTAATAGGGGTTTTAGGCCTCAAAACTCAATCTCATTATTGGGAGAGGTTAATACACCTCAAAAAAAATATTACTCATGAATAGACATGATTTTATAATTATTATTAATCCATTGTATACATTTGGTGTACTAGTCAGGGGACTTCTGGTTTAAGGCCTATCACCTCCTTATTAGACCTCAAGGGCATTTCAATTGAAAACTAAGATTTTATGTAGGTTGAAAGTGTATTGATACATTTTATATGTCTATGTGTTTCCTCAAGGGCCTTACATTGGGTTTGACATGCTTATTTTGTGATTTGGATTCAAATAGACCCCTTAGTCTCAAGACTTCCCCTTGCCAATGGAGTGAGCAAGGTCTGAGACTAACAATGAGTATACCTAATACATATATGGATTTTAATTAACCATATATGTATTTTTACACTCAAAAACATAATTTTTATCCATTGAAAAGTGTGATCATGCTTATGAATCCCTCAAAACGTCAATTTCTCTTATGACTAAATAATCTACGCCAATATTCTACAACTAGATGATGGTATCTTATGATGGGGTCTTTCAATCTATATGATAGTCTCATATTAACACCTTAAGAATTTTATATGATTATTATTGTTCTTAGATATTATCATACATTCTATATTAAAAAATCATAACTTTTATATGGCTTGTAATGTATCAGATCCTTCTTGAAACCTCCAAATTAGGCTTATAACTCTGAGTGTCTTGCTTATCAAATAATAGAACTTAATCCATGGAATCAACACCCCTTGTTTAATGAATTATATTTTAATAACATCCTTATAGTTATACACTTGAATATATACAATTTTTATTAGTGTGTTTAGCCCATGTTCTACATGTATCATTCAAAGGGATCTTAAAAGGGCTAGGTATAGGTGCACTCTCTACATGACCACTGAGTCATTAAGAAACTTGTCATCATGAGACCTTGTTAAAATATTATAGGTGTTATTTTGGAGATTTTTTCATTTTATAATGCCATAGAGAGTCTAGAAATGATCACTAATCACATTGATAACTACCACCTAATGACAAATATGTAACATGAAGAAACATGGAGGTTTCTTGCATTTTAATGCATCAATTGAGCTGATATGATGGTACTAGAAGATATCTAAGACCCTATGTAAGATCATAAAACACATTTAGTGTAAAAATTAGTTCATATTTGTAATAAGACTACCTAGAAAACAAGGTGATGGAGTTTAGAGCTTTCTCAAACACTTAATTTCTATAGAATTTGTTCATAAAGAATATGATCCTAACCTGAATACCAATGCCATGAATCTTGAGCCCGTCAGGGTACCCATACCTATTTAATAAGTTGGGATCCATCTCTATATATTTTATATAAAAAAAACATTAAAATATGAACCTTGCAAGGCTACCAAGGGACCTGATGAAGTAGAACCTACATATTTTTCCATTTTTAGACCTTTGAAAACTATGAATATTAAAAAATCTTGTAGAAGGTGGATAGTCACTTTTCATATGTTCACTCTTAAATATGACTATACAAGTGGTCATAAATGCCCTTTTTAGCTTAATTTTTCCCTCTTTGAGTGTTAAACCTACAAGGTCTGACTAACCTCTAACTTGCTCTACCATTAAGGACATTAGCAAACATATTTACATGATTTAAAAGTGTCACTTTTACATAACATACTTAATATTCATCTTATAAATTAATTTATAACCCTTAAGAAATAGTTTTTAAGTGTAGAGAAAGCTAGTGAAACTAGATGACCTCATGGAGTGGACATTTCACTTGGCCAAGACCCTAAAAGACACTATATGGAATTTAGTTCACACACTATAACAACTTATGTAAGAAATAATATTTTAAAAGACCCACATTAGCCATTATAGAAACCTTAACATCCCTAGAAAGATTAATTTATGCTAAGAAACCTTAATTTCTCTAAGGTGACTAGAAATGAATTTAAAATCATGATTTAGTAATTTAAGGGCATGGGTGAGATATGAAAACCTATAGAAACTTATAATAAAATGGTAAAATGAAAACAACATGGAATTATATAGGCCTAAATTTTTTCACATTTTGATAACATTCTTGGTTTCTTTTGGGGCAGTATACCTACTAGGTTGTGAGACCATTAGCCTTTCCTTAACCATTGGGTGATGGAATCATGGTAGAGAAGATTTGAAACTAAAATATATCAAGATAAAAAAATAGCCTAAACACACCACACCAATACCAAGACGAAATACACATTATTCTCAAGGCATTTATGGAAAACACACCAAATAAAAAAAGAAAAAATCAAATGTGCATAAGCACTTATTCAACACACACCACACACCTACTTATGTACATGACTAACCTTCATATTATAATTAGTAGGGATTTAAATTTATTTAATTTATGTGGATATATAAATCCTCAACATGCATTTTTTATAATTTTAATGAATTATTTTGTATGTATTTGATGATGATGTATGGCCCACTCCACAAAGTGTCAAACTTGGTATGTCTCTCAGGATTCGATCTACTCTCATCCAACTTTAGTAATATATCATCATCTTGTAATACTCTTGGAGTTTATTTATTATCAAATTAATTCTTCATCATCACCTGATGATGCTCTGTGGCGTTTTGATCATTGTCTCTAGTCTCTTGCAAATCCATCAATTATGTCAATCTCACCTCCATAGGAGTGTTTTCAAGTAATTCCAACTGATGTGACAACTATAACATAGGTTTTCACTTAGACTAAGGAAGGTAAAAATAGTATCATAATGTTTTTTCAATGAATTTCAATTAGTAGCATCATACCCTCTTATCTTAGCATTAAAGTCTTTTGATAGGCAAATAACAAAGTGTCCAGGTCAATCCACCACCATTATATCTTATAGAATTGGGAAACTTGGGTAGTCATGCTAGAATAATTTAAAGCATTTGATGAGCCATATATAATTTTATGGTGTTCCATCAAGGTAAAACACTCCTTTGATAAATGGTTCATACTTCAATCCCAACTTGTCTACAAATAGCTTAGGCATAACTGAAGTGTTTGCCCCACTATCCACAATGCAATTATGGACTAGATACTCTCTCACAATGAGGGTAAGATATAAAGGAGGGAATTTTTATACTTGTTAAAAGCTTAAAAAATATTATTATGTGCATTTTTTTACGGCTAAACCAATAAGATTTACTAGTTGGTGGGGAATATGAATTTGGGATAGTTGTTCTGGGAGTAACTCCTTTTGACCTGGCATATAGATTACTTCCCAAATGGATATGATTATTTTTGTGTTATTAAAGGAGTTAATAATATTTAAATTAGATAAAATATACTTTAATTTCATTCTTGGAGGCAATGTGGTACCTTAATATTGAGGCATTGAAGGTTTGACCAACATTTCCAAGTTCTAATTTTGAATAGGTGCAGGACTTGTAGAGGATACTGTATTTGCATTCATACCTTATTGCCTTGAATGGGGGTTATTTGGATTTGTATCCAAATATTTATAATCTCCCAAATATCTCTTATTTTACCTTGTTTTTTATGCAACTAAGGTGCTCAAATTTAGGACAAAACTATGCTCCATTTGATAGTTCATAAATCTTGCTCTTGAATTACTACACTCTCCATTTGGTTTTACTTGCATGGAGCTATCATATTTTGATGTCAAGTAAGGAGTATTACTTCCTTGCACCACCAAGGATTTAAATTCCTTGTCATTAGGATTCATGTAATGACCTTGAGGTTGCCCCAAGAATATGGCCATTCTTTTCCTTGAACTAAGTTTCTATGGACTAGAACCATGGATCTTGTGGTGGGATCATAATTTAGATTTTAGGAATTAGGTGGCCTATTGAAATTAAGTTTATCTTTTCCCATACCTTGAACATTATGATAAATTAGAAATATATTTGATTATGGAGGGTAATATTAAGAGTTTTGGTAAGCTTCAATATGTTGATTTGATTGCCTACTTAAAGCTTCTAAGGCCTTATATTTTGCTCACAAATAAATTACATCATTTGATTTATTTAAAGTATATTTATAATTTATGTTTGGATTTGGAATTGGATCAAGGATTTTAGGGGTAGTAAGCATGTTAGGTAAGATAGGAATTGATTCCTTTGGAGGGAGTTTACCAATTTGGATGAAACTATTCTCAACTCTAATAGCCATATCATAGGTATCAAGTAAGGCATATCCTCCCATGGATTGAAACATGATAGATATATCATTTATAATATATATATATATATATATATATATATATATATATATATATATATATATATATATATATATATATATATATATATATATATATATATATATATATATATATAGATTTGAATGAAAGGTTCCAAAGGACATGGAATAGGTTTCCACATCTAATGAGACCCCTTGAATTTTTTTTTCCTAACCTACATCATATATATATATATATATATATATATATATATATATATATATATATATATATATGATGTAGGTTAGGAAAAAAAAAATCAAGGGGTCTCATTAGATGTGGAAACCTATTCCATGTACTTTGGAACCTTTCATTCAAATCTACATGTATTCCTTAGGTTCTCTTTGGATTAAATTTATCTAATGGATTAGTTATTTATGATCACTCTTATCCTAAAATATTTGAGTCAAAAACTCCCCAAATTCATCCCACTTATTAATGCGTCCTCCTAGTAAGGTTCTATACCAATCTAGGGATTTTACCCTAAGAGACATGGTAAACAATTTAATTTCTATGTTAATTTGTGTGATATTATGGAAATTACATAAATTGGATATGTCTCTAATGTGTTCACCTATGGTGATAGGAACTTACCCATTAAAATTATGGACACTCTTGGTGGAATTTGAAAGGGTATCATCATAGGCAACAAAGTTTATAGGATTTTTAGAATTGAAATTTAGGAAAGCATGTTACCCATCCATGTTACCTTTAACCTCTTCTTCACTCTCTTGCTCTACTTATCTTTCAAAATATTCCTACTCTTTATAATATTCCTCAATATTTTAAATTTTCAACAAAGGCTTAGCATACTAGACTTAAATTGGAATCTCATAAGTGTATTTTCATAATGATTACCTCTACTAGCATCTAATCTAGTAGTGACCATGAAGCATAAATATGATAAATTAGTCTAAAACCAGTTGTTTTAAATTTAATGGAGTCAAAAAATGATGAGTAGGAAACACTTATACAACTATGATATTATCAAGGCCAACATTCACCTTGAAAATAAGTGTTTGGGACAATTATCCCACCAGGTATGTCATAACTATTATCACTCATATTTTCACCTTTGGAGATGTAGTTCAAGCCTAATCAAATTGAGTGAAACAATGGGATTACCCCTAGACCATTGGGATATCTAAAGTGGGGGTAAACCTCTAGTTGATAGGGAGATCTCCCTATATTTGTCTTGATTATCCTTTTACTAACTAGTTGGTGTATAAAAATGAGAGAGAGAGAAATCCAATGCCAAAATGGAATGTTGGGGGGTTACAAGAATGGAGAAAATATTATTATCTTAATAAGAGTTAAGAGGAATCATTTTAATTCTTGAACAAGTGTTATTTTATCTCAAAGTCTTTTGAAAATTTCCTTCAAGTCAGAAGGAGTCAGTTTTTAAGAAGGCCATAAGCCTTCTTAAAAATTGATATGATTTCTTATAAGAAGCTTCTTCATTTGCATTAAAGTGCATGGATATAAATTTAAAATTGTGGATTGACACATCACCAAGGTTTATGAATCATTATATTCCATTGAAATAGGCTTTCTTGTAAGGGGGAGTTAGCTTAAAACATGAGGTGAAGTTTGTGATCCTCGATATTGAAGAGATCATTTGATTCTTGTTATAAAACTTGTAACTAATCAATATGATCCTAAAATATCCTATAACCACATATTTATGTATATTAATTCTAAAATTTACACCTTAAAATGCTTTCCATACTTCTCAAGAAGTCACTTCAACATTAGTTGTCTAGAAATAGTTGGCAACTAGGTCTAGTTACACAAGTTAGTCTATTTGAATGGCCATGAAAACTAACTAGAATAAAAAAAGGATTAATATCATGTTATCAGACCCAATAATAATTTAATCATATGAAAAAATCCTTAAACACATCATAAAATTATTGTTCTTTCCATTCTAGGTAGCTAGGTCTCCCATTCCTAATACACCTTAAACTATCTTCCATATGCAGACATATAAGAATACTTCATGAATAGATGAAAATATTTTATAAATTTATATGTTACAAAACATACCATGGTACATCATTAAATGATATTAAAGCATTCATCCATGTCTTTACCCATTAATCTCATCAAAACTAACAAAAGGAAGAACATTTAGTGTGTTTATACATGCGACATCAGCATCAAATTTCATGGGGAGGAGAACCAAAGAGATGTTGACAAGGTTAAAATATTTATATATCCAAAAAAATTCATTTAGATCCATTATAAATCAAATCTCCCATATCTCATTCACTGAATGGTTTTAATAAGGTTTAAGGTTTGTTTGGTGTCTTAACGATCATTCATAAATAACCAACCACCAATTGGCCTCATTCCATTTGACCTTCTTGAAATACCCAACAACCTATTAAAAATGTATTACATTACTTTTCAAAGTGTGAGATATGGTGTGAACATGTAAAGTTGTTCCTCAGGTATCAAACTTAGCTTTGTTAAACTTGAGAGAGGTATAATATGGGTTTTAGGCATCAAAATTCAATCTCATTATTGGGAGATTCTTAGACACCTAAAATATAATATTCCTCATGAATATAAATGATTTTTTAATGATTATTATTCTACTATATATATTTGGTGCACTAGTTAGGGGAATTGGGGTTTAAGGCGTGTCACATCCTTGCTATCGCTCAGGGGCACTTGGATTTAAAATTGAGATTTTATACAAAATAAAAGTGTATTTATAAATTTTATATTTATATGTGTCTCTTAAAGGTCCCTTCATGGGTTTTAACATGTTTATTTTTTTCTTTGGGTTCAAATAGACCCCTTGGTCTCAAGACTACCCCTTGCCAATGGAGTGAGTAAGAGTTGAGATAAAATAGTCAATATAATTGATACCTATATGGATTTGAGGTGACCATGTGTGTATTTATCTAGTCATAAATATCATTTTTATCCATTAAAAAAGTTTCATCATGCTTATGAATCCCTCAAAACATTAATTTGTCTCATGATTAGATAATCTAGGCTAGTGGTCTGTAGCTAGGTGACTGTATCTTATGATGGGGTATTTGAATCTTTAGGATAGTCTCATCTTGTCAATTTAAGAAATTTAGATGATAATTATGTATTTTGGATATTTTCATACATTATGTATTAAAAATGCATAACTTCTACATGGCTTGTAATGTATGAGATCCTTCTTGAAACCTCTGAACTAGGCTTACAACTATGAGTACCTTGCTTAGTCAAATAGTGACACTTACTCCATGGCATCAACACCCATTGATTATTTAATGATAATTTAAACACATAATTATCATTATACACTTGAATTTATACAATGTTTAATAGTGTGTTTATCCCATCTTCTACATGTATCATTCATAGGTGTCTCAAAATGGCTAGTTATAAGTGCACTCTCCCCATGACCATTGAGTCATTAGGAAACCTATCATCATGAGACCTGATTTAAACCTTATATGGTTTATATTATAGGTGTGTTCATGTTCCAATATGATAGAGAGTCTAAAAATGATCATTAGTCACATTGACAATGACCACCTAATGATAAATCTATAGCATGAAGAAACAGAGGTTTATTACATTTTAATACATCAAATGAGTTAATATGATGTCACTATAAGATATCTCATACCATATTAAATATCTTATAACACTTTTTATGTAACAAAGCATTCATATTTTTAATAACACTACCCAAAAAACAAGGTGATGTGGTTTAGACATTTCTCCAAGAACTTAAGTTTATTAACATTTGTTCATAAAGAAAAAGAGCCTAACCTAAAGACCAATGGCATGAGTCTTAATCCCATTTGGGTCCCCATACTTGGTGAAGAGCTCAAGATCCATATTTGTATATTCTATATGGAATAAGCATTTATAAATGACCCCTATAAGGTTGTTAATGGAATTGATGAATTAGAACCTACATATTTTTCCATTTTTGGACTTATGAAAACTCTATGAATGTTGAAAATGCCTGAGGAAGGTAGAGATTCACTTATCATATGTTCACTCTTGAAGATGACTGTACAAGTAATAAAAAATGCCCCTTTTATCTTGATTTCTCCCTCTAAGCATTGAACTTACAAGGTATAACTAAATTATGAATTTATCTACCATTAGGTATGTTATAAAACATATTAAAATGTTTTAAAAGTGTCACTTGTACATACCATACTTAATATTCATCTTATAAATGACTTTAGAACCCTTCAAAAGCAGTTTTCAAGTGTAGAGAAAGCTAGTGAAACTAGATAATCTCATGGAGTGGGCATTTCATTTAACCAAGACCATAAAATACCTTATATGGAATATATTTCATCCCCTATGACAACTTATAAAATAAATAATATTTTAAAATACCCCCATTAGCCATAATAAAAACCTAATCATCCCTAAAAACCTTAATTTATGCTAAGAAACCTTAATTTCTCTGAGGTGACTAGAAATGGGTGTAAAATCATGATTTAGCAATGCAAGGGCATGGGTGAGCTATGAAAACCTATAGAAACTTATAGGAAAAGGGGAACATGAAACAAAATTAGACTCATAAAGGTCAAAATGTTATCATATTTTGATAATAGTTATATCATATCAGTCTAAGAATGCCTTTATGTGATAGTAGAATTCACCTAGTGTGTCCTTACCCATGAGAATATAGGAAATATATTAATAAAATACACCATGCATGTTTTACTCAATGATAAGTTCATCCATTATCAATTTTTGTCTAGAGAGAATGATTTGGATTAAAGATAGACCTAGAGGGTGACCAACATGCTTAATCATCTAGAAATATCTATCAAGAAGACCAATAGGTTTATTTTTCTTGCTTATTTTCCTTGTAGAGATTCCAACCATAAATGGGACACTTGATAGGGTTTTGTATTCATCTGAGGTTGATAAATTTGGATTCATAGGAACTTTAAACTTGATATTAGAAGCCTTTAACTTTTAATGTTAACCCAATGATTTATTTAGCTTATCATCAATCGATTAAAGGTGAGAGATTTGAGAAGAATGTGTCATGCTCACCTTTTATCCTTTTGAGCATCTTGGATCCTAGATTGGTGTTTAAGGCTCTTTCCAAGTAATTTTAATTCTATATTCCATAGCTTAGTTGGACTTCCTTTACCTTTTTATTGGGTTGATAGAGATCCCAAATAGCCTTAAATTCTTTTGTGACATAAATTTTATTCTTCTCCAGTTACCTATATCATAATGAATTAGAGAGTGTTAAATTCTAGAAGAAATGGTTAAAGATAATTAATTATTCCATGGCTTAGCTTAATTTTCATGAAGGGTGGGTTGGTTATTACTGTAGAGATCATTAATATTTGAAAAATTAATGTTTTGAGGATGATATCACCATCAAAGTAGTTCTAAATATCTATGAAAGATAGAAGTATAGTTCAAAGAAAGTAATGAGGGAGAGATGACATGTTTAAAACCATGAAGGAGGAATGCACATTTGGGTTGAAGGAGATTGGTAATTCCATATTTGATGAAGATGAATGATTTAATGAATAAAATAGGATTGATGTCATAACTCCCCAATATATTGGCCATCTTATGAGTGTGGGATAGTAAATATTTAATTTTATCATTATCATCTTCTTTGAGCATGGGAGAGTTAATAATCTATTTTTTCACATTTCCATCAGACCTCTCTGAGTGTGGGAGAGATTAAATAGTCTCTTGTCATTATTATCATACATCTATGTGTGTGTTCAATAGTAAATATGGTCTTTTATCAAATGATTTTTAATATCAATGAGTATTTTGAAGTTTGTTATTGTTGATAATTATTTTAAATATAATGCATTCATTTTTTTATGTGCAAGGTCCCATATATTTGTGATGATACTAAAAAATTGATTAGCCTCACTAAAATAATGATTATTATTGACCCTTCATGTCACCCTAACCTATGCATAGTTCATAGGATGCTACACAAAAGTTTTTCATGTGTGCATAATAGTAGGTCCCATAGAAGTGGGATTGTATATGGATGTTTCCCATAAGCACCCAAGGATGGAAGTTAGCAAAGACCAACACTTGAGTTCAATAGGTTAGGGCTTCAACATTTAATTAGAGTCCAACAAAAATGACTAAGCATTTTGAATTAGAAAATTTTAAAGAGAGGTTGGTCTTCATGCCTTTTGTAGAACTATATATTTAAAATTCCACTTTGATGTTACCCTTTAGTTCCCATATTAGTGTTCAACCTTCAACATTCACACTTTTCACAGAGTGAATTCAAAAATTAAATCTTATGCAGGGTAAAAAGAGAAGTAAGTGAACACTTAAAAGCATGAATTCAAGATAAGTGTCTGGATTAGTTAAGAGCTCCAAAGTTTTCAAGATTATGAGGAGGATAAAAAAATTGCTAAGGTATAATAATTATCAAAATTTCCTATAATAACTTCATGGATCCCATAGGAGTTGAGCAACAAAAGACTTAATTAATTATTTATGGTCCTTAGAGCCACGTGCCACTTTTCCACTCAATGAGACTTAGCCATTTATCTTCAAGATCACATGGTTCCATGCATCAATATCCATGAAATCATGATCCTATTCAAAAGTATTTTAAAATTCTTAGTCAAATTTTAGGAAGTTTCCCAGTGAGGTAATGATGCTAATAAATCCCTGGGAAAGTAGGATGATTCCATATGTCATAATCTTGGTAAAATAAAATTGTCCATTCAAGTTCAATCCCTCTAGGCTAGAAGGTTAGTGATATTATGCCATATGGCATAATCCCACTACCCTAATCTCTTTAATATTTACATACAACCTAAATAGTATGTTAGAGCCTCAGGTTGGTGAGTGAGTTGGATGATGTCAAATGGAAAAATCTCTCTACTTTTAATCCCTTAGGAAATTTGTACAAATAGAGTGGTGTGTCAAAGTAAATAGGTAAGTGAGGGGCCTTAGTTTATAAATAAAAGAGTGATAATGATACATGTAAAGATGGTAATCCCAAAGAACATAGTGGTAAGAATTACCAATGAATAGTAGATCACCAACTAACACTCATAGAACCTGACTAGTAGAACCTAGGGAAGGATAGGACAATATTAAATTACCACATGGCTCAAATGATAGACATACATATTATCCCAAATTAATTATAGATATAAATTGTGGATTCCATGGACTATGGATGGGGATTAGTAGGATAAAGGAGTGATATGTCCAAGTAAAAAAGGAGGTAGTGAATGAAAAGTTGCCATGTCATCAGTCACCAATCCTAAAATTGATGGTTTGTCTGGCCATTAAAAACATCATAAGCAATATTTGTAGAATCAAAATGTGGTGGCTTGAGGATAATAGGATTATAATATGAATTACTTAGGAGGATTTTGAATTTGGTTAGAATTTATATAATTTAATGTTAGTAGCATTAAAGCATGAGCAACACCAACATAGTGAGATCATGACTAGGTTATACAAGACAAAGAAGTGTCTTAATGATAGGCATGGTGTGAAAGTTTACATGGAGTTTAATGGAAAGTAGAAGTGGCATAATTTTTACAAGATATTCCAAGATAATAATTCCATCGTATTTATAGTTGATTTATTTCACATGGAAGATTGAAAATTAAATTGGGGCCTTTGAATGATTAAATATTAGTTGATCCATAACCAATAGGATAATATGTCAAGTTGATAGATTCATGTTTGAGGCAATCATCACCATGCTTCAAGGATGTAATCAAGTCCCAATTACTTTTTGCCACCCTTGTCTAATTTTTAGAGAGTTTATGTCTTGATTTATGATCTTAAATTTAATTCTCTTAGCTATATTTTTAATTGTAATCAATGACCCATGGGCTTCTCATTGCCTATAATATGTTAGCTCTTTCCATATAAAATGGTCAACATTTTTCTAGTCATCATAATTATACAAAAAATTTCCCTCCAAGATCATCCTATAGTATATTAAAGCTATACCTATTAGAATTTTTAATATTGACTTATACCTTGAGTTAATAAGAACTAATTTAATTTTATTTATACTTTGTGTTATATATGAATTTATGATTTTTTTATCCTTTTTTATGTATGTTCATCCCTCTCATTGTTGTCTTCCATTCACATCTCTATGTAGAACTAAAAGTATTTACAAATCTCATGATATATATACATGAGTCTGTATAGGAATTAATTATGGAAATTTTATCATCCCTCTTAATGTTGCGTTGTGTTCCCTTACCTCCTATGAAAAACTTATGCAATGTGGCTAGTTTAAAGTTTTGCATTTAGTCTATTAGTTTTATTATGTCTTTACGTCAGTGAGGTTCTCACTCTATCAACGTATCACATTTTACATTCCATCAGTCTCTTATATTTTCCCTCCCTTTTCCCCTTTATCAAGTTTAAGTTTAGTAATAACTATAGATTTCATTATGCTCTTTTTAGGTTTGCATGCTAGTCTTAAACTAGGTGCATATAGAATAGTAGGAATCCATCCTACTTTTTAGGTTCATCCTAATGAGTGTAAGTGTATCGCACCTAGGGGGGTGATCCCATTATTTCACTAGACCAAATCTTCTAATTTAGTGAGTACATAGTTTGAATGATAATTTTTTTGACATGCCTATTGGGACTAAGTTCAAAATTTATCTGAGAGATTGGTGCTACTCTGACTAATTAAAGTGTTTTAGACACTCTAAAAGGAACCTAGTAACTCTAAATGTCACATCTATTAGTTTAAGTAGTCTGAGTTCCAAAAAATATGTCATTTCCCCCCACTTCATGAAAATGTTGTTGTTCCATCTCATTTTCCATATCTAGAAAAAAATCTCTTTATTTTACCTAAGATTAGTTTGGACCAATAAGATATCCACCTCCTCATAATATTCTCCTCCGTCCCACCTTATCTTAGCCTTTTTGGCCACCTAATCACTCTTACAACCATCCTTTTGAAATATGTGATGATCCTAATCAACATTTTCACCCTCATAACCAGCCCAAGTAAATAATCAAGGACATCATGTTTAGATTTACCTAATAAATGAGGGAGGTTTATGAGGATCTTAAATATAATAGGTAGTAACAAGATTTTACTTACCAAAATTACATCCACTAGTAGATGAAAGAAAAAATAAGGTATTAGGAGGAATGTCTATCTAGATAAATCATAATCAAGGAAGAGTAGATACATAAATTATTCATGAAAACATGATAAATCAAGCCCTAAGCTTTCCTTTCTATCCTAAAATTCAAACAAGTTTGTCATGCCTTCACATATCAACCTATAAGGTGGGAACCTTTTGAACTCAAGGTCCTCATCTTCAAATAGGGTAAGCCTTCCAAACTCTCAAGTGGGCCTCCCAATTATAAAATATTGAGTTCTATAGGTTTCCCCTTTATGGAGAAGCTTACGCCTATGCAAGTTCAAAATCCCATTCTTCCTCAAAATCCTTAGAGTCAATCATGGAAACCATATTGGAGTGAACATCTTGATTTTAGGATGACCAACTTGGTTAATGCCACTCTTTCAATACCAAATTAATCTCCTTTCCCTCCCACCATATCCTCTTGCCCTCCCACCATCTCTTTTTTCAAAGGACTATTCTATGAAGAGCAGATGAGGACCATTTAGATGAAGAGGGGATTGCTTCAAGTGAATATTAGGACAAGATAATTATTATCATCCCTCTTTGTTCCATTAAACATAAAGGATGAAACCTTTTATAGGATAAAGATGAGGATGAAGAGGTTTAGGAAGAGGAAGAGATATAGACTATCAACTTATTTAAGGAGCTATCACCTTGTGCAATATTAGAGAACATTGAAAGTGAGTAGGACCTTCAAGAGGGGTAAGTATTTTAAGGATAAGAATGGCCTGATAATATTGAGATCAAATTGTAGGGAAAATCACAATCATAGTAGGAGGTAACTCTTATACCCAAGCTATAAAAGCTATAAAATGGGATTATAGGCTTGTAGAAATAATTTAATGAGTTGTTCTAAGAGTTTGAAGGCCACATCAAAATAACAAGTCCAAAAACATAAGTCAATGTCATTAAAGGAGTTTATTATTTACACCAAATCCCATCAAACCTTCTTAAATGTATAGGAAGTGTAAAAGAAAACCCAAGGTTGAGGTTGTGGTTGAATCAAAGAATCAAAATGAGCCACTTAGCTTTTAAGGCCTGCATAATGATATGAGAGCACATTTGGATGTGAGAGTGAATAAAGTCATAATAACAGAGGAAACATATTCTGATGGGCCAATGTACATGGGGAATCAAAAGGGGTAGTTCACCAATTTCATAGGATTTTTGAGCATTGATGGGATTCCCAAGTTTTAAAAGGATTAGCATGAGTAAAGATCATAACTAAACAATTTTTTCTTTTAATGGATTGGCTCAATTTTGAAGAAATTTTCCACCTAGGTAAAAATCTTGTGCATAATTGATTAGAGCCATTCATTGAAAGGGATCCTAGGTAGACTACCATACTTGAACATATTTAAAAATCCACGAAATGTACCCCTTTCATGATGAACAAGTACCTATTGACTTATGCCCATAATACATTAACACACTCACATGTAAAAAAAGAGATCTACAAGGATTTTATTTTAACCCAGGTGATAGTTTTATTTTCCACAATCACCTTCATTCACATGTATATAGACTTAGGTTAGCTTATTTTTTATTTTCCCTAAGTGCTTTCACACATTTATTAGTTATTTTTTTTTCATTAGTTTTAGTTAAGGTCCAGTTCTTTAGTAATAGGATAGGAATTTATTAGGAGAGTAAAGTTAATGTGCAAAATCATGCATAGTAAAGGTAGTGCATAGAATCATGTAGAGTAAATATAGTGCATACACACAATAAACATAGTACACATAGTGCACATGCAAATCCAAAGAAGATAATCATGCATAAGAATTATAATATTTAGATGTATATATTTTAGGGTTTAATGAATCTATGCCCAATGGATCACTTTAAATCTAATAGGTTCCTACTTAGAAGGAAACTAGCCTATATAAGTCACCAAAAGTGTTGACCCTCCAGGTTACCCCAGTCTATTTAGAGTTTGTAGGATGCCATGTAGAAGGTTTTCATGATTGAAAACTAGTGGTTCCCTTATAAGTAATATTGTACATGGATTTTACCCACAAGAACCTAATGATAGTAGTCAATAAATATTAACACACAAGTTCATTAGTTTAGGGATTCAACATTCATTTAGAGTCTAAAAAAAGTGACTAAGTATTTTGATAGAAAATTTTCAAGAGGGGATAGTCTTCATACCTTTTGTAGAACTAAAAATTTGAAATGATATTATAATGATACCCTTTAACACCCATATTATTTCACAACCTTCAATGTGCACATTTTACATAGAGTGAATTCAAATATTAAATCTTGTGCAAGGCAAAATTAGAAGTAAGTGTTAGTGTTCTAGATTGTACCCTAGCTGAGTAGAAGATTGTTCAAGTATTTTACTCAAATCTATTCCAACATGGTATTGATCTTAGGATATGGGTATCCTAATAATGGATCAAAACTCCAAATAAGGTTATCTTCCCTTTAGATCTATCACCTATACTAAACTTAAACTAGCACTTGCTTAGAAAAGGGAGAGAGATTTTAACAATAAATTATGAAAGCATATAATAAAAAGGTGATGCACCATTGATTTTACCACTTAAACTCAAAAAATACACACTATAGGATGTATTAAAGACCAAAGAAGATCAATTCCACATAAATATTTCATAATAAGGTATTAATCAGTTATTAAATTAGTATGAGAGGGCAAATGTCCACTTTCAAACTAAACAACAAAATATAAATTACACTTATAATGACCTGTGAAAACTTATCAAGAACTTCATGAAGGTGAGAAAATTTAGACATAGATAAGGAACACACATTCACTTAACTACATTATATGAATACATAGAATGCACTGTTGTGTTGTGGATCCTATTTCTAAATTATAATGTATTTTGAAATATTGTACATTTTTAATGTACTGTACACTCTATATGTATTCTCATCAGGGTTCAGGGATAGGCTAGGTCCTGAATAAGGGTTTGGGGGTGGTAGCCTCTGATAAATGAAGTTTTGTGGGGTGGTACCCTTGAAAAAATACCTAGATTCCTTTTAATGGGAAACCTTTTTTGGGTTGATTCTACCCATGGTTTTGATACCCATTGTTTTTTAATACCACTTTGTTGATGTATTATGTATTGATGGATATTTCATAGGTAATACATCATGATAACTAGGGTTTGAGAAGGAAGAACAGAGTGTGTGAATCTAGGTGTGAATTTAGGAGGGTTTATTGAGCACATCTCCAAACAATATTTATACATTGTAATTGTGAAGATAGATCTGAGAGTGATTGTACTCTGGTGGCTTATAATAAAATTTGAGCAAGTGTTTCTTTATGGATGTAGCCCACATTGGGTGAACCATATTAAATCTAGTCTTCTTATTATGCATATATTTTTTTCTTTATGCTTCTCTATTTATATCTATTATTATTATTTTATGAAATTATTTCACATTGATTTCTATATTTATCCCTAACACACACTTAAATCTAACTTGGAAAATGATGGAATTCAGTATTTATTGAATAAAGATGTCTTATATTACAAATTTTGGTAGAGTCTACTCATACCAAAAAGAGGGATCCATTTTAAGGCTTAAAAGCCTATATTTATAGAAAAGAGAAGGAGAGAGAGAGAATTGAGCATATAGAAAACATTGAACAAGGTCCAACTACTCTTAATGGATTAAATTTTATGATTATTTTTCACCCCCCTCAATTTTTCCAAAATCAATAATTTCTTCTATAGAGATGATCCAGTCGTGAAATCTAAAACTGTGTCAGGGACCCAATCAATTAATAGTATATTTAGATGCATATTTTTTATTATGAAATGATAATGATTAGTTGATGAATTCATGTTTATATTTAAAAGTGGTTTCAAAAATCATGGTGGACAAATGAGTACACATATATATTTGTGAATGGGATCAGTTATCTTAATTTTTCAGTCAAAATAGGTCTTGAGATAGTATTTTAGTTATGAATGGATTTTTAGATTTTGACATGTTAAAGAAGATTGGTAGTTTACTTAGTCAGTTGTGAAGATATTAAAAGAATCTTGGGGCCTATTTGTCTTATTTATAAGTTACTAATTATCAAATCCTAAAATCCATGTTGATAGCTTGTTTTCTAAATATCTACTTTAAGATCAATTATCCTAAGTTTTGAATGTTATCATTTTAAAAACTTTGGGTCATGATGTTGATATATTCAAAGGTATAAGATTCCATCATAAAATATGTTTATTTTCCTAAGTCAAAAGTTATGGTTTTGAAATGCCTTTAGATTGATTTCAAAATAATATTCAACACATTTGTTGATTTGGTAAGCTAGTCTAAGTTGGCAAATTGATCCATCATGGCATGGTGAATTGGTATGAACATTTAATATGAAACACATCTCTGATGCTTTGAGTTTGTCATGGAGATTTGGTAGTAAAGTGAATTTAATGAAATTCATGTATGCCTCAATTTATGGAGGTTAGTTAGGGTTTGACATGAAGGATTAGTAATAACTAAATTTGGCTATTCTGATAGCAAAGTTGGTAGGATCATGAAAGTACACTTAGTTAAACATGAGCCAATAAGAAATAAGAACCTCAATGAGTTGGTTATGGTAAGGGGGTGGTAGATATAAGTGTTCATTTTCTTTGTTTTTGTTAATTTTTTTGAAAGCTTCTCATGGAAGTGGAGATCTGGTTAATTGGGTTCTTGAGGTTTTAGATAAGGATTTGTTGAGAATATTAGCTAGAAAGCTTCAAGGTACATAGATAGGTATGTTTCATACAACTTAAAACAAATTTGGAAGTTATCTATGGTGATTTTAAATAAACTTGTAGTAATATGAAGGAAATCATTACTTAGTTGCATGAATAGATTAGTTTTTACTCTACATGGACATTCATGGAAACACTAAGTTAATTTTTGAATGGTTTCATGAAGAAATATGGGATATGGTATGAGAAAGTTTTATAAATATATCTGCATGTAAATGGTTTGAGAAGTTTTTAAAGATTTTCCTAAATATATATAAGATATTTTTACCTATATGGTTGGAAATATTTTTAGTTGCACATAGTTTGTATATATGTTGGAAAGAAATAATGGTTGAGGTTTTCTGGTTATTGTTGACATGCATGCAAATAACCTCCTATCTATTGAATGGTATATTTGAGAATAGTACTGTCATAAAAGGTTTTGTTGAAATATTTAATTCACAAATATGATATTATGAGCCATTATAGTTGAAAATTGATTTCATACCTTGAAGTTTTTGAAAATGGTTTGGCATGTTTGATTCCTTGATATCTGATTAAAGGGTTCTACTGTGTGTCAATATTTTGAAGAGGAATGGTTGCTCATTTTGATTTTATTTTCTCATGCATGAATATGGATGATAAAAATTTCTAGTTTTGATATGGTCTAGTTTTTGTTGAAAGAAAAAAAATTTGTTTTGTTTGAGGCTTGATTTTAATGGAATAAGTCTATCAAAATTTAAGCAAAGCAATTTTTTTTATTTTCTAGTAGAAATTTTATATTTGATGGTTATTCAAAATTTTGAAATAACTTGGCATGGGATTTTGTAAGTTGACAAAAAATTGTATTAGCATGTGTATTTGATAAGTTTTAAAATGAATTCATAAGGGTTTTTACGTGATTTATAATGAATAAATCAAAGGCTTTAAATATCTTATTAAACCCTGATCTAGAAAATTATAGATGTATTTTTCTTAAGGTTTGGGATCTCAAATTTTTTTGAGGCTTTACTTTTTCAAATTTATTTTTGGATTATATCAAGATAATTAAAATGGAATATGTATAAGCATATATGCAAATATTTATTGGATTTTCAATTTTCATGAATAAATTTTGTTCATGTATTTTTAAAAAATCTAAAGGATTACGATGCATGTTTAGGTTTCTGTAGAGATATCTCCCATTCATTCTAAAAATTCTCAATCAACCATTAAAAAACATATATTTTAGGTAATTGTCAATATATTAATGGATGGTATACATTCTCAAGTTTTGTCTGTCAGTTTCATTTGTAGGTGTTGGCTCTAAAGGAAAATTGAATAAGATATGAGGTTTTCATTGAATCTATATCTTAGAATTTAAGTCATGGGTTTTATTTTAATATTAGAGATTGAAATTATGGAGCCTTAATGAATGTAGTCACTTCTCATTTGAAATTTATATGAAGACTACATATTGGAACAAAAAGTATTGGTTTCAAATATTATTTGATGATCTCATTTGGAAATAATATCCTAGAAACTTTTGTGTCTTCAAATTTGGTATGTTTTAGTTTTTAGTTGATTCAATAAAGTTATAAAATTCATCAAAATTTTATGAAATAAAATTATGTTATTTCAAATTTTGAACACTCAATCAGTTTTAAGGGTATAGTCATTTATTGATGGATTAGTTGAATATTTTTAAGTAATGATAGATACTTGGTTTACAATTGGAATTTCATTAAGATGTTTTGAAGTGAAATTATGATATTAGTTGAAGAATCAAATTAAAATTGGTTATAGTTAAAGTTTTTTTCAATGGTGATACTATTCAGTTTAGTTTTGTTAATATGTGACTGTGTATTAAGATCAGTTTTATTTTCTTTTGGATAAGCATTTATTGATTTTCAAGCATAAATTTTGCTATATTTCATATTGTTTCAAAATGTCCAAGTGGGATCAACCTAGTTTTGCTATGATTAGTGATGATAGGGGTTGGAAAATTAATTTTGGCAATAATATTAATCAGCCTAATCTTAATCTTAGGCATGATTTCTGTGCTATAAGATATAGTACTAAATTAAATAAAGGTAACAGGATGTATATACATTTTGATCATTCAGATCCCAAATTATGGAATGTCTTGAATAATTTGCCTTTTAATCCAATAGATAAAGGCCATAGGGGAAACAAAGGTTTTAATGGATGTAGGTTTTGAGCAAGAACCCAATTGCAAAGTAGTTATTCTTGTCATCCAGAAAATAATCCACAACACCTTTGAATTTAGTCCCCTAAAAAAATTCAGCTAGTTATTGAACTTAATCCTATCAATCAATCTACCTAACTTGAAATTAAGACAATCCATGCCAAAAACTATGTAAATTTAGCCATTACTTTAGATGAACCTTCACCTACTTGTAGAGAACCTATTATAAAATGTAAAAGGTTAAGTCTGAAATCTTTCCATAGTGAGCCTATCTTGGGATTCAAAAGGTTGAATTTAGGAATACATGGTTATGCTGGTAGGATAAAGACATTAAACATTCCCCATTCCACTATAGAGAAAAAAAATGTAGGAAAAAGAGATGAAAGTGAAATTGAACTTGATACTCCTATGGAGGTTAGAATGCTGAAAAGAATCAAGTTGGAAGTTAATGATAGTATAAGTGACTCTAAGACAAGGTCGGTGCAATTTCCTACTATAGAGATGGAATATAATTTTTATATTAATGCACAAGATAAGCCTATGGTTGAAGTACTCTTTTACTCAGATGATTATTGGATCTCTAGGGGTTAACTTTATTTTAGTTGAAATTTTTCATGACAAAAAAAATCATTTTGAGTTGGATACTTTAACTTCAAATTTTGAAAGTCTTGATCATAATATTTTGGGGATATAATAGAATTAAGTTTGATATAATTATATATTCTTAAGTTATTTTTGACATGCATTATGGTATAATATAAATGGAATTTTATTAATCCTTGATTTATCTATTTTAGAATTGAAATATGTATTCTATTATATTATTATTTGATGAGGGTCCCCACCCATTAATATTAATACCCATTATATATTTAAAACTTGATCAATTAAAAATTTTAAGTCTTAATTAAATATTTCTTCAGCCAATAATTATTTATAATTAATTGACTTTTGAAGTCAATTAGTTAACATAAATTAATAACTAACTAAAGCTAGTTATAACTTATTTTTCAACTAAGTTTGGAACATAAAAAGAGATCAAGGACTAATTTAAAGATATAAGAATAAAAAGTATTGAAAACATATATGATTTTCTAAAGTCAACCATTCATCTCTCTTCTTTCTATGTAACTTCTCTAAGATAGTATAACTTTTGCAAATGGACCTAATGGTACTTTATTTGATGGTTGAGTAATTGCTTAGGCAACACAGGTATATCTATTTTTTCATTATAATTTATGATAGATTATCTAAAGATTACCAAGCTTAACATTGATGATTGCTATTTTTAGTCCTATACATATATTCCACATATTCAAGTTGAATAATGATGAAAATTTCACTATTTTGCAACATTTCATTGATCTATTTTGATTGTAAAATTGTCACTCAAGTTATTGTAAATAAAGATGTTTTTTCTTAATAAAATCTCTCTTTTATGCTAAGATGACTCTCCTTTGAGACTCGTACACTTCATTTTAATTTATATTGACTCTAATTTTAATATAGTTTATCTTTCAAATTTTCTTAATTTAATTTTTATTTGTATCTCCTAGTTTAATTTCTTATTTTATTTTTTATTTAGTTCTTTAGTTAATTTATTAGATTAATATTTTATTCTCTTTATTAGATAAAATAGTTTAATAGATGAAGATTTTGATTAGAATTTTCTCATAATTTCTATTATAGTTATAAGTTCTTATTGGTTGTTAGTCATAGATTAGATTTTGAGTTCTTTTAGAATTCAATTTTCTATCTTAGTTATATTTTAGAATTATATTTGTTACTTAGTTGTTTCTTAGATAGTTAGTTTAATTTGAGTTTAGGTTTAGTCTTATTTTATTTTTTTTGATCTTTAACCCTTGGTCTTTTTCTTATTTTAAGCTGTTTTTAAGTTTAGACTTAGTTACTTTAGATAGTTTTTGTCCTTTTCTTAGCTTAGTTGTTCTATGTTTATTTTCTTTAATTTTTTTGTTAATTATTGTTTGTTGTATTTATTGAGTTTTCTTGGTTTGATCTTTACTTGATTGAATATTTATCTTTTCTCAAATCTATTTCTTTATATTTCTGGTTTGTCTTTTGAGGTTGGCTTGGAGAATATTATAGCACAAAGAAAGATATTACTTGAATATATATTTTAAAGATATTATCTAATTCATAGGTTTTCTCTAATAGATAGAATAGATTATAGATTCTTATCTAAACTGATTCATGATTTGATAAAGTGGATTTTTGAATGTTACAATGGAATATGTTATATTTGATGCCTTATTAATTATTTCCCAGATCTTATAAAGAAACCCCTCACATATTTAGAATCATTATTGAACCTTTATAACCCCATAATTAGACTAATATTTCCAATAATTTTTTCTCATTTCTTAATTTAGAAGCAAGTAAGAAACTAGTAAAAGGAGTTTGTATAATAATACCTAGTAAAGTGTGTGCATAATCCAAATGATTGTGGATGCTCTTCTTTGGTTTGGGAAGATTGACCTACAATAAGAAAGCGCTAAACAAAACTTGTTTTTTAGATAAGAGGTAAGATGGATTGCCTAGTGTAAGCTAGATCCAAGAAACATGAGTTATCTAGGAGGCTATCAATCCACCTTTCAATATAAGTTAATGTTGAAAAGAAAGGAAAGGTTACATAACATGAAAGTAATAGATTTAAATAAATAAATACTTTTCAAATAAATTCTAGTTATAATAAAATAAAATTAAGGTAAATGCTAAATTATTAAACAAATGTTCAGGTCAAGGTTAGGTGGTTGTTTTTGATCTCTAAGGTAATAAGGACACAAAAAATTAGGGATTTGTTAAGGTCTAGTTATTGGTTGATGGTTGATGGTTTTCTATCACATGATGACCATTGCCATTTGGATAAACTATCACCAATTCACTAACCATAATTGGTTATGCTAACCATATACAGTTGTGATAATCATCATTGGTTATGCTAATCATTGTTGATTGCATATCAATTCTAGGTAGATTATTAAAAAGTTGCAGAATGGGTGAATGATTAGATAGGAATTTTGTTAGATATATATTCAGGGGTCTATTTCATGGTAAAGGGTCAAAGTTAAACGTTTGATTTGAGAAAGGAGGTGAGAATGGAATAAAATTACATAAATAATGTAAATTAGATACTTATCTTGATTGTTGAGGTTAGTTGAAAGCTGGTTGAGGAGGTTGTAAGAAATGTGGCAAGAGTAATAGTCTTTTGGCCTTTGAAAGTGATTCAAATAGAGGTTTAGGTCTCTAATACTACTAATTGCTTGTTGAAGGAATGTTGGATACCTGGTAAAGAAAATATGATAGCTTAGACATGAATTTTTGTGGATCCCTTTATCTTCCTACAACTCTTATTTTATAGGATGAAGTTGTTAATTATGCAAGAGGAAGTTGTTAAATGGATTGAGGGGAAAAGTTGTTAATTTCAATGCTTTAAAGATGATTTTCTTTGCATAAGGAAATTACTAAACTATGTGATGTTTATCTTGTTCATAGGTATAAGTCATTTTAAAGTAGGTTAGGAGACCTGACTAGCATTGATTAGGTTAACTGTCATCAGTCAAACTAATTTTAATTATTCAGGCTAACCATCACTGGTCGAGTGCCTAGATGAAAAGGGGTGAAAACAAGTTAAAAGTGGATGGATTAAATTATCAAGTTAAAGATATGTTAGGCTTAGTTATCTAGGTAATTAACTAAGCTCAGGGTCATATTTGGGTCCAAGGCAATTTGACATATAAAAATGTCATGTGCAACTTTTGAGTGTTTACATTTTGCCCTTTTTATTATGCAACTTTGGTTTGATAAGCTGTAGAATAAAAATGAATAGTTTGCTACTCAAGGTTTGACTCCCCTAAATATGGGAGGTGGTATTCTGCCTCAAACTAGGATTTGAATAGGTGAAAGCAAAATTGGGTCAAGGTTTGAAAAATGGTAAATGGGTAGTCATGAGTGGGGTGACATAAAAAGGTTGGGCATTTGAGATGCAAACATGCACAAAAAATGCAGCTAAAAGTGATAGTCAAGATCATGCAAAGACTAAAGTTACCAATGTTAGTAAAAATAAGGGTGATGCTAGAGGGACCTATGATAGGGGTAACTGGTCCACAATGTCGGTCATATTTGATGAGGTCAAGCCTATTAAACCATCTAGATATGGTTGATATTGGTCATAATTATCTAGGGTAGGAAGTGCTTCTATGAAACAACACAATTGGTTAGTTGTGAATGAGGTGGTGCACTGTTCAAAATTTTAGCATGGTAAAGTTGGTTTTTGCAGTCAAAAGGACCATGAAAATTTGTCACAAAACATGTGAATGGTCTAGGTTAAAAATTACCAATGTTGAGGTGGACATAGTGTAATAGTTGGTTGGTTGGTTGGGTATGGGTAGGTAGGGGTCGGATGATCTGACTCCATATGCACTAGGAAAGTAGATGTTGTCTACATAGTTCTATAGACATAAAATCCAAAAATAACTTTAGGGTATATGTAGTTCTTCCAAAATGTCAAAGGTTTGCTTTGTCTAAGGTTGGTGGAGATAGGGTGATCTCTAATAGTTGGGGAAGAAGGTAATCCCAAAAGGCTGGCTGGTTGAGGGAGAATAAGTTATTCCTGATAGGTGGTCTGGGTGAGAAAAAAATCCCAAGGTAAAGGTACTAGGGAGAAAAGAGGGCTTTATGAATTTATCCATGCCCCAAAAGTTGTTAATTGTTAGGTGATAGTTGTTAGTGGGTGAAGAGTTTAAGTTAAAGGTGGTGGTTCAAGAAGAATGTTAGGTTGATGCTAGTTTAGGTTGATTGATAAGTTGGTTATGGTTGATTTATTTGGTTCAAATGTTGGTTTGATTGATTGAAATAGGTAAGATAAATGGTTGATTTAGTTCACTTGCTTGGTTGGGTTGGTTGCTTGGTTGAAATAGGTAAGATAAATGATTGATTTGGTTTGCTTGCTTGGTTGGGTTGGTTGTTTGGTTTGTTGGGTAAGGTAGGATGAAAAAGTTGTGACCCTATTCTTAGAGGGGATATGAACCAAAGGTAATTCCATAAATTAGATATCAAATAATTGGGTAGCTTTAGTTGTGGTTGAAGTTAGGTTAACCTTGGATGAGATCTTATTAGTTGGAAGTTTATCTAGTGAAGGTTGAAGTAGAATAGGTTGGTTTATGATTGGTGCTTATGATATATAGACTCAATAGCTTTAGTCATGTGATGCTTAGAAGATGCTTGTATGAGGATGTGATGGAAACATGATTTTTATTAGATAGTGTAAATGATGGTTAGTTCATACATAATGATGATGTGTTTGTTCATGATCATGAATATGTGATAGATGGTTTTTGATGATGTTATTTATGATTAGATTGTGGTTTATAGATTGAAAGATGGTTATGTGATAGATAATGTAAGAATTGTTTATTGATAATATTGTTTATAGGTAGGATAATGTGATAATGTGGTTCATAGATAGGATTTTATATGATGATGTTGATGATGTTTGATGATGATAATATGATGTTATAATGTTTTGAAGTGATTATTTATGATTTATTTTTCTTGGATTTATGGTTAAGATATGGTTTATGGTTCATAATGTTATGATCACATTAATGAGAATGATGATTAAATGTTTTTATATGATAGGTGAACATAATGAAAGCACATAAGTTAGACTTAGGTAACACAATAAATTTTAGAGAGAGATAAGAGTCATGAGACATATGTCAACATGAACTAATGAATAGGGGGCAAGGTAAAGGCATGTTATTTTTGGTTGGCAAGAACATAAAAAAAGGATACTGTAGTTGGATTAACTTAGTTAATAGAAGCCTATTGAATGCTTTTCATGAGCATGATTTTATTGAAAAAGAATGTGTCTTGATCACTTTACATCAAGTAATCTCATAGTCCCTTGACTTAAGAGAAGGTATGAAGGGAGAGTAGGTGATAGGTAGATGGTTGAATGGGAAATGGGTGATATGGTAATATGATGTGGGTTAGCTTTTCTATTCTATAAGTGACCAAAAAACCATAATTGATAAGTCCATGTTTTAATAGAGTATGTATATTGATCAATGTGGGAAGTTTACAAATGCCACATATAAGAGCCAATTGTAGTTTATTTACTTTGATTTGGGCATAGGTTTATTTGTTTTTTTTGTTGCTCTAATAGGTTGGTGAAGTTGATCAATGTGAGAAGCTTCAAATGATTATTAAACTTATCCATCCTTCAAGGGAGTAGTCTAAAATTGAATTTTTTATAGTTGTACTTCAAGGGAGTAGTCTATTTTTTAGAAACTATTAATGTTGGGTTGCTATCCTTCAAGGGAGTAGTATGTAATGATAAATATGTGGATCTAATTGATATTTTGGTATCCAAAATGTTTCAAATTCTAGAGTTAGACATGGACAAGTATACTTAGGCTTGGAGGTCCACTATTATGGAGACAAGAGTTTTTAGCATGAAAGGTTAATGATAGATGAAAGAAGGTGGTTTGAGAGGCAAATGATCATGGGATTCCATCTGATTAGAAACAAAAATTATCCATGAGAAACATGCCATGGCTAGAGCCATGGTATCCATGCTTAGCATTAGGCTATAAGTATGATAGATAATCACATGGTGTTATGCTATAATTAGTTGTCACTAAGAGGAGTAGGGATAGGTAGGTGAAGGCGAAATTCTTGTAAATTAAGGGATGAGCTTAAGTTAGACATAAGGGTGAATGTGATCCTAATTTAACAAAAGAAAGGATGTAGATGTAAAGTGTTGAGAGCCTTAAGTTCTAGTTTGCCTTCAAAAGAGGACAAATGATAAGATCCTGATCCATACTTATGGGTTATGATGTAGGATCCAAGATAATTGAGAGAAAATGAAAATTAGATGTCCCCTAGTTATTTTTTGACACTTGATTAAATGTGGAAAATATTTGGATTGAAAATAAGGGCAAGGTTGGTTAGGTGATGGTTTAGTAGAGAAAAACAATGTCCAATGGTTTGGGGGGATAAGGTGACTCCCAAATAGATAGGGTGGTATCCAAACAAGTTACCCCAACTTGGTATACCACTTGGTGTTTGGTTTAGCTGATGAATAAGGTACTCTCCAAAGGTTGGGTGATGGAATACAGTAATCTCTAATAGTTCAAGGTTGGATGGTTGATTGGTTTGGTTAATATATTGAGGCAAAAATGCCAAGGGTTAGTTTGGTTAAGTGTAAAGGTATGGTTTGGGTTAATAAATGGTGAAAGCCTTATGGAGAAAATGTTCCCCCAGTTTGTTCTTTCCATGGATGTTTGAGTTGGGAAAAAGATCCCAAGGTGAGGTGTTAGTTAATAAAAAGGTTTTAGGAAGGGTGAAGATGAATTATTCTACCTCCCAAAAGGGTGTTGTTAGTTGTTAGTGGTTACTAGGTCAATTTTATAGGTGGTGGTTCAAGTGGGATTTCATTTAGTGCACCAAGGCTAGGAAAATACTATTAGACCTAATTTAGGTAGGTTAGGATAGATTTGGTAGTTTTGATAGGTTGATCTTAGTTTAATTTGTTAGATAAGTTAGTTATGGTTAAGTTAAAAGGTATGTTGATTTTGGTTGATTGATTTGGTGTAGAGGTTGCTTTGATTGTTTGATTTGGTTTAGTTGGTAAGGTTGGGTGGATGGTTATAGGTAAGGTTAGGTTGATGGTAAGTTTAGTTGGGTTAATGGCAGGTTTGGTTTGGTTAATTATAGATAAGGTAGGGCTTAAGGTTGGGTTGATGGTAGGTTTGGTATGTTTAATGGTTCTTAAAGTTGGGTTAATGGTTGATTCCAAAAAATTGGTAAGTGAAAGAGGTAGGTTGATTGGTTCCACATGAGTGAGTGAAAAAGTTTGGTTGGTTGGTTCCACATAGGTGAGCAGAAAAGGTTGGTTGGTTGGTTACACATGGGTGAGTATAAGAGGTTGGTTGGTTCTACATGGGTAAGTGTAAGAGGTTGATAAGTTGGTTCTACATGGTTACATAGAAAAGGTTGGTTGGTTGGTTCCACATGGGTAAGTGAAAAAGGTTGGTTGGTTGGTTCCATATGGGTTAGTGGAAGAGGTTGTTTGGTTTCCTTGATTTCAAAAAATGGTGTGAATATTATACTAGGTTAACAAGTGGTTTGTTCAAGGGTTGGAGAAGGATTTCCTTAGTTATAGGTTCACTAAGGACCAAATCAAATGGATGGGCCTCATTATGTTAAGGGATTTGGTCATGGGTTTCCTCAACAATGAGTGAAGGAAGAGATTCAATGATTGATTCCTTGAATATATTCAAGGCTAGGTTGGGGGAAACATGGATAATATCCTTTAAAAACCTCTTTATGATCGATAAGGTTTTGAATGAGCATCTTAAAAGAGCCACATTTATCTATGTCATGCTTTTATGTGTGATGATATGCAAAAAATTCATTCTCTATAAACCAAATTGGCTTTGGAAGATAAATGTTGATGGGTTTGATTTGAGCAAGGTTAATAATAGAAGCATCCAAGAATTTTCTGAGGATTGAGGCATATGATTCCCCTAGTGGGGTGTATTACCTTGGAAAAGGGTGTACAAATGAGTCTTGAGTTTACAAAATAATTGGTTAGTTTGATAGGTTTGGTAGGTTAGATGATTTTTATAGTTGTTAGTTGGATTTGGTAAGGTTGGTAAGGTTGATAAATTGATAGGTTGATAGGGGGTTGATAGGTTGGTTGATAGGTTGATAGGTAGGTTTGGGTAGCTTATATAATGGTTGGGTTGATAATTTGGTTGGATAGTTTTTAGTTGGATGGAAAAGAGGATAGACCAAATCTTGGTGTTGAGATAAATAAGGCTACCTCAAAGTGGGTTGGGATAAATGACCAAATGGTTGATAAGGTTGGATAGGTTAAATTTGAGGTTAGTTATGATAATTTTTAAGTTGGTGTTGATGGGTTGTTGATTGGGTATGATGATGATCAAATGGTTGATAGGTTTTTGGTTGGTTGAAGTTGAGATTTGATCAGTTTTAGGTGAGGATTGATTGATCATGGGTACCATAAATAGATTACTCTACTTTGATTATCCTATCCATTATCATTGTAACCAACTCAGGTGGTAGTTGATAGTATGTTGGTTTATTGAATTTGAAGTTTGATTGGCTATAGGTAAGGTTGGGTTGATTATAGGTAATATTGGGGGCATGAGTGGCTCATGATGCAATTTAATGCTTTAATTCAAGAGGGTTGTCTTATGAGATTATAGCAAAGATAAGGTATCTAGGTAAAACTATAAAAGGGCTCTCCATATGAACAAAGTGATGGAGATGAGGTAGATAAAGGTATAATGGTAGAAGGTTGAGGGTAAAGGGTTGATTTATGATTGTTTTAGTGGTTTTAATTGTTGTCTAGTAGAAAATCATAACTCAAACATAAAGCAAACAAAAGAAAAGATACCAAGGCAAACAATACATACACTAAAGTGCATTTGACAACTAGGATTCTATTTTAAATTGATTTTGGCTTATGCCTTAAATTATGTGAGGAAGAAATTGGTTTTTAGATTAGGTACTAAAGAGGAAATAGAAGATTGGTTTTGGGTTGAGTTTAGGTGCTCAAGAGAGAATTTGTGTTGAACTTTAGTATGTCTCTTGGTATTAGGGCCTACCCCCTCACTTCATGGTCTTGCAATGGTAAGAGTGTCGAGTGCTTAGCCAAAATATATTGAATTTCATAGTTTATACTCAACTAGAGAGTTGATTTTGTTCTCCCCCTTAATTAGGATAGTCGATAAGGGGTAAGGTCTATTGCTAAGTGGTGAAATACTAGTCAAGCCTTGTCTCAAGTTTATTTTGATGTGCTAATTGGTTATATGGTTTGTCTACAATTTGTGATAAAAAGTGTGAAAGATATAATTAATTAATTTTCCCTTTAAGTTACTAGATGAACTAAGACAAGTCAGTAATCAATGTATGTAAGAGGTTTATTTTAAGCCTAAAAAGAAATTTTTACATTTCATTCGTTGAGAAAATAATAACATAAGAAAAAGGAACTAGTTCCCATCAAGTGTGACAAAATGTTTCCATTAATTTCCACTCATTTTTTAATTTGCAAGAAAGTAATAAACTAGTAAAAGGGGTGTGTAGAATAATACCTGGTAAAGCACTCGCATAATCTAGATGATTGTGGATGCTCTTCTTTGGTTTGGGAAGAATGAACTATAATAAGAAAGAACTAAACAAAACTTGTTTATTAGATAAGAAGTAAGGTGGATTGCCTAGCATAAGCTAGATATAAGAATCATGATCTATCTAGGAGGATATCAATCCACCTTTCAATACAATTTAATGTTGAAAGGAAAGGGAAGGTTTCATAACATGAAAGTAATAGATCTAAAGAAATAAATACTTTTCAAGTAAATGTTGGTTCTAACAAAATAACATTAAGTTAAGTACTAAATTATTAAATAAATGTTTAGGTTAAGATCAAGGGGTTGTTTCTAGTCTATAAGGTAATAGGGACATTAAAAATAGGGATTAATTGAGGTCTAGTTGTTGGTTGATGGTTGCTAGTTTTCTATCACATGGTGACCATCGCTAGTTAGGTGAACCATCACCAGTTCACTAACCATAATTGGTTGTGCTAATTGTAGTTGGTTGTGATAACCATCACCAATTATGTTAACTATCATTCAGTTTCCTATCAATTCTAGGTAGATTATTAAAAGGTTTTATAATGGTTTAATGATTAGATATGAGTTTGGCTAGAGATCTAGTCAGGGGTCTATTTTGAGGTAGAGGGTACAAGTTAAAGGTTTGATTTGAGCAAGGAGGTGAGAGTGGAGCAAAAGTACCTAAATAATTCAAATTAGATACTTATCTTGATTGTTGAGGTTAGTTAAAGGCTAGTTGAGGAGGTTATAAGCAATGTCGCTAGAGTGACAATCCTTTGGCCTTTACAAGTGATCCAGATAGAGGTTCATGTCTCTAATTCTACTGCTTGCTTACTGAAGGAATGCTAGATGTCTAGTAAAGAAATTATGATATATTAGACATGAATTTTCATTAATCCCTTTCTCTTCATACAACTCTTATTTTATAAGATAAAGTTGCTAATTGTGCAAAAGGAAGTTAATAATTGGATAAAGGGAAAAAGTTGATAATTTCAATGCTTTAAAGCCAATTTACTTCACATAAGGAAATTAATAAATTATTTGATGTTTATCTTGTTCATGATTCTAAGTCATTTTAAAGTAGGCTAAGAGACCTAATTGGTATCAATCAAGCTAACCATCATCATTCAAGCTAACTATCATTAGTGAGGCTAAATGTCGTTGGTCAAGCACCTAGGTGAAAAGGGGTTAAAACAAGTTAAAAGTGGATGGATTAAAAAGTCAAGTTAAAGGTATGATAGGATTAGTTAGCTAGGTAATTAACTAAGCTCAAGGTCATATATGGGTCTAAGGTAGTTTGACATATAAAACTATCATGTACAATTTTCAAGTGTCTATAACTGGTATGATTCCACCTTGACCTTCATGATCAGTGAAAGGGTTGATTCATTGATGGTACAATTTCCATTATCAACATTAACATTCTTGAGACTGCTGACTCATGACCTTATCAATGAGGAATAAATTATATAAAATAATTAAATGACCATTTCCCTTATCCAACCACTAGGTCTCTTTCTTGGAACTCCATGTCATTATCTATTTGATCTATTGACAAGGATCATGTCTTGAAATTAAAAAAATTGTGCCACATTTACTTTGGGTGGCCAAATGTACCTTCTTATTAAAAAGTGACCCTAATGATAGGTAAGACACATCTTTATGGTATGTATTTTCTCCAATATCAAACATAGGTCTATTTACAAGTGAAAATCAATCCAATTATTGGTTTTCACATAGTCATAGTATCCATAGAACATGCAAACTACTTGATCTTACTTCACAATGACTAGTCTATCTTCAATCTCTATTCTAGATCTAAAATACCTATTTTAACTATATAGAGTTATGCTACCAATACTTGGTCCTATTGGTTCCACCTAGATCTTGCTCAAACTCTAGTTCTTTTATTTTTTATCTTATCTAGGTTGAATAATGCCTCATTGACTTCCATCAAAATGTCTTGGGCTCTCCCTTTGTTTATCATCTATCAATTTCCAACTCAGATCATTGACATGTTGACCCATATCACTTCATTAGATCTTTCTTGTCTAGATGAACTTTGATCATTGATATTCTACCAATTGAATGTCCTATCGAAACTTGTCATGAATAAATTTTATTTTGAGATTTGCTGACCCCTTTGACCTCCTTTCACCATTAGATCTAAATGTATGATCGAACATGTGTCATTAGATCTGCTTAGGACCCATGGTTTAAAATATAATAGTTATTCTAAGATCTTAAATTTTATGTCTACATGATCATTATTTAATGTCTATGTAGATGTATATAACATATCATAGACCTTAAAATTTGATCTCTAATGGATTTTTGTAGTGGCTTAAAGTTGATGTCTACATGAATGTATCAAATTATTTGACCAAATTTGAAGATTTATATCTTGAAGTGAAAGAATCATGGAAAGACCAAATTTATTGGAGTTGTTATTAAGACCAAAAAAATTGTTTTCACTTGATATGATAGCTCCAAGATCTTTCTAAGTGGAGATAAATGTTTTTTAGACAAACTAGTCTCTATGTTTTTACATGACGTTTGTGCGATTGTTTGGTTCCTTAAATTTGCACAGTCCATATTTTTCCCAATATTTATAGGATATGATGATTTAATAAAGCTCAAACAACCTATTTCATGTTCTTAGACACTATGAAAACTACTTGGATCCTTTACCTACAATTGTAGACATGTCCCTTGAAGATCAATAAAATTACACTTTAAGATTACTTAAAGTGTTTCAGAAACATTGTGAATATGTATGATGTCCATTTGAGGTCTATATAATCCTTGTGACATTGTATCATTCTTCAATAAATATCATGTTTGTTCCCCTTGACTCTTAGATTAGGCACATTTTTGGTATTAGACCAGATTTGGTCAACATCTTTGGTGACTTGGCTGGGTAGCATGCCTGCTATACTCAAGAACTCAAACTAGATACATGACTATTAGATCATTTACATGTTATATGTACCATTTAAATTAAATAAAAGATAACCTTTTGACTTTTAAAGATGAAGAATTCCAATAAATAGGGAAATACACAAAATCAAAAAGGAAACTAGCCTAATCAAGCAAAGGCAACTAATATATTAAACAATTATGCAACATAACACTTATTTGGTAAAAAATAAAAAGGAAAATAATGTGTTATAAAAACACTTAGATGAAATCAAAACAACTAACTATGTACAAGGGACTTAACTTCCTTAATAGTAGTGCTTTAGATGTATCCCATTGATTGGGATATGAATCTCTTCACCATTCATCCTTATGAGATGGAAAGCATTGTGGAAATTGTAGCTGGAGCCTATGTATGGACCACTACAAAGAGAATCAAATTTTGTGTTTCTTTCTGGATTAGCTCTGTCTTCATCCCACTTGATGACCGAATCTCCTTCTTGGAATATTTTTAAAGAAGTTCCTTTGTTAAAAGATCTTTTTACTATTGCTTGATGGGCCTCCATAGCCAACATTTATTGATGCCTTGTCTCTTCTATCTCTATGAGATTAGCATATCTTATTTCCATTGGCTCATTCTATAAAATTTCAACTTGATGAATTAATTACAAAGCAAGGAATTCAAAATAAATAAGCATTCTTTCTTCCTTACCATATACTATCTTATATAGAGAATTAGAAATTGACCTCTTATAAGTGATCCTATCATCCCATAGAGCTAAATTAAATTTGAGATGCCATGACCTCTGATAGTCTTCAATAGTCCTCCTAATTATATTTAACAAACTCTTGTTAGTCAACTTAGCAAGGCCATTTCCTTATGAATAATAGTTTGATGAGGTACTGATAAAAATACTATGTTGAAATTCCCACTGACTGATATTAGACCCTACAAAAGCCATAACATTAATAGAAATTATGGTTTAAGGGACCCAAAATATGATAAGAAAACCTTCATATAAGTCCAGAACATTGGTTTCATCATCTTCTTTTAATGCTACTAACTCTATCCATATAGTAAAATAATCTATGGTAATTAGGATCCATTTGTGTCTTAAGCTTGAATGGGGATTAATAAGACCAATAAATTACAATACCCATTAGAAAAAGGGTTAAATTACTGAAATTGGTTAGAGAGGTAAGGCTACAAGCTTCACCTTTCTATCAAACATAGTACATTAGTTACATTTACTAACCCATACATGACAATCACCAAATAAACTTAGCCAATAATACCCACCTCTCATTATTTTGTGGGTTGTGATCCTTGTTGAATAATGATCTCCACCATGTCCATCATGGAATTACTCAAGTAGTCTCTATTTTTTACCTAGTTTTATGCATCTTAGCAATATGCCATTGAGATCCTTTTTGAACAACATATTATCAATAAGAATAAAAGGAATTGATTGCAATCTAAAATATATCCTCTTTGAAGGGGTTAAATGATAAGGATAAATACCATCTCGTACATAAATTATCATATCTTGGAACCAGATAGAAGGTGAGGCTTGAATATTTATAACTTATTCATTATTTAACACCATAACCATCCCATTAGTCTCTTTCAAGTCTTGGGATAAATGTTCATAAATACCTTTTTCTCTAAATAGATTTTTTATCTTGATCTTAACTTCATATTATATGACTTTGGTTATCCAACCAACTCTCTTGTCATTTATATCCTTATTTACTAGGAAATCCTTGACACTTGGATGTGTAACCATCAAATGTAGCTTATTATTGAATAGAAAGTACCTAGACGTTTTAAGAGACCTTATGACTAAAAGTACATACTTCTCAACAAAAGAATACCTTGTTTCATATTCTTTAAGCCTTGACTGAAGAAGGCTATTGGCTTCTCTAAAGTCTCTTTATTATGCTACATGAGAATACCTAAAATTGTGTCAATGTTATCATTGATGTATAAGAATAAATCCATGTTAAATTCAGGGTTCAAGAATGTAGGAACACTGACTATAAATTTTTTTATCTCTTCAAAACTTATTAATCTTTATTTAGACCAATTAAAACTCTGTCCCTTCTTTAGCAGGATTATGAGTGACCTAGATAAACTAGCAAAATTTAAAATGTATCTCCTTATGAAATTGATCTTACCTAAAAATATTTGAAAGGATTTATTGTGCTTAGGAAAGGAAATTGAAAGAATTGAGTCTATCCTATCAGGATCTATTCTTGTACCATGTTTTAAAATTACTTATCTAATAAGCCTACCTTGATGAATAGAGAAAACCCATTTTTTGGGATTCAAAGACACTCCAAATTACCTATACCTTTTAAACACTTGTATGAGGTGAATCATATGCTCATCTACACTTTAGAGAACACTATTATGTCATCTAAATAAACAAGAATAAAATTGTTAAGGAGGCCTTGAAATTCCATGTCCATGGCCTTATGAGAGGTGGCTATAGCATTACATAAGCCAAAAAATATTCTTTCTATATGAAAATGTCCCCCACTTTATGGTGAAGGATATTTTGAATTGGTCTTATTCATTGACCAAAATTTGGTTATATCCACTATAGCCATCCAATAAAAAGAATCTTTTTGAACCTGGAACTAGTTATAAAATATATTCCATTGATGAATATGGGTATTGGTCTTAAAGAGAGGCCTTTTTCAATTCATGAAAGTCAACATATATTATTATTTCACCATTATTTTTCCATAATGGAATAAGGTTTTCCACCCTAGTTGAGTTCTTAACTAGAAATATTACAAATGACTGAATGAGATTCTGTAGTTCAACTCTCATCAAAGGTTCAAGATTTAGGTTAATTGGCCTTTATCTTTGTCTAAATAGCCTAGTCTCATCTTTGAACTCAATGGTATGTTGAGATAGACTTGGATAAAATCCTTTAAGGTTACTATACTTCCATATAAAAACATCTACAAAACTTGAACATAACTCAATAAAAGTTTCTTATTTTGAAGATGTGTAAACTTTGCCCAACTTTAAACTCTTACCAGTTGAAATCTCTACATTTGTATAATGTTATTTCTTGGTTAACAAAGCAAGATTTTATTTTCTCAATGAATCATCTTTGCTGAATATATTTTCAAGTGTGACCAACCCTTTACTAAACTTGTTTGTCTTTAATTACACAATCTGGTCATCATACTATTGCAAATGTGTGTCTTGGTTCTTTGAAAATAAATTAGCTTCCTCTTGTAATAATTTAACAATTCGACTATCATCTTCAAATAATTTCTAATTATCATGGTTTCCTAGCATAGAAAGTCTCACAATTACCTTGATGTGTGATTGAATCTTTTCATTTTTTATGTCATCTGGGCTACTAAATTATGATCTAATGGCAACCAGCCTATCTACATGCTTGTTTTTATTTCTTGATATGGATTTAATATTAAAAGCTTTAAATTATTCAAATAGGTCCCATACTCTATGATTATAGGACCTAAGTATTAGGTTCTTTCACATATTAAGTCCCCTTACTTGGTGAACTCTCAGTTCACTATATGCAAAAACTTGCAAAGAATTGACCTTCATCTTTCTTGCCCATTGCAAACTAGTTCTTCATATTCAATAATATTATTGGAATAATCAAACTAAAACTTGAGAGAATATAAATACCTTTTATTGTCTAGAGAAATTAACATCATTCCAACTCTAGTGCCATTTTTATTCCTAGACCAATCAAAATATAGTTACCATAGGCCATCACTAAGCTGATCATCTTTCATCAATGTTGGAATTAGTGCAAAATTGAAGTAAAGTCTCTTAATAGGCACATGGAGAAATAGGGAGGCAAATCCTTTACTATTACATATTATTGAATAATAACATTGGGTCAAGCATGTAATTTAAATATTAGATATTTTATTATGCCTATTGTCTTTGTTGGTGACCCATCTAATTAAAATAATCCTTTGGTATTTTTTCATAGACAAGACTAAGCTTGTCTACAATTTATTTAGGTATGACAATGCTTCTAGCCCCACTATCTACCATAAAATTATGGACTAATCAATCATGAACTATCAAAGAGAGATCAAAGAGAGGGTTTTTGTTTTATTTGACATTATTTTTGTCCACCTTTATCATATTATGTATCTGTGCATTAAGTTGCTTGATTTATTTGTCTAAATTGGCCAAGACAACTCCTTGTTTCTTAACTAGTGCTTTAGATACCTTAAGATCTAAAAGTCTTGAATAAGCATGTATTTTTATTCTAGAATGGAAATGAAATCCCACATGATAATTATAATATTTGATTTCTTAATTTGATCTATTATGTTGAATGAGGTTCCACTAACCTTTGGCTGTAACTTTTGAGACACTAGTTATTCTCTAGTAAGAGGCATTTGGGGAACCTTCACTATCTCTATATTTTGAACTTTTTATGAAAAAAATAGTAACTTGATCCTTGAAATTCTTGGAAATAAAATTAGGAATACTATAAGTATTGCTCATATTTTAAGCTTCCTCAACCACTCTTCTTTTAGCTCTAGTTATATCTACAAATTGATCATTTATGTTTCTAGTTTCACCAACTTAGTTGAATGAATTGTGATCATCCAATTTCCAATTAACATTGATAACATTGGGATGCCCTAGAATTTGTTGAGATTCTACTTGGAATTTCATATTCATGTCTTGATATTGACTACTTGGAAGAGATAAATATTCTAGTGTCATTTTTGGCATAGTAATATCTTGTGATATCAATGCTTGATTTTGGATGTCATTTGGATTGGAAGGTTGCCAACTTGAATCTTGCATCAAATTATTTTGAGAAAGAATAAATTTTAAACTATAAGGTACATTAGGATCAAGGGATACATAGTTTGGGTTATGACTCCTTGATTTTGATAAGGTTGCCTATTGTCCTTGAAACCTTGATAAGGGAGTTATTAGTTATTGAAAGATGGATAAGTGTTATGGTTTTGTTATTGAAAAGGTCTACCACAATACTATTATATCTTGATTTGAACAATATTATTTACATAATCTTGTAACATAATTTTCAAATGACCAATCTCATTAGCTTGATTAGGAGGGGATATAACTTGGACTTTTAGAGATGGAATATGAGATACAAATGGAATTTGGGGAACATGAAGAGGAGGGACATGTTACAATTCTGAGAATATGGGCATTATAGGCCTTAGATCAAGTTTACTAGCTTGTATTAAGATATTTTCTACTCTTATTACAATTTTATAGGTATTTGGCAAGGTATTACCACCCATAGACTATATTATGACACTTATATAAGAATCAAGGGCCTTAAGATAGTATAAAAATATATACCTAGGATATGGTCTAACCAATGTAGGGATCCTATTCCATGTCTTTTGAAATTTGAGGTTAAAATTAGGCATGAACTCATGGGGATACCTTTGTGTGGTAGTTAGTTGGTTAACTAAAGATAGATGATCAAACTTGTCTTCAAATTTACTAACTAAGGCTACACCTAAATCATCCCAAGTATAAATGGAGGTTAGAGGGAGGTTCACATACCATTACAATGATTTTCCTTTGAAGGAGATATTAAGTAGTCTGAAAAACACATTATTTTGGATAACATTATGAATAAAACATATATTGGAAACATCTTGGATATGCTCAATAGTAGTAGTTTTATCCCATTGTCCTAAGAAAAAAGGGATACTTTCTAGGGTAGACATAGGAATGGCATCATATTTGGATAAATTCAAGGGATTACCTCTATTAAATGGAATAAACACTTGATTATTGGTAACCATTTGGGTAAAAGGGATTTGGCTTATGGGGATAATAGATTGGAATAAAACAATAGAATGAATAGGAGAATGAATTATGCTTTGGAGGATAAGGTTTTGTAATATTGAATCTTGATATTTTATAAGAAGTAGAGGGCAATTCAATATGTTCAAAAGTTATACCTTTACTTGATGACATAGTTGTAACCTTTGACATTAAAACACTATTTGAAAGATGTTATGAGCTCTAAAACTTGAAGGATATTCAACTTTTTATGATGGTAGATGTCTCATCCTTTTAAAATTTCTTCTTCTCAATATTCAAACTTCAATTATGCCAAAGAAACTTGGTCCCATCGGGTGTGCCAAAATTCTTAGTGTTGTAGATTGCACCCTAGTTGAGCAAAAGATTTTTCAAGTCTTTTAATCAAATATAGTCCAACATGGGATTGATAATAGGTTATGGGTATCCTAATAATGGTTTAAACCTCTAGATAAGGTCATGTTATTTTTGGATCTATCACCTCTACTAAACCTAAACTAGCACATAGAAAAGGGAGAGAGATTTTAACAATAACTTATGAAAGCATGTAAAAAAGAGGTGATGCACCAATGATTCAATCACTCAAACTCATAAAATGCACACTATAATATTTATTAAATATACAAAAATATCATTCCCACATAAATATTTCACACTAAGGCATTAATCAGTTATCAAATTAGCATGAGAGGGAAAATATCCACTTTCAAGCTAAACACCAAATTATAAATTGCACTTATAATGACCTATGAGAACTTATCAATAACTTCATGAAGGTGAAAAAAACTTAGACATAGACAAGGAACATACATTCACTTAACTATAATATATGAATTCATAGAACACACTTCAATCTAGCTTGGAAAATGATGGAATTTAGTCTTTATTACATAAAAAGGTGTTATGGTACAAATTTTAGTAGAGTCTAGTCATAACAAAAAGAGGGATCCATTTTAAGGCTTAGAAGCTTGTATTTATAGAAAAGAGGAGAGAGAGAGAGAAAGAATTGAGTAGATAGAAAACATTAAATGAGGTCCAACTACTCTTTATGGATTATCATTCTTGAGGATGTTGACTCATGACCTTATCAATGAGGAACAAATTTTATAAAAGAATTAAATGAACATTTCCCTTTTCCAACCACCTTGTCTCTTTTTTTGAACTCTATACCATTATCTATTTGATCTACTGATGAGGACATGTCTTAGAATTGACAAAATTATGCCACATCTAATTTCGCTAGCCAAATGTACCTTCGCATTGAAAAAGTGACCTTAATGATAGGTAAGACATGTCTCCATGGTCTGTATTTTCTCCAATATCAAACACAAGTCCATTTATAGGTGAAAACCAATCCAATTATTAGTGTTCACATAGTCATAATATCCATGGAACCTATAAACTACTTGATCTTGTTTCACAACCACTAATCTATCTTTGATCTCTATTTTAGGTCAAAAATTCATATTTTACCTATATGGATCTCTAATGGAAATGCTTGGTCCCACTAGTTCCACCTAGATCTTGCTCAAGCTCTGGTTCATTTGTTTTTATCTTGTTCAAGTCAAATAATGCCCCATTGACTTCTATCAAAATGTCATAGGCTCACCCTTTATTTATTGGCTATCTATTGCCAACTTAGATAATTGACATGTTGATCCATCTAACTCCATTAGATGCTACTTATTCAGATGAAAGCTAATCATTAATCATCTACTAGTTGAATATGTTGTTGACATTTTTTATGCAAACATTTTCTTTTGAGATTTGTTAACCCCTTTGACCTCTTCTCACTATTAGATCTAAATGTATGATTAAATATGTGTTGTTAGATTTGCCTAAGACACATGGTTTGAAATCCAATGACTATTCTATGAGCTTAAATTTGAAATTTGCATGATCATCATTTGATGTCCACATAGATGTATTTAAAATCCTATAAACTATCAAATTTAAGCTGTAATGGATTTTTGTAGTGGCTTAAAGTTGACGTCTACATGAACATATCCCATTATTTGACCAACTTTGAATATTTATATCTTAAAGCAAAAGAATGATAGAAGGACTAAATTTTTTGGAGACGTTCCTAAGACCAAAAACATTTTGCCCACTTGATCTACTAGCTTTAAGATATTTCTAAGTAGAGATAAAAAAATGTTCAAAAAAACTAGTCTATGTGTTTTTTCATTATGTCTACGTGACTATCTAGTTCTTAAAATTTACACAGGCCATCTTTTGCTCAATATTTCAAGGCTCTGTGAAAATTATTTCATGCTCTTAGAAACCTTGAAAACTACTTAGACCCTTTACTTATAATTGTATACCTATCCATTGAATATCAATAAAATTACACTTTAAGCTTGCTTAGAGTGTTTTAAAAACTTTATAAAATCTATATTATCTCCACTTTAAGTTTATTTACTCCTTGTGACATTGGGTCATTATTCAATTAGGATCATTCTCATTCTACTGGACTCTTAGACTAGGCACATTTTTGGTATGTAGAACAAATTTGGTCAACAATAAGTTTACATTTAGAAGCATGAACTTAGGAGTAGTGTTTGGATCAGTTCAAGGTATAAGGATCACTTACAGGTTTTCAAATTTATAATGAGGATCAATGAAAAATGTTTAAGGTAGTATACTTATCAAAACTTCCTAGTGGAATTTCCCAGATCTTATAGGAGTGGAACAAAAAAAAGACTTAGTCAATGCTTTGTTTTTATTTTGAGCCATGTTTCACTTTTCCACTTAGTTAGACTTAACCATTTATCCTCAAGGTCACTTAGTGCCATTTGTCAATCTCCCTATAGTACCAAACATGTTTAAAATTATTTTAAAATACTTATTTGATGTTAAATATGTTACCTAGTAAGTAAATGATGTCAATAAATCCTTAAAAAAATGGGATGCTTCCACATGTCATAATATCGATGATCTAATGAACCATGACCATCCTTAATTCAAGCCATCCAAACTATTAGGTTAGTAGGATGATGACACATGGAATAAGCCCACTTCTTTAATCTCATATATATTTCTATACAACTTAATAATATTTCAAATCCCTAGGATGGTAGGTGAGTAGGATGATGCCATGTGGTGAGATCTTACTCCTCTAAATCCCTAGGTTAGTCGATGAAAATAGAGTAGTGTGCCAGAGAAAGTGGGTAAGTAGGGAACCTCAACCAAGAAATAAAATAATGGGAAGGATCCATGTGGATATGGTAATTCCCAATAAAAAAAGTGGCAAGAGTTTCTAGTGAATAATAAATCACTAGTTGTCACTTATAAATGCCAACCAATAGAACTCAAGGAAAGGGTAGGTAAATAAAAAGTTTTCATATGGCCTACTTGACAAATTTACATCTTATCTTGAAGTTATTTAGGAGATAATGCATGGAGGTCATAGATTTTGAATGCAAATCAATGGGATAAAGGAGTGATGCATCCAAGTAACAAAGGAGGTGGTGAATGAAATGGTGCCATGTCATCAGTTTCCAAGCTTAAAATTAATAGCCTATCTAGCTGTCAAGACTATCATAATCAAAAAAATTAGAATAAAAACATGTTGAATTAAGGAACATATGATTGTGAGATGAATTACTTGGGAGGACATTTCAATTGGCATAGTAAATTATTTTAAACCTAATTTTGCATAATTTAATGTTAATAACATTCAAGTGTTAGTGAGACTGACATGAGATCATGACTAGGGCATACAAGATAAATAAGCATCTTCTTGATAAGAATGGTGTGAAAGTCCACAAGGAGAAGTATTGAAATAATGAGTGGTATATTTTTCAAAAAACTTCTAAGGAAGTAATTCTATGAGATTTACAACTACATTCTTGCACACAAAATCTTTAAAATTAAATTGGGGTTGTTGAATGATTAAATATTAGTTTCTTGACAACCAATAGGAGAAGATGTCAAAATAATATATTCATGTTTGAGGAAATCATCACCATCCTTAAAGGATGTAATCAAGTCATGGTTAGATTTGGCCACTCGTGTCTAATTTATAGAGAGATTGTGTCTTAATTTTTGATCTTGAATTTAATTTTCTTATCTATATTTATGATTATAATCAATGACACATGGACTTACCATTGCTTATAGAATCCTAGTTCTTTCATTGTAAAATGGTCAAATTTTTTGTAGGAATCATAACACTACCAAAATTTGGTTTTCAAGATCCCTCTCCTAGTATAGCAAAACACTACCTATTTAAGTTTTTAATATTACTTTCAACATTTAGATTAATAAGAATTTATTTACTTTTATTCATGCTCTATGTTCTATGTGCATTTATGGTTGTTTATCCTTGTCTATGGATGTTTTTCCCCTCTCATTGACATCATCTCCTCACACATATAAATAGAGTCAAAATTATCTACATGTCTCATGATATGTACACATGGGTTTATGTGGGCATTATTTATGGATTCTTTGTCATCCCTCCTAACATTGTACTATGTTCCCTTACCTCCATGTGAAACATCTATGTAGTGCACCCAATTTGAAGTTTTTACATTCAGTCTATTAAATTTATTGTGTCATTAAGTAGTTGAGGTGATTACTCTATTCTTGGGACATCACTTTTTACATTCCATAAATCTCTACCTTTTCACTCCCTTTTCCCCTATGTCAAGTTTAGGTTTAGTGTTATCTATGGATTGCATTCTACTCTTTGTAAGTTTGTGTGCTAGTCCTAAACTAGGTATATCTAGAATAAAATGAAGTTGGCCTACTCTTGAGGTTCATCCTGAGGAAATAAAGTGTCCCATACCTTAGGGGATGATCCCATTGTCTCACTAAATGAATTCTTTAATTCGATGGGTTCATGGTTTGAATGGTAATAATTAGGATATCAGTAGTTTGAGAATCTTGATTTTATAGAGAATGTTATTAGTTTTAACATTCTTTGAGCTTAGATTATAATTTTGGAAAGATAATTTCATCAATTTTGAATCAAGTACATTAATATTAAATACTAATTACTTAACAATTATTTGACCAAAAAATGAATTATTTCAACAAACTAGAATAATATCTACTACTAGCTGATTAATAACTTAGAATTATAAAAGCATTAAAACTGGAATTTGTGAAATATGATACATAATTATAATAAATTAAAACTTGGAATCTGATAATATTTAAATTGGAATCTAATATTTTAAATAATTGATACCATAAAAATCTAATAATAATAGTTTTGTTTTTCAATTAGGACTGGAATATGTCCAAATTTAATGAAATTATGGTTCATTGTGTATCATGTCATTAATGATGGGTCAATGCCAAGGAAATGAAATGAGATAAGAACTTACCTAAAACCCCTTAATTCTTATTGATACTTTAGGGATCACACCATAATCAGGGTGAAAGGCATTCTAAGCTCTTTTCTCTTATTACCATACACGGTCCCACATGGCCTTGCAGAGTAAGAGGTAGCTTACCAATTGATTAAAAATATCTTGGGTCTCTATCTCAGAAAGATATAAAAAGCTTACCCAATATTCCATTTGTTAATTAAAGATCATGAGTAAAAAATCTTGGAGATGATACAATATATGGATCAACATAGAGACTCATTCATCTTGGATAAGTCATAACATAAAAAGTGTGATCCTTTAGGTGTAGTGCAGGATCATGTGGAAAAATATCAACTATGTCTCAACATCACATGCCATCATGAGGGCCACTTATATGATGTAATTCACCTCAACCAAGTAGTTAAAATTGAGGAAATTGTAAAACTAAATGTATCCACCTACCATAATTCTCAAGCTTAGGCACAACCTAGACCCATATTGGAAGAGAGACATGTTCCTCCACATTTGACTCTATGTATCAAATGGAGAAGAGACTCTCATGATAAATCATACAAGGGGTCCAAGTTGATACAACTCCTTCAAATTCATCTACCTTAGTTGTGGCCATTTCCTAGGTAGGCCAGTCCCAAGCTACTAGTGCCCTTAATTTAAGAAGTAGATTATACTCACAAGATAACCCACCTCAAGACTAGATTATGGAATTCATAGAGGTGTAAACCACCACTTAAAAGTGGGATGAAAAACCCCTTATTTTCCTTTTACTTTCCCATCCTAAGTGTAGCCTACCCCTATTATGACCCCTTATATATTAACCATGGAAAACACCCAAGCCCCTTTAGATCCATTATCTTCAACTAAATTCAAAATTTTGATTCTAATAACTTAGATAAAATATTCTCCTCTAGTGACTCCTCTTGTGCCCACCCTTTCACGTTCCAAGTTTCCCCTCGGCCCTCTAACTTTGGTTATTTTTGGTTCCCCAAGCTTCCCAATGCTTCAAATATTCCCAACTCCTCCAAGATTTCTCAAAAGCAAACTATGGCCATCTTAAACCCCATTGGCATGGTATACTCCATCAGAAACTCTTTACCTAGTCCCATAGGTCAAAACATCCTCTCATAGACCTAAATCTTAGTTTCTCATATGGTCTAAATTGCCCATACAATTACATTTATCCAAGTAGCATGAGCGACCCCTATGGTAGTAGTTTCTCTTAGTTTTACAACTTCCCTAATGGATATTGTGATTACATGTTCCCTTACCCCTACTATAATTTATTCCATCACACCATTGGGCCTGATAGTATTCACTCATATCCCATAAGATCTATTTGAGATGTTCTCTTAGAGCTCAACACCACTACAAGTGAGGTACAAGTAGAAGGATCCCAAATAACCAAGATAATTACTCCATAACTAGTCTCAAATTTCCCATGTAGCTTATTATTTTTCCCCTTATCCATCACACTATGATCCCATGGTTTTGGATTTAACCAACTAATATCCTCCTTCTCATTGAACACACAAATCCTAGACATAATTGGTCCCCATGTCTTCATGACCCTATACCAATTACTATCTCACCTATTCCCTTAGACTCCCCATCTAGTATATCCCCCCTTAACTCTAATGCCACCTCCCCCACACTTCACTCTACTTAAACCTTCATCTTCATATCTACCTCCTCTACCCATGACCCCACCTTCCACTTCAGTTTCCACCACCCCTGTTGCCTCATTTTACACCACTATAGGGAACATGTATAAACAAAGATGGATGGGTCTAGTTAAATATTTAGTCTCACAAAGACCATAAATGGTCGATCATGGATAAATAAACATCCTTGTATAATTAGAAATAGACTTGGGTAGGATGAAGAGGGTCATTTCATAGACCTTCACATAGGATGAAGAACCTGTCATTTAGAAGATAGAGTAATACCTCTTCTCCATCAAAAATAATAAGACTACTACATGAGAGGATAATATCATAGAAGACCCATTATATATTATTATACCAACCAATGAGATCTTAGATAAGTTAATGGAAGACCTTAGGGACCAAGTCAATATGCTAGCATCTTAGGTGAGGAATTTGTTTTAAGTTGGTTTGATCATAAAATTCATGGAGGATCTAGTAAAATTATTTATATCTCTTAGGATGGTGATTGAGTATATTTTAAAGATTTATTTTATGTTTAAAGGAATAAAACAATATCTGTAGAGAATCATCATGGTGGATAATAAGTTTTTAAAGATGGTGGCGGTCATTAATAAGGGGATATTCTCAGAACTCAGACTTGTGCCCCTCACTAATCTAAATCTATATAAAACCTTTGTAATAACCATAAGGACTTCACTCTAATATTGGGTCAAGAAATTAAATTCTACAATTTTTCCCTTAGATAATATCAAGAACCACATCCTTTCATACTTCAAACATGTCAACATCACATTCCTCTTCCACCTAAATGTTATATTGCTTAAGTCCCATACATTCGATATCCACCTTATCTAATTCAAGGAAATGATAAATATAATTTTGGAAAAAGGACAATAGGGATGAGTCTAATATTATATTGGATATCACCACATAATCAACCATTTTTATTAGATAATTCTATTAGTTGAAAGTCTTATTGGGATCCACCCTCAAATTTCATGATAGATTGTTGACTCATGGAGAGGATTTCTTATGATAACGACCTATAAATTTTCCCAAGTTATAATAAGAGGGAAATTTGGTGGTGTAAGCCTTGATATCTCAACATGACTTCCTAAAGTAATTAGGAATATTTCCCCCATAGAGCTCAAACTAAATATCACGGTGGTCCCAAAAAGGAGTGTGTTGTCAAAATGTGGGTCTCTTTTTTTCTTATATTTTTTGGGACTAATATTTTAATCATTGGGTTTATAAATATTTTTGATCATGATGTATTATATATGGATCACATGATATTTGGAGGTGATCCCATCTCAATTCCTATATATGTTTTTATAAAGCTCTTAGTTAAGGTCGGCACTTTTGTAATTGAAAACTCTTAAGATTAATACAAGTCTTTATTTATTTTGATTAAATGGTTTTATTTTCATGAATGTATTACAAATACTCTATTTTAATGATTAACATTAATTTTAAATGACTGAATCATGTGTTCTTTGTAGGCCCATACATTAATTAGAATGAACCTTGAGTTATTCTAGTTTATTTCTTGAAATATTTTTTCACTTTTTAAAAACCCTTATAGTTTGTGTGTGATTAATAACAAATATATTATGTGTTTAATTATATAATGTAATCTAGTAATTAATAATTTTTTACTTCCCTTGGACTTTGTTCTTTATGTGGTTGTAGTCTGAGATCTTTTGAAATTCAACATATAGTGGTAAAACTGTTGCTAGGCATGTCCTCAATTAGTAAGCATTAATGTTGATGTTATATCTAGAGAGATTCCTTTTTTTACCTACCATAATTCCATTTTGATGTTTATTTTTTCAAGTGATCCTCCCCTTATTTTAGAAACTATGAAGTGAAGTGTAATGGGATAAACTTGTTGAATTATATTAATAGTTTGAAGAGGTTTTTTATTAAGTGGAAACATGAATTAAATATTTGGTGGTAACATTACATCTCTTAGATATATATTTCAAGTAGGATATTTCATGGAGCCCAATACCTAAAACCCATTCCATATATTTTTTTATTAGTTATCCCAAAATGAGAGGACAAAAGTCCCTTATTGTCTTCCAAGCTTCACTCAGTGAACTTAACTCAATAGGTGTACTTGAGGGCATGAAACATTGGGAAAGGAAAATATCTAGTGATATAATAAGGATACATCATATTCATATGATACCATGTTCATATAATATAGGTTGATATAAGAGTAATTTATATCCTCCCAAATCTAGGTCTAGTCCTAGATAATTATTAATATCATCTCTAATATTTCATATAAAGTTTAGATCTGATAGAGGGAGATTGAGATCCCCAATTGAACCATATATTTCATCTAACTAGAACAGCCCAAATAGGCTTGTACCTATATATACACACATAGAATGGATATTTGTGTCTATTATTAATGTTCCTAGAGCCATTCATGATTTACCCTAAAACCTAGAAAGGACCTTCCTTGATTCACACACAATAGAGGATCCACTACTGAAGAACATGTAACTTCTTTTAAGACAACCCTTAGACTCATTAATGTTTAAAATGAATATTTTTATTATAATTTATTCAATTTTACTTTTATAGATGTAACCTATGATTGGTTTTTGAACTTACCTAAATGTCATATCACAAGATGTGAGGATTTTAGTAGCACCTTTTTGGCTCATTTTGGATAGGTCATTGAGCCTAGTGTCATATATAAGAAAATTTATAGAATTAAGAGAGAATTAAATTAACCCATTAGGTATTTTAATGATAGGTTCTATAAGATGTAAAACATGGTCATTAGATTATATAATCTAGATGCCTAACTATATGTAAAAATGTATAAGAATTCCCTATACCCATGGATTATAATGTTCTTATAAAAATATCCCCTCATCATCGATTTTATAATAACATATGTTGAGTCCCTAAAATTAGATATATAATTTAACCCTTAATTCCAAATGGTGCTAACCATCTCAAATATATTGCTAAATCTACTTTCCTTGAACCCTATTTTTAATGCTAACTAGAATGTGCTAATACCATAACCTGTGTCCATGTAAAACTAACTTCCCTTAATGCATGTTATGCCTAATAAAAACTTATGCCTCCTTATGTTATTTAATAATTAATTTTTGCCTCAATATAATAATGAAACACTAATACCTACCATGCATAATTTCTAAACCATACCTAAGAATATACCAAGAATAAGCTAGACACTATATAGTGTATGGTATAGAAGACCAATAATGAATTCTTAAGTCTTTGAAGGAAAGTTGACAATAATGGTGGGGAAAATTAAAATAATAATTTTACCTATTAAAGGTGTGACTACCCCTAGAATAATTATTAACTAACTACAATCCTCTCCTAACAAGTTTCCCAAGATTAACACATATGAGTTAGCACTACCAAATTGGTGTCATATGCATAACACAACCCAACATGATGAGTTGGATTTATCATGTTATAAAGTTCATTTGACATATTCCAAATAGAAGTGGAAGAATACAAGGTGGTCCAAATACATTCCCATGCCTCCAATCATCTTGATGCTCCTAATTCTTCACAATCTCTAAGCACTACTATGGTATTATAGACTTTGGAGTTTCCCAAATAAGAGGATAGTGAACCATAAGAGGATACCAATGAGGTGCATTATTTCTAACAGTACCATGTAAATAACTTTACCCTTATGATTTGGAGATAATAATAACACATTAATACATCCACTCCTTATAAAAATAGTACAACCCCTCCCAATCATAGAGTGAGAAATGATCATCCACCTCTAAAAACCAATAACACAAGTCCCACCAAAGAGTTCCAACCTACTCCTAGAAATACTAGGTATAACATAGTATAAGACATGAATAATATCAATGCGAAAATCACATTGCATGAGATTTCCTAGATCATTGAGTAGAGAGACTTCCTTATAAAATCCATAATATATAAACCAACTCAATCTAATCCTAAGACTATGCAAACCAATGTGACCATATGTAAGAATAAGGCTAATGCCCCCCTTTCCTCCTTATAGTTTGACTATTTGGGAAGAACTTCTATAAATGTCTAATTAACTCGAGAGCCTTATAAAATGTTATTCATGCCATAATTTATAAAAGGTTATGGCTAACACCTATTAAATAATATAAAATAGTGGTTCAAACTAACAATTCTAAGGTCAAAGTGGTAGGTGAGCTCTTAAATGTCAGGATGCAACTTGAATCTAGACCCAAAGTCCAAAAATTCATATAAATTCAAGTGGTGTAGATCTTGAAAGATTATAGGATGTTGTTTAACATACATTGGTCAAAAAATATTAATAGGTTTATGGATACACACTTATCCCATATGTGGCTACCTTAGATAGGAATGACCAATCAAATACATTTTGACAAAGAACCTAGGATTAAACACATGATCAAAGAATATAATGTAGTCAACAAAAATATAACATAGTTTCCTTTGACATAGGAATTTATACCCTAACTATAAAGAGAAGGAAAGACAAAGATAACAAGATTTCTCCATCTTTAAGATTATGGTTCCTAGACTTTAGCACAACACATTACAAACAAGGTTCAAGTACTAGGATATTGAATATTAACCCATAGGGAAGATAACACTTAGTATTCTATAGGTATAGTTCCTATGCATGAATAACCTTGATGAGTAAAAATCCTTGATCCTAAGTCTATAGGTTACCCTAAAGCACAACATCAAAAATCTAAAGGCATTTAGGGTTTATGAATTAGTAGTCAATCAAGTCATCAGTGAGTTATAATGTATGTTGTCCTAATAAAATATAAGCATAGAGCATGGGACTTGATAAATACATTTGATACATTCAATGTCATTCTTATCCCCATAAAAGATAAATAATTTTTAGATTATTTTTCATCTTTGGATATGAATCTATCCCCTTTGGATGATTTATAACTAAAACACTTCTCCATAGATCCTGTACCTTGCCTATCAATCCTAGATAATGTTGAGAACTTCTAAGTTTTTGATGAAGATCACCATGTACTATATTTTTTAAAAAACTGTAGGGTATTTAGTGATCATATCATATACATGAGAGATAGATACAATCCCCTTATCAATTAATGTGATGAATATGGTATTATTAACTTGATAAAAAATTGAATCCCAAAAGGCATGATCTCATTAGACAGTGCTCAATTTGGATAGATCTATGTGTAGATTACAAGGACAAACCTATGATAAATAATAAAAACTCTCCATCAACTTGGGATCGACTGACCAACCCAGAAAGGTTCATATTTGTCATAATTGTACCTTGTATGAAATAAAACAACTCAATAAACTACTTATGTAGTATAAATATGTCATTCCCTATAAATATAAGGATCTTAAGTTATTTGACCCTAGTGTGATAACACATACTATCCCACTCAAGCAAGGGTAGAATCCATATATGTAAAGACTTTGACATGTGAACCCAATATTAGAGGCTCTCATTCACAAATAAGTTCATAAACTCCTATCATCTAAAATTAGGCTCACAATCAAACATTCCATATAGGTCTTCAAATTAGTTCTCATTCTTAAAAGGAGTGGATAAATTTGATTGTTTTTAAATTTAGAGACATTGAAATTGGCTTCTAAAAAAGGCAATTATCCCTTAACCTCTTAAGGTGAATTAATTCATATGGTAAGTGGATCTCAGATGATATCATTTTTGAATAAATTCTTGGGATATAACCAAGTCATGTTTAAAATAAAATGGGGCACCTTTGCTTATAAGAAGATTTCATTTAGTCTCATTAATGTAGGAGCCACTTTTCAAAGAGCCATGAACTTTGACTTTAAGGGTATGATTATTAAATTCATAATTATGTATATGGATGATTTAATCATTTTCTCAAAGTATAGGTCTAATCATATCCACCACCTACATAATATATTTTAAAGGTAAAATAGGTGTGGTATTTTCTTAAACCTAAATAAAATCATTTTTGGAATAACAAAAGGTAATATCCTTGGCCATGTTATCACCAAGGAAGGTATTGTTTTCAAATTGATCTAACACCCTTGAGGAAGGTCTTCAGGCTTCCTCACCCAATTGAAACAATGGGATCACTTCTAGTTTGTGAGTGTCCTTTAATAGAATTAAACCTCTAGATACAGATGGTTTCCTTGATTAATCACCTTGATCCCCACCTAAACTATTTTTTTAAAATGAAAATAGAGAGATTATTATACTTCTATGACTGAATATGGGGTGATGTACCAAAATTTAATACCTCAACTTGGTTGAAAACACACAAAATGAGATCAAAGAGTACTCACACATACACAACTCACAACTCACCAATGAATCTTGGGCATAAGTGTTGTGTATAAAGGATTCATCTTATAACATTAGGTATAAGGACGACCACTTGTATTAAGAAGATCAAATAGAATTCATCATAACTATGATTTACATAAAATCTCAGAGACAGAAACTAAAACCTACACAAGATCAAGTTTACTACATAAAGGTAAATAAAATTTGACATAAATTAGGGATAGGATATAATTATCACAAGATTACATCAATTATTCATCAATTACGCATAATAACCAACATATTAAATGGTAAAATTAGTTTCTTTATTCCTCAAGAAGGTGTTTACAAGTCTAAACTTTGGCAGGGCTGAGGCACAATCATCTATAGTTATATATCAAATTACTTGAAAAAATCAAGTACATATAGTTAAATTAGTCCTTATTGATGTGAAAAGCATAAAAAATTGTTGTCAATGACCTCATTATAGCTTAAAATTGAAACATAGTTGAAGTTAACTTTCAATTGAGATCTTCTTCCTCATTAAGGCTTAAAACTAAAACAAAGTTAAAATAAAATTTACATTGACATAATATTCCTTAACTAATGTATTATTACTTGATTTTAAATCTACAAATTTTGAGGTGGGCATGGAATTCATTTTTGGAGGCTTGAGGTTTTTTAATATCAATTTGCATGATGAAACTTTACTTTATCTTCAACCAACTCTTACAATCTTGAATGATGAAAATCCACTTTGAGAAGTACTTATTTTATTTGAATTATTATCCTTAATTTTGATGTATATGGAATATATGATATTTTTTAGGTTGTTTAGGTATTATTTTTCATGATAATTATGATGGTGCATTGACGATGTATAAATTTAGCTCCTCATTTGATGACATTTTGACCATGTTCACATGATTATTTTACATTAATAGTTTTATGAGCATGCTTCAAGACCTAAAAAATTAAAGTAAAGGTTAAATAATTAAACATATAACTATTATGATATGTTTTTATTCCTCTCATAATGTCCTTCATGGCTCTTGATGATGACTTAGTTCAAACTTATATGTTTGATCTTTATTAGTGCTTGAGAAGCTCTTGAGAGAGATATATATCTTTTTCATGTCCTTAATGAATGGATTAAAAATGTTTAAAACAAATATATTTCATTTATGTAACCTTTAAACAATTACATATAAAATTTTAATTCATTTGAATTAATAAAATTTGAGTTCTTACATTTTTGGGCTTCTTAAGAACTAGTTTACAACATTTTTACATGCATAGGCCTATAATTTGAAATTTTATATCTTCTCAGTATAGTATGGAAATTCTACCACAAAAAAAAGTTCTTAAAATATTTAAATAAAAATTAAGTTAAAATTTAATTGGTTTTAGATCACTAAAACTCAAGTTATTTTTGTATATCTAGGTTTTCTTAGGGCAACAAACATGCCAGTTTGGTAAAAAAAATATTTTGAGATATATATGGTATCAAGAGATCATAATTTTTTTTAAATAGATATTTTTAACCCTATAAATCTTAAAATAATTTAAATTTAATTTTAAATTTCAAAAACACTCCAAAAATTCACTTTTAGGTCTATAGCCCTATAGGTACTCATTTCTCATACATGCTTGTCATCTAGGTCCATTTTACATATTAAAACATTTGTTAATGATTTTAAATTGGTATAATTTGTATTTATAAAATTTATATGGAAAAAAAATCATTCATAATGATTTATAAATATTAAAAACACTTTAAAATATCAAATTTGCAAAGTTCATGTTCTCTAGATAGGGTTTTTGAGTAATCTTGATTCTCAACAATTGTTAATAAAGATCCAAACTTATTTTTTATAATAAAAACAATGATATTAGATTAAAAAAAATATTAAACCCTCATATAAACCATTATGATACATGAAACCTCTCTACAAAAATATCATGTTGGTTTTGGGGGAATTTTAAGCTTGAAAATCAATTTTGAGAGAGATTTGAGCTATCTTAGCATAATTGAAGCATAATATGAGTTATTAACCACTTTAAAATGTATAAAAAACATAAATTGAGTTAGTAAATACTTTAATATTCATTTTACCACATGTAAACCAATAAAATTCCAATTTTTTGCCTTGGAAAATGCATTAAAATTGCCCTTACATCCTTGAATATGAGTTGGAGCATCAAGAGATATTCAAAAAAAAATTTAGATGCATGCATGGAATATTAAAATCCTTAATTTTAGGCTTTAAACTTATTCTTCACCTAAAAATATTCACCATACTTCTTTTATTTGCATTTTTTCCTTTAATTTTGTTCACCCATGCCTTAGCATGCTTTAAAAGCTTGAGATGGTCAACCAAGAAGTGGTCATGAAGATCAAAAATTAAATAAAAATATACATAGATTAAATTCATGGTATATATTATTAAAAAAAAATTAACCTTGATAATTTCAAAAATACCTTAACATTTTCAAAAGAGTTTTGAAACATATTAAGAGGGCACAATAAATGTTTAATTCTTGCAATTAGCCTCCTAGACTAAGCGAAAATCTCAATATGACCTCAATATGACTTCAATATGACTTAAATAAACATATTTTCAATAATTTAAGGATGATAATTATGATGAAATTCCTTATGACTTGAACATACTCAATGACATAAATAATGGTGACTGAAAAGTTCAACATTATTGGTGACTTCTGTAAATTTGGTTGCTTTCTAAAAAAAAAAGACTAGCTACCTTAAGAATTAAATTTGGCATGGAGTCTTAAAAATACTCAAAAAATATAACATAAAAATTATAAACACTATTTTTCCTTCCTCATGCAAAACTAAAACTAAATAATGAGTCATCAAATAAACATTAATACTTGTGTAAGAGCACTTAGGAGATTGAAAACTACTAAAACTACCAATTGAACATGTGCATAACAACACTTAGATGAAAGTGAAATATAAAACTAATATGTACAATATGACATTTCACCTCAATAATATTTCTTTATAAACATACCATTGACTATTATTGGTAGCTCCTCCCCATTTCATTTTGGCAACTGAAAAACATTATGTGATTTGCAACTAGAAATGACATAAAGACCACTCCATATTGTGTTCAAATTGGTGTGCTTACCTAGTTTTGATATATTCTCATCCAATTTGAGGAAAATTTCTCCTTTTTTAAAATTGTTACCACTACTTTATTTTCAAAATACCTTTTCACTTGTGCTTGATGAATTTCCACTATGTGCATGGCTTGGTCTCTTAACTCTTATAACTCCATTTATGCAGGTCTTACTACCATGGATCCATTTTCCACCATATAAAGATATTTTATGAGATATAATGAGGTTAATTCAAGGAATATTATTAATATTTAATTTATGACATAGACAATATTGTAAGGTGAGTTGTCAATAGACCTTTTGGGAGTAATCCTATCAGCCCATAAGGCTGATTTCAAATTTATGTGACATGACCTTTGATTCTCCTCCAAAATTATTTTGATGTTTTTTAGATGGTTCTTATTTTTATATTAAAAAATTACATTTAATTGAGGGTATTAATTTGAATATTTACTCAAAATAATTCCATTTCTTACATCCCATTTAGTTATTTTGGTACCAACAAATGCCAAAGCATTATCTAATATGATGGTAGAAGGGACTCAAAACTTGGTTATAACCCTTTCATAAAATTCAAGAATATTAGACTAATTGGATTATTTAAAATAAATTTCCTTAGTCCACCTAGTAACATAATCTATTTCATTTAGTATGCATTTACATCTTAAGCTTGATGGTGGATTCATTGCCCCTATGAAGTCCAATCCCCATTGCATAAATGGTTGCTCAAATAAAATGGGGTAAGGAGGGGGTTGAAAGTTTCTCTTTGACCAAAAATAAGTCACACTTTTTCCATTTATTTACCCATGAATAAAAATCCTTTAAGATATTAGGCCAATAGTATCCCCCTTTCATGATTTTGAGAGTTGTAGTTTTTAGAGCATAACGCCCTCCTAAAGAACCATCATAGAAGTATTCTAGTAATTTATTTATATAATTTGTCTCTATAGACCTTATAATAACACAATTAATGTCTATTTTTATTAAAACACCACTAATAAAGAAAAATTTAATAGTTTGAAATCTAAAATACTTTATTTTTTTTCATATTTAAACCTCAAGGGAACATACCAATATGAAAGTAATGGATCATTTCTTGTGTCCAAATTATAGGAGATGGATATGAAGCTATATGTGACTCACATTAGAGTGATATTATAGTTTCCTATTTGTATCATAAATATTAAAATAATTTCACATATTTCCCCTTACCTTTTATTAACTTGATTACCTTAAAGTCCATGTCATAGTCCATCACTTTTGTGATCCAACTAGCTCTCTTCTCATTCAAATCTTTGCTAAAAAAGAATTCCATGATACTTGGGTGATAAACCAAAACATGAATCTTGTTTGAAATAATATGTTTGATTTTTTTAGATTTATAATAATTGAAATTACTTGATTTTCCACAAAATTAAACCTCAACTCATAGTCTTGTAAACCTTAGCTAAAGAAGTTAATTGGGTTCTCTAACTTTTTATCATTATATTGGGTTATAATAGTTGAAATAGTTTCCAAACTTGAAAATACATACAATATAAAATAATTTAAGAAATATATATATTCACAAGTGTAGGTGCTTGGGCAATGGATTGCATGATGGCCTCAAAGTTATTCTTCCCTTCCATTATCCAACTAAAATTCTAATTTTTCATCAACATGACTATTAGTGGCTTAGATAAAATTGAAAAATAAAAAATTAACCTTATTAAAAAATTGATTTTACATAAAAATATTTATAGTCCCTTCTTGTGTTGAGGTAAATAAAAGGACAAGATGGAGTTTACCCTTTCAGGATCAATGGTTAATCCTTGCTTTGAAACAACATGACCCAAGAGATTGCCTTCATGAACTAAAAAAAACACATTCCTTTGAGTTGAGTGAGACCCAAATTTCCTAAACATTTCAAAAATATTCCTAAGATTACTCAAATTATCATTATCATTCTTTAAAAACATAGTTATGTCATACAGATATACCAAAACTATCTCATTAGCAAACCTTGAAAGGTCATGTCCTTGGATATTTTAAATGTAACACCTGCATTTAACAATCCAAAGGGAAATATCCTATAAGAATATTTTAATCATTTAGTGGTGAAGGATATTTTGAATTGGTATTCCTTTCTTACCAAAATATGATTATACCCACTATAGCCATCATGAAGATAAAATTGCTTACAACTTGATAACATTTATAGAATTTACTCCATGGATCACAAAGGGTAGTATCCTTTAAAGAAGCCTTGTTCAAATCTCTGAAATCCACACACAACCTTATTTTTCCATTATTTCTCCTCACAGGCATAAGGTTTACAATCCATGAAGAATGTTTGATGTGAAAGATTATTTTGGACTCAATCAACTTGGTCAACTATTTTCTCATCAAAGATTCTATCTTTGGATTAATAGGATTTTGCCTTTGTCTTACTGATTTAGCATTAGATTCTAGCTCTATATTATGTTAATCCAATCTTGGATCAAACCCATTGAGGTCACTATATTCCCAAGGAAAAACATTAATGAACTCTTGGCACAACTTAACAAATGATTCTCTTTCATATTTTATACATAGATTTCCAAGTTTGAGAAACTTATCCTTGAAGATGGCAATGCCTTCATAGTTTTCTTCCTTTGTATACATCCTCAATTTCTCTTTACTCATTTGTTAATCACTATTTAATATGATCTTAAGTGTGAAAGTTCCTTGGGGTAGATTGTTTGTCTTCAATTGCACAATCTAATCTTCAAAATGTGGCTATAATTTATTTTGATTTTTAGAATATAATTCAACTTATTCTTAAAGAAAACATGGTATTTATTTATCATATTCAAACACTTTACAAAAAAAAAATATTTAGGATGGATGGCCTTACCTCTACCTTAATGTGAGATTAAGATTTCTTATTTTTGATATCATTAGGAATTCTAGATTGAGCTCCTATGATTGTCAACTGATCAACATGCTTATTTTCCTCTCTTAAGACATTTTGTATGTTGAAATATTCAAAGTCTTATATGAGATCCCACATCCTATGTTTACATGTCTTCAAGATCAATTTTTATCAAAATTATAACCTATAACCTAATGTATAACTAACTCACTATCACCAAACACTGGTAGGTTTTTTTATGCTACCTTTATTGCCCATTAGAGACCATGTATGAATGCCTCATACTCAGCTACATTACAAGTACAACCAAAATAAAATCTGATTGAAGAGTATTAAATTTTATTTTATGGATAAATCAAAATCATTCTAACCCATGATATATTATTATTATTATTATTTTATCCATCAAAGAATAGCTTCCACAATCCTTCACTAGACTCACTTGGATTAGTAAGCTTTGGTATAGACATTCCTTATTCATGCAAAAAAAAAATTCCAAACCTCCTTCTTCAATAATATTTCAAGGATGATGCTCATGGTTTTTAGTTTCCCACTCAAAAAGGAAGATATTAGGAATGCCTTCAATAAGTGTGGTTGAATCTTGATCACTTGTATGTTCTTTCTCATCTAGTACAATTCACATTGGTAATGCTTGGCATGTAAGGTTCTAAATGAAATTTGGAAATAGGTTCTAATATTATAGTAACCTTAGTATAACACCTTGTTCTAAAAAATAAATATGACCAATATTAAGATAGGTACCTTCTAATATTCACTATGAAGTCTCTTAATAGGCATAATTCAGAATATGGTGGAAAATTAACTCCCACAACATCTTGAATAATATAAAGATATAGATAAACATGAAAAGTTAATTACAAACCTTTAATTCCTCCCACTATCTTGGTATCTATATCATCTAATTTTAAAACTAATTTTGTGTTTGTCTCATATTTCAATCCAAGCTTATCAAATATATACTTTGGCATAACTTTACTTTTAGCATCATTATCAACCATACAATTACAAACTAGATTATCACCAATGATCAAAGAAATGTATAAGGGATGAGGTTTACCTCTTTGCTTAGATTTAATTCAGCCTTGACTACATAGAATGACTCATGTGACTACATGTTTCCCTACCCATCTAACCAATTTATTCCATCACACCTTTGGTCTTGATATTAGTCACTCACCACCCATTACCTCCTCTCAAAATGATCACTTTGAGCTAAGCACCACTGCAAGTGACCTCTAAACATAAGGCTCATATATAACCAAGGATGATTGCTCAAAAAACACCCCCATACCTCTAATTAATCTTATAGATCCTTGTTTGTTACTTTTATCTATCAAACTAGTATCCCATAAATTTGCATTTAACCATTTAAAATCATCATTCTTTTTTAGCATGAATCTATCAAGCACAATTTGTCTCCAATTATTTATGACTTTGAACCAATTGAGGTCTCACATATTCCCTTGTTTTCCTTATTTTTTTTTCCCCCTTTCACTCCCATGGCACCTCCCATACTCTTCACTCAATATTTCACTTCAACTTAATGTTTTCCTCCTCTACCCATACCCCCACCTTCTACTTTAGTTTCCACCACCCTTGTTGCCTCATCTTCCACCACCCTGGAGACCGTAGTAGGGTAAGGATGGATGGGTCTAGTTGAATATTCAAGTTCATATAGACTATAAATTATCTATCATGGATACCCAAACATCCAACCATAATTTTATATAAACTTAGGCATAATGAAGAGGGTAATCACACATACCTTAATATAGGATGAGACCTTATCATACAAAGGATAGAGTAAGACTTATTCTCCCTCACAAAGAAGAAGACTAATGCATGAGAGGAGAAGGTCTTAGGGGACCCAATATTTATGATCAAGTCCACCAATGAACTTAAGGAAAATTTAATGGAAGACCTCAAGGATAAAGTCAAGACCATGGAGTTTCAAGAAAGGAGTTTATTTTTGGCTAGTTTGATCAGCAAAGTCAAAGAGGATTTGGTATAATTGTTTACATCTCTCAAGAGGGTGAATAAGGATCTTTCAAAGAATAATGTGTTCTTTCAAATAACATAAATATATATGAATAAAATCATCAACATGGAAAAAAGTGTAGAAAGATGGAAATGATTATCAATAAGGGAATGTTCCCAAAACTTAGACTTTACCCCTCACTTATCTAAATTTTTACCAAACCTTTGTGAGAATCATGAGGTCTTCACTCAAATATTGGATCACAAATATCAAAGATAAAATTGGGCCCTGTAAAGAAGATCAAATACTATATTCTTTCATACTTTAAAGAGTTTATCATCATAGTCCTCTTCCACCTAGATGGCACGTTTCTCAACTCCAATGAGTTTATGTTCCACCTCAGACACTTCAAGGAAATAATAAACATAAAGGTGGAAAAGGCTAATATGTATGGATTAAAGGTGATCCATTAGCTCACCACACAATCAACCATAAACATTAATCTTGTTAATGAGGTGAAAATCTCATTAGAAGCCACTTTTGAAGTTTATGATAGGTTGTTAACTCAGGTGAAGGTGTTCTTCTAAGAACCACATGTCAATTCACCTAAGCTAGATTGAGAGGGAAACTCAGTGGTGAAATAATTGATAGCTCATTGGGATGCCTTGAAGTAGTTAGGAAGTGTTCCACCATTAGGCTCAATATGAAGATCTTGGTGTTCCAAAAAAGGAGTGTGTTGTCAAACTTTTGGTCTCTGTCATTCTTCCTTGTCTTTTCTTAAATTATGATTTTAATAATTAGGTTTATAACTATTTTGGACCATGATGGATTAGAGTAGGATGGAAGCAATGCCATATCAGTTCCTATATATGATGTTATGCAACTCTTTCTTATGGTTTGAACTTTTATAATTCAACACTATGAAGATTAATACAAGTCTTTTTTTGCTTACAGGGTTTTAGTTTTGTGATTGTCTTCCAAATCTTATAGTTTAATCATTAATATTAATGTTAAAGAAATAAATAATCTGCTCTATGTAGGCATATGCATTAATTATAATTTGTTTTGAGATATTTTAGTTTGTTTCTTGAATTATTTTCCACTTTTCTTCAAATCCTTATAGGTTTATGTGTGATTATAAACATAACACTTATGTGTTTACTACTAGAAAGGATTCTAGGTATTAAGCATTTGTTACTTCCTTTGGAATCCCTTCCTTATGTGTCTATAGTTTGATCTTCCATGAAACTTCACATATAGTTGTAAAACTATATATTTGCATGTCCTTAGTTCCTAAGCATTGATTTTTTTGTTGGATACAAATATCTTCCTTTTCTTACTACCCTCATTCCCTTTTGATGTTTATTTTTTTAAAGTGATCTTCCCCTTTTTTATAAACTGTGAAGAGAATTATAAGGGGATAAACTTGTTGAATTATATTTACTAGTGTGAAGAAGTTTTGTATCAAGTTGGAAATAGAAATTGAGTCTTTAGTGGTAGGACTGCATCTCTTGGACATATATTTCAAGCAAGCTATAACATGGATCCCAATGCATGCAACTAATGCCTCAGATTGTTTCATAATTAATCCTAAATGAGAGGATGAAACTCCCTCATTATCTCCTAGTCTTTTCTTAGTGTACTTAACTCAATAGGTGTATTTTAGAACATAAAACATTGGGCAAGAACAACACTTATTAACTAGATATGATTTTTTTAAGGCATGCATTTAGCTTACATGATAACACATATTATATGCCTAAATATTTTTGTGACATTTGCATACATGAATATTCTTTCCCATTTTAGCCATGCATCTTCTTATCTCCATAGGATATTTTGAGACATGATATTTTGATTCAAATATACAGTGGGGTATAGTGCTTTCTTTCACTTTCTTTATAATTTTTTGTTATTACACTCAGTGCACATTATGTGTTGACCTGTGCTATGGAATATTTGGATCGATCAGATTATTATATTTTTAATTATTTTATTCTTGTAATTGATTGATTATAGATATGTGTGATTAAATTAAAAACATTAAATATAGATTAAAAAAATATAAATATTCTCAAATATTCAAAATAAGAAATCAAGACCTATACATGACATGCTTTGATATTATACATAAATTAGTGATGTTATTTATTACATACATTATGGATTACATATCCTTTTTATATACACATGATTTTAATGGTATACATAAGTAGGATGTAAGACATACATGTTACACATTTTATATTCAAATATATGTGTGTGATATTATTTACACCTAGGAGAAACCTTTCTACATTGGGGGCATGTTTTCACACTTATCACCTTACATATTTGTACATTATTCCATTGATAATAGTATAATTTTATACATGACTTGATATTTATCATAATTTATAGTGTTATTTCCTATCGATACTACACTTTTCAATATTATATTATGAGATTAATTTATTATGTGGACTAATATTACTTGCTATGTGCATGATTGATTTTGATGCTGATTACATTATGTGATCATTGATGTGTGTTAAATAATGTGTCTTATGATTCCATTAGTTTTTATTATCACATCAAGTTTTAGTTGTGTTATAATATCCTCTAGTTCATGTCATGGCCATGTTCTATTTATGTTGGGCTAGATTTGAGTTAGAGTCATGTCAAAAATTCAATGCTTATGTCTTTCATGATCACGATATTGTGTGCGTGTGAGCAGTTACATATATGAATATATTTTTTATCATGGTACCATGATTTATATCACAAATACTTCTATTATTTTCAATTTCGTGATTTTTATCTTTTATTTACTATGATACTTATCAATGTGTGCCTAATTACTATGCCTACTTGGCATGGAAATTGTACTTCCATTTACTTAGATTACATGTTTCACATGTTTTTGCATGATCAAATATTTATATGATGACATTTTATTATGTTTATATACATATTTTACATTATTTATTTTATATATAACATGTGATGTGCATAAATATTTATTTTGAGATAAGTGAGTTATAGCCTTCATCCCTCGTATACAAAGGGTTGTATTTAGACCATGATAGACATATATTTCATACTTTGGGTCAAATTATAAAACTCAAATGTGTCAATTTGGATATATTGAGTCATATGAGAAGTAAATTTGGGGAAAATTACATGATTGTGAGGAATAATTGGGATATTATATGACATTATGAGATAGATTATATAGGCTAGAATGAGTTATTTTTTCAAATTTATTAGATTGAGTAGAATTAGATATGTAATATGAAATTATGATAAATAAATGATGGAATTATATATCCATTTTAGGTAAAAATGGATTGCAATTATGGCATGGATGTTATCCATGAAAACATGTTTCTATTTCTATGTTGTATATTGATGGGGGGAAATGGTGTTACATAAGTATGTTGGATATAAAATGAATTTAAAGTAGTTAATTTAATGTTTCAATTTATATACAAACTTTTTTTGGGTTCCACCTTTATCTACCAACCTATTCCAAGTTCTACCTTTACATACAAACCTATTTTTGGGTTTTATTCTTTCTAAATGAACTTGATTTTGGGGTTCCAAAAAAGAGTTATGTTGATATTTAGTTTAGTGTAGTTGAGGTTTATGTGGTGCTCAAGTTATATAGTTTCTTATTCTATAATTATGGTTGAGGCATTAACACTCCTCAACACATGATATCCATGATTGCATCTCCTTAGGGCATAGCCACCATGTGGCATTTTCTAAAAAAGTTTAATAAATGGTAGCTTTGTTTGTATAAACTTACGTGTATTCATTCCTTGAATTCTCAATTTCAAATAATTGAATGATCTATATTATTTTACATTTTATCTCATGACTGTAAATTTATCTATACATGTTTCTTTATAGGTTTTACATAGAAAAAATGGGACATCTAAGGTGTACCTATCAAAACTAATTATGGTTAATCAAATGTACAAAATTTATTCTTTATATAATATTTTCAGAACTAAAATAAAATTAGGGAAATTATAGACACCTAAATTTGGTATTATACATTTGGAAATATAAACTTTGGCAAACTTTGACATACTTGGAATCTGTGTACACATATGAATATTTTTCGCACTTTCCCTTATTTGTATACCAACCTATAATCTTGGCCAACCCAATTTATGAGATAAACATAGTTAGAATCACCTTAGTCTATGAAATAACCTTATAGAATATTAAATATAATTTCTCCATATCCCATATAATTAATATTCACTACTAGGATAGTAATAATAACATTAGAAAACAATGATTTTTTTGTAGCTATCTAATTTTATTGGTAGTGTCAAGGAACACTAAAAAAACACTTTAGAAAATTAGGACATATCCATTAGGTTGACATAAACATTTTTCATGGGTCAATCATAATGGGAAATATGAAAGAGTCGACTATAAATACAAATAAATCCTAAGGTGATACTTGGTAACTTTTTTAATACTTGGATATTACATTGAGAATCACTTGAATGATTAATAAAATCATTTATAAATCAATTAATGCATTATTAAAAAGACACACATATGAAAACCCTTAAAATAAAAATACCTAGAGATAAGTATGAATATTAATGTAGGTAAAAGTTGCATGGTGTCATGTTTTAAAGCCAAACATGATATTGCATCATAGCATGATCGATGTTGCATAAAAACACACACCCATATATAGGAGAAATATATGTATTTTAATACCTATTTAGAATATTTAAATATAGGAAATGCTCAATTACTCAGTGAGGATAATTGGGGTTATCTAACCTAGATTTAAAGCTAGTTTTTCAAAGTTCATATTGTGTTAATAGGGTGATTAAGGTTTCAAATCAAGGAGAATAAAGATAGGGGTTAGTTCATAGGAGTGAGGGAAAGAACATATACAATATATATCTATATGTGTATGCATAGTGGTCTAAGGAAACACAATCTAACACAATCAGTTGGAATATATTGGTAGAGTGTGGATAATGTATACACATAATATTTTACATATTTATCACTTACTAATGCTTTCTCTTATAATGATTTGTAAAGATTAAATATCCATAAATTAATCCATTAAAGGGTGTACTAGGAATGGGGTGGGTAGGATTTTAATGTTTTGTGAGAGATTTTTCTATCCATTTCAAGATCACACCTTTACTACTATCAATTTGGCTTCCTTTGATTGTATATCCATTTACCTCCTATGATGTCTCATTAAAATTATAAAATCCTAATATATGTATATGTGTATATATATATATATATATATGTATGAATGTATGTATATATATATATATATATATGTATGTATGTATGTATATATGTATGTATGTATGTATGTATATATCTACTAATTAACACATAAAATTTACATGCTAAATGAGATAAAGGAAGGAGAATAAGGTTATAAATACTTACCTTTATGGTGACCTATTAAGCCACATCTCCCCCTTGGCCAACGATGCTTTGAAAGATATTATTATGGACATGAAGATCCAAAATGATGGGAAATAAGATCTAATCCAAATAATGGCCCCTTATAAAATTTCCAAGACTTCCACAAGACATGCTTCCCTTATAGCTCCTTTAAATGTGTTTAGGGCACAAGTGCATGCATAAATAGAGTAGATAAATGATAAATAATGTGTGTATATGATATAGAATGAAATATTAATGTATACATAATGATTAAATTCCAAAAATTAGACTAAGCAAATGGTATTCCTTATCTCAATGTAGTTTAATGGGATGTCAGTAGAAATAGAAATGCATTGTCTATGGTAATGCATTCAAAAAGACTCAGAGCTACATCATCCTAACTAATGAAACTAGAAAGATTCAGAGGTGCTAAACTAGGAATTTTATAATTTTAAATTTAGGTATGTGCATCTAGTTTATTATACTTTTATTTATATATATAAATTAAAGTATATGTGCATCTAGTTTATTATACTTTTATTTATATATATAAATTAAAGTATATTAAAGTAGATATACATACCTAAATTTCAAATTATAAACTACCTACTTTAGTACCTATGAGTGTTTTCAGCTACAACTAGCCACTAATCTACTTGATTTGATGAAAAAGGGATATAAGGAGATTAAACACTAACCTAAAAGAGGTGATACACCAATATTAATTCCACAAGCTTACTTGAATTTGCACTATGAAATACAATTTTCAAAATTTATCCCGAAACCCAAAGTTCTCTTAACAAAAGTGTTTCAACATGAAGGTAAGATGCAATGTATTTATCAAGGTAGATGAGTATTATGTCTTATAATAGACACTAATACTCTTCCTTACACTAAAATACACTCAAAAAAACTAACTACACATAATGTGACCTGTTATAAGTTACGCAAATAATAAAAGAGTGAGATGAACACAAGGAGAGATAACTATAACTTACCATTCAACCATGAACTAATTGACACACTTAAAAAATAATTTGAGAAACTAAACTAGCTTAAAATATTTATTCCAAAGGCAAAATGAATAGTTAATTTAGCAGGGCTTCACCATACAAAATGTGGATATCTTACAATGACAAAAGTGCAACTTATATAGAGAAATGAGGAAGTGAGAAGGGGTGTAAAAAAGGGAGATTTCAAAGTGTCCACATGAGAGTTAAAAAAATAATGAGTTATAAAAAATTTCAATATTTTAGTAAGGACATATTTCTCTCCTCATATATTCTTCATCATCCAAGTGGTGTAGGAGTTATATACTTAGCTTGACATCTTGCACAACTCCTCAAAACTACCTTTATATGCATAAAAAGAGTAAAAAATAGGATTATTCATCATAAATTCACCATTAATATATTTAATATAACATATTTTACACCTATATTCATTTATAAACTTATTTAGTCTGACATTTCATTGGAAATCATCATTCATATGCATAAGTGTCTTGAAACCCCTCCATCTACCATGCCTAGCCTTGTCAAAGTGGCTCAAAACTTGATTTCATCTACTCCAGTGTATTATAAATCCATTGATGACATATTAAAATCATATGAGACATGAAATAACTAACTTGGAGTCATCAAAATCTTCTTAAGAATCCATTTTTTCCCTTTTGTTCTCATTAGGCCTCTTTTCCTTATAGCCATAAAATCATGTAAACTTCCCTATATAGGGAAATGTATAGATGGTAATAATAAAATAAGGGAATATTTTAGTACTTATTATTTATTTAAAACTCAATTCCAAGTTTCAAGTCATGAGAATGAGTGGAAATATGTTTATTTAGTTGTTCTCTTCTCCCAATTAGGCCTTAATTAGGCCTCCTTGCCGAAAAGACTTATTTTATACTCCAGATGTCTCTCATAATGTGAAACATAAAATAATAATATTATTCAATTTTAGTAACCTATCACCAACCTCCATCTAAAATTTTAGGTCCTAAGGCCCTGTGGAAGAGTGAAAACCATGAAATGGTCTTATAACCTAGTCTTTTTTTGAGCCTGTTAAAGATTACCTTGAAAAATATGGTTTGTTTGATAATTTACAAGATATACTATATGTATTTTTAGGATTTAATAGATTTAATTCATGTCAAATAATCCTACCCAATAGTTTTCAATATTTCATCTATTCAAAACCATGCAAAAAACCAAAAAATCCTTACAAAATAGGGCATTTAATGTACTTTATACAGTTATAGGTACAAATGAAGTATACCTTGGGAATATAATTACATTACAAAAAAAAATTCAATAGTTTAGAGAATAAAAATAGGTTATCTCATATGATTTAGTTACCAATATTCCATATTGGGTCTTTACTAGGGTTTAAACCTATTTTAGTTTTTAACAATTATTCGTAAACCCTGAGCCCTAAAATAATAAACCAATGACACAAATATAAATTAAAATATCCCCATAAAATATCCCTAGGATATTAGGTTCCCATTAATTATTTCCATATATTACTAAGTGCAATAAATTGGTTCTTGGGTCTTTCCATTACCATTAGAGAGGGGTTCAAGTTCATAGCCTTTGTTCATGAAGGTGATGGATTAAATCCAACAAAAAATACCACAATATTTTAGTTTAGAGACCTATTTACCATCTATAAAATCCATTTAACTCCATCCACATGGTCATGGTCTCACCAATCAAGAGAAAGTTTCTTTTTTTATTGTAGTCTTACCTCAAGAGAAGCTTGAGGTGGTATCAAAGGTTAAATTGTAATTTTATTGTCTTTACCCTATTTTTAGATGATCTAGGATATCTATAATTTAATATTACACCTTAAAATATCCTCATGACTTCCTGTTACCCCAAATAATACCACTTGTTTATGATTGTTCATAGGGTCTGCCTATGTATGAGTTAGGATCCATAAGCCTAGAGAGGGCTTATCTTTGTTGGAATCAAGAGCTCATGATGGGTATGAGATTTATATGGAATCATAATATTACCATGAAAATAGGGAAATAATATAAGAATAATTCCTTAAAACTCATATATATATATATATATATATATATCAATTCTGAAGTAACTCCATCAAACCCCAATCAATATGTCCCTATATGAACTCATTATAGAATACCCACAACATTTTCAAGACATGATATAGTCACTTCAATCCATTCAAGTGAAACCTGATGAATCCCAACCTTTGATAGCATTCATTAGAGCTTTTCATACACATTTATCTATCATTTTAAATGATTCAAAAATAGTCATAGTACCATATGAAGACTAGGACTTGCTCCTATTTATCACTTCTCAAATTAATGAAACTTAGATAAAAAGAGTTATGATTGATAATGGAGATAACATTAACATTATCTCCTCAAATTCATTTAAGAAAATATAGCTTTTGGAAATAGTTGTGGCCCAATCTCTAATCATCTTATGGGGTTTTAATGATACAATGGCTCTTAGTTTAGGAACCATTATCCTCCATATCTAAATAGGTTATCATATCCTTCATGAGTTATTTTATGTTATATTAGGTGATTTTCAATATAATATCCTCTTAGGACATCTTTGGATCCACATTATACATTATGTTCCATCTACCTTGCACTGATTCAACAAATATGAGTATCAGGGACAAGTCCATATCATCCCAGCCAATCCTCATCCATTCAAAATCTATAACCTAACCTTTTGACTTGATGATGTTCTAATCTCTCTCACAAATTCAACCCCATTATCATCATATAATTAAGCATCGACTAGTTCAACAATCCCTTCATCATTAATCCTTGATAAAGATTCCCTTGAATCCATATCCCAAGAACTCTCAATAGGAGAGTATCAATTTTTAACACTTAATTCCCTTTCTAATCCTTAAGAATATGGATGCCCAGATAAATAGTGTAACTATCATCCTAACCATGGAGATGTTATTTCATTTGGTCCTTCTTTCCTCTTGACTCATTTAGCCTACAAATGGATTGATTAATCCTCCTCATGTATTGATGTCCAATTTCACACCAAAACATTCTCCTCAAATTTATCATTCCTTAAAAAACCATATTTTGATTAAATGTACTTATAATGATGAATCTAGAAAAGCTTTGGTATGGGATGTTATGAGCAAAGACCACATGATGTCACACTAGGAGATTTTAGGAAACCACATGAAAAACATGGATTTTGGTTTAATTATATTCCCTAAGCCATTCCCAAAGTCACCCTTTTATCCAATATCAAATAAAATATCATAATGTTACCATTTAACATTCCCCCTAAAATGGATGATGTCATTTCCACCACCCCCCGCCCCCCCCATTCTTTTTTTAATTCAATACTCTCGACTTAAGACTTATCATGTATTATAAAAAAGGAGAAACTAAACCCATTCCACTTACCTAACCTAATATTATAGAATAATATTCTCCTACCATAATCATTCTTTAGTTTCAATATGATGACTCTATCTTGACTTATTTAAGCATAGAAAACTTGCACCTATGTAATTTTCTTCCAATTAAAATGTTTAGTCTTATAAATAAATCCACCATAGATATTAACATAGGGTCTTAGGATGCCCCTCACATTGCTAAATTTGGTAAATATTTGGACCATCAGGAGCATCAAAACTTCATCACATTCTTAGTAGACCATAGTGAGGTCTTTACTTGGATGTATTATGTCATGCCATGTATCAACCCTAATATCATCATTCACAATATTGTCACCATCCCTGAAGCTAAATAATGAAGTAAAAACTTTGAAATATGCTTCTTCACATTTCCCTCCTAGTCAAAGAAGAACTATAGTGCCTCATATCCATTAATTTCATTCAACTAATTGACTACCCTAAATGGGTGTCTAATATTATGCCTATCACATATCCCATAGGGGGTCTTTGCCTTTGTATCGATTTTCAAGACCTCAACCTCACTTATCCTAAAGATGAATTTTCTCTTCCTAACATCAATCAACTAGTGAACCTAATAGTTATCCATGAAATGTTGTCACTTATTGATGTATTTTTATGATATAATGAAATAATTATTACCCCAAAGGACTAATGTAAGACTTTCTTTATTACCCCCTCAGGAAGTTTTTATGATAAGGTTGATATGCCCTTCGGCCTAAATAATGTGGGAGTCACTTATAAAAGAGTTATGACTTATATTTTTCATGATATAATCCACAAAATTTTTGAAGATTATGTGGATGACCTTCTCATCAATTCAAAGTTCTAAAAAGACTGTCTATTTATTCTTAAAATAATATTTTATTGCTTAATCTAATTCTATGTTTGTCTAAACTCCAACAACTGTGGTTTTATAGTCTTGACTGGTAAGATCCTAGGTTTTATCATCTCCATTCATGTTATAGATGTCAATCCTAGAAATATTAAGGATATGATAGTTATGCTACCCTTTTTCAATTTTAAGGAACTATGTATCCTATAGGTAAAATTATAATCTATTCATTATTTGATCTCTTAGCTATCCAATCAATGTCAACCATTCCATCACCTTTTAAGGAAAGATACCTGGTTTATTTGGGATTTTAATTATCAAGAGGGCTTTGAATCTATAAAAAACTATCTCCTCTCCTCACTAATTATTATTCCTCTTGAAGAGGGGAAATGTTTCTTGCTACATATTTTAGCCACAACTCATGTCCTAGTGTCAATGCTTTCCCATCATGATGAGCAAAAAAAGGAATAGATAGTTTATTATTGTTAATAATTTGGCCTCCCAAGCCAAATTTAAACCCTTGTAGTTCAAAATTTTAGATTTCATGTCATTTTATCTTTTTTATGGTCATCAAACACCTTGTAAAATCCTCAAAATGGTCTTTTCAATAATATTTTAGCATTGTTTAATGTTGTTTTGATGATATTAAGGTAAGTGTTATTCTTGACCCTATGGTTATATAGTCATTTATAACATGGTAAAATAGGTTAAAGGGGGTTAAGTGGTCTAAAATGGGTCATGTTGAAAATTTCAAGTGTATTCCAAGTCAAATTACTCCCTCTCTAATCCATACCATTCTTAGAAAGGTGGTATATTAGCTTTATAACATTCTATCCCACTCTCAAGATGTTTTATTGTCCACTTTGTAACATCTAAAGAAGATTTTGTGAATAAAAGGAGAAGTGTACAATAAAAAATGGATATGTACATATCACTATAGATCCATAAAAACATTTCCAAGCTTCAGAGACACTTGGCATATCATTTCCATGAGTTTTCCATCAGAATATATAGTTTTCATGGTAGAAATTAGAGGTTTTTAGATGGTCTATACAAGTGTGTCAGAGTAAGATCATGTTTAGACACACATATTTATTCCATTATTACCCCTAGGCTCATATACATTCTTTTTATGGAGTTTCAAGTAAAAAAATTCAAAAACTAATCGCCTTTCTCCATCGAGCTCTTTGTTAGCCTTGAAAAACTAGTTAGGTTTATGAATAGTATGAACATAAGAGAGAAGATAAGGACCTAATATTTTTATAATTTTAGGGGACCATAGTTTTATTCCATTTTTTTCATTATTTATCATATTTACTTCTCCTCATTAATGAAAAATCACTAAGAAGGTGAGGGACTCACAGTGTCTCATCTATCCATGCAGGGTACTGATTTACTTCATTTCCTCCTTTTCTAAGCATTATAAAAGAGGAATGAAAAATTTGTATATTATTATGGATCTAGAAAAACTTTATATGACATACTAAATCCACATTTCACATGTATGAGTCATCAAGAGATAGTAAATATTAAGTCTAGTCAATCTGCAAGAAGGTGGTAGTAGGTTTTTATGAATTTGAGATCCAAACCAATGAAATCATTTTTGGGTAATGATTATTGATATATACTGTCATTAATTTAAATCCAACTCTCCTTTATATCCTATTAACTTTAATCTATTATTTAGGATGGTTTTTAAAATTAACTCATAGTAACATGTTCGTGAGAGAAGATGGCAGTCACAAATGTATATATGGTCCTACATTATCTAGATGCATGAAAGGGTTAAAAAGTCCAAAAGATATAATGGATAGATCCTAACATTAATATAACACCCCTAAACATAAAATATCATCCTAATTTACATTAATTAACACTCAAAATACTCTTAGTATCTCTTTTCTAGGTCACAAGAATGATGGTAAACACTACAAGCCTGCGAGTATAGATGATAAGGTGCCTTGAATGACATAGAAGAGAAAGGGTTTAATAAGGGATAAAAAACACTTGGAGATGATTTCATAACACATTATTACTCCTAATCCATATTTTAAGCCAACAAGGTGATACAAACATAGTTAAACCTATTTAGGTCTACTAGTCTTAAAAATAGTTTCACAAATAGTATATATAGTGGGAAGGAAGATACAAGGCATAATGGTGATAATTTATTGTATGTAAATGTGTAAAAATGTATAATAACTCATTTTAGGTCTAACCAAATTGGAAGATGAGGTTGGAGAGATGACCAAATAGGGGTCACTCAAGCTACCTGCTTAACCAAATAGAGACCTTCTGCTTGGTTTAAGATCAAAGGTGAGAAATAAATATAAGTAAAGTTTTCAAATATTAAAAGTTGCCTTAGTTTATCTAAATGAATAATTTACCTCACATATTAAAATTTCATGAGGAAAACCTAGAAGGTCTAGATGAGCTTAAGGGTTTATTTTCACACATCACAAAACCAAGGGTCAACATCCCAGTGAAGGAGTATGATAATCTAAGGGGAATTTATTTTTGTATATATATTCAATTATTTCAAGTTTACATGAGTTTATTCAATATTATAAAATAAAATACCAAAAATAGGGCTAAAAACTTTAAATCAACACCTACAATTAGTCATGAAAAATAGGAGAAAATTTTAGGGTTGTTGAGGAAGAATTGAATTCATTGAGGTATGCAATAGTCATATTTATTATATGGAGATTGGGAAGGTAGGGACACATATTTTAGGGTTAAAAAGGCATAAAAAATTAAAAATAACCTCTCACATAGTAAAAGAACACAAAATACCTATAGGTAGGTAGGTATGGTAAGGGAGATGTGTGAACCCTGCATAGAAGTGGCTATTGAGAGATTGAAAATAGGGTATATAAATTATATTCTAAATGTTTTCAAGGTTTTTTTTATTGAAATGGTTTAGTATTTTTGGATTGAGAAGACCCTAATGGCCTAATAGGGCTTATTAGTCTTAAACTAACATGTACATACCTAAAACTAGAACCTAAAGATTTTTTTGTATGTTTAGGGGCATAGTATGAGGTTGGAAGAGATTAAGAGGATCTATGCATATATGGAAGGTCATATACATAATGTATTCTATCCAAAACTATCTCAAAGTTATAAAAAAATAAGAATTTCACACTTGTAACTTAGGTAGGCCTAATTTTCATCTATAAGTATGGTCACATATGAAAGCAAGAGTATAAGAAACCTTGCATAGGGGTGAGATGAAAAATTGAAAATAAAGTCCATGACTTATTTTAATAAAGACTAGTTGTGTAGATCAAGAGTTTATTATGAAATATCATTATTACATGGATAACTAGCTACAAAAATTATTTCCTTATAGAGCATGAACTTCTAGGCATGATCAAAGTCATATTCCAACTAGAGCATCTTAGAGGAATATTCTGGGAGAGAAATTTGTATAAAAGGGCTTGTCCTCTATATAAATGTTGATTGGTCTTTTCATTTTTTAATTTTTTCTAGGTGTGTTTTATCTCTCTTACTGAGTTGATTTTGGCTATACATTCATTATAAAAATCTAAGAGAATTTTTTGAATGTTTTTTTGGTCCTTTGATACATCAATGAGCCTTAATAGGCTAGTCAAAACTATTAGGCCTAAATAGGCAGTTTAGGCAGGGTCATGCGTAGAGGAGTGAAAATACAAGGAATCATCTAGAGAAGTGAAGTGAAATAAGGGTAATGATGTGTCCAAATTTTTTTTATAAATGTTTAATATGTTTTCATTGAATCATTTTAGTCTTCTGAGGTAAGAAAAATACTAATGGCTTAATCATACTTACTAGGCCTAAATAGTCAATTATAGGCCTGTATATGGAAATGAGAGACAATAGCATGGTTGGAGAGTGTTATGAAGACTATAAATATTAGGAAGGTAAGTGAAAATATCCTAGATAATTTCATGGAGTTTTAAGACTTATGAAAGTAGGAGAAAACTCAATTTGCAGGCCTTTACGGCTAAAATAACCTAGAATCCCACAAACCCTAGGCAAAGGAGTGAGGGATTTGTAGAATCTTAAAGGAGTGAAAAAAGAAAAATAACCATGGTAACATGTTTGGTGGGTTTATAAATACCCCAAATAAGTTTTATAAGTCTAACCAAATGATTTTTATCTTGTATACACTTTTATCTCTTTTGACCTCTCAGAATGTAGGGTTATGAGTTTGAGAGAAACTTCTTTCATGTTGTAACTATAAATAGCAGATGAATGGTTTCCTTAATAGATATGGAAGGTTAAATGGGGTTTTTTACTCAAATTTATTTCCATTTGTTTTCAAAATTGATCCCTTAGGTCTATGAACAATCATTAAAAGTTCACGATACTCAGAACTTACCTAAACTAGTCTTAATGGCCTGATGAAGGAAATATTGGTAAATGTGCATTAAAATGCACTGAATTAGACCTTAAGACACCTAAAAATCATAATTCACTCTGAGGAGGTCCCATCTATGGCATTGATTTTATGTAAACCTATATGGATTCATTAGAATCTATACTTTTGTAGTGTCTTCAGGCCAAAATAGAGTTCTGATAATGTTGAATATTTTTAGGTCATTAATGAAATTAGTGTGAAGTTTTTTCCATATTTTTAGATCATAAAATTATCTCATATCCTCCTATAAATACTTCTACAAGTCTGATCAAAAGGGCCAGTGTAGAAAGACTAGTGAGAGGTGACATAGTCACTTAAATGAGGTAGATTTACAAGTGTGTAACACTTAGAAGGAACATATAATGATTTAACATAATTATTCAAGCCTAAGACACCCATTAATCCATCCCCAAGGTTCTATGTAGGTCTCATTTCCATCCAAGTGATATATATAAGCAACTAGGCCTAATTTTCTAGTTAGTCCACATGATCAACAAAGGAAAATTCCTGATATAGAGGCAAGAGAATGAGAATTAGGTGTCAAAATTTGGAAAACCTTATTTCTCAATCAAATAATGATGACCACCTCTTCATTTCTTCACACTCTTATTCCTTTCAAACTGCCTTCTAGGTCTCTTCATCAATTAGGTCTCTTTAAGACTGATTAGGTCATATGACCTTGATCTTGATATATATAAACTATATAAAATATTCATAAAAATTTCTTTACACTATTTATATTATCAAGATACCTAAAAATTTACTATATCCAGTCAAAATATCACAATATAAGCAATCACCCATACAAACATGAAACAAGATTACATAATACCTTATTTTACTGACCAATTTACTATTTCTTTTGCATCTTCTCAACTCACACAAATAGGCCTAAAACTGCCTTATATATACCATTCTTTGTTAATATAACTCTTGGTCAGATAATCACCATTAAACTATTATTTAATCCATATAATAGGTCTTATGACATATTATTACATATTATTAAAATTATTATTGAGTTGCTTTAGGTTTGACATAACTCAATTAGACCTCATTTCACTATTAGGTCTCATGGAGACTTAATTCCATTAGGTCTACTTTTGTACATGTTACACTTTTAACTCATTGGAAAAATTTGAAAATACAAAAATGGAATAAAAATATCATATAACAATAAAATATACATCTAATAATCACATATATTATCCATATTAATTTTTATAACCAACCACCACTTGATGCATACCATATTATACTGTTCACAATTAGGCCTTCTCATACACAAAAAGTCTATTTTAAACTAATAGAGATTAAAAAAAAATTAGATAAAAAAACATGGACATAAATAAAATATAAAAACAAATAAATTACCTCAAGGTCATCACCATATTATCTATACTTCACAAAAAATTCTGCAAATACCCTACTCGGGATTGCCAAAACACTCAAAGACCTAGTCATGAAAAACTTGATCATCAATACCTGAAATAACACTTCTCATGACTAATGATACTTTAAAAATATATTTTTAAATATATAACACTATAAATTACTAAAATAACAAGGTATAATTTTGAATATTGGTCTTGTAGACCAATCTTTTGATCTCATTACACACAGTTAACCTAGAACTAGACAAGCCATTTTGGTTTCAACATTTCAACCACTTTCATTAATTATAAAATATTATAAAAATCATGGATATGAAATAAATTTAAAAAAATACAACACCATATTAATTATATAATTCAAATTATGGCATAGAGCTTCAAACTCATTATTGAAACTTGCTTACCTAATACTACTAACTTACCTTAAAGCACAGTCATGATGACTCAAACATTCAACACCTATATAGATATATTTAATGAGTTATGATGCATGTAGAGGATAATATTAGATCATTATACCATTATTGGATAGAAATATAATATATTAAAATATAAAATATTGGTCTTTTAGACCAATCTTATGACCTCATTATACACTGACCTCACTGAGCCAAACAAGTCAACTTGTGAGCAACATTTTACTATATTTAATTATATCCAAAAATTATACCAAAAATTATTATGTATTAAAATTAATTAAAAACATCTCCATGCACTTTTTCCATCACTATTTCATGATAACATATCCCTAATCATCTTCTCACTGTCACCTAGGTTTTGTACTTTTTCCACCATTATGCCTATTAACGATTGACTAATTTAGATGATCAATTTAGAAAACTTGAGGAATATATTATATAAATAAATATTAATATAAGTAAAAAATTATCCTAAAGATTCATCCTCCATCCATTTTCTAACTTTGACATGGTCAACTTATACCGCTATAATAAATCTTTGAGAAATGTGCACTTTCATGTAGGATCTACTCACACACCTGACAACTCAATCACACCTAGACATGTTTGGGAGAGTTTAATAAAAAATATAATAGTTTTATAGTAATTTAAAACCATTATAATATGTTTTTAACAATATATTTCACATAAGGTCGTTGTTAGGGTTTTAGAGAGGTTTAACATAGGTTTTGGTGTTAATGATTGTCTATAAAGGATTGCCCCTTAAATTAAAAAAAAAAAAACAATGCATATATTTCATACATAGGAAAATTAACCATATTTAATTAAAATCTTAGGTTTCCATGTAGATGTTACATGTGATAATAGACACCTGCAAGTTTTTCTCAAGTTTGCATGCCTTCATTATGTGTATTTAAGAGACCTTAAAACCACTTTTGATGCCTTTTGTTGCAAACCATGACCTCAAACATTTTTTAAAATGATTAAAACAACATATAATAAATATTTACATGATAAAATATGTAAAATTGTCTTTAAAAATTATCATGACCCCTCATTAGGCCACACTCTTTCTCTTTTCTCTCTAAACCTTGACCTACAGATGACATTAGGCCTTGAAACTAACCTTCATGCTTCTTTTCATGTTATCTCAACCTAACTAACATAATAAAAAAAAATATATCATGATTAAATAGTTAAATACATCATTCATATGCCTTGACAACATATCGTGATGCCTCATTAGTCAAATTAGGCTATAGAAGTGGTCTAGTTGCATACTTTATCTATAAAAACTACCCATGTAGGCTCACCCTGATAATATCATGAGCGATCCAATGACTCAAATTAATTATAAATAAACCTTATAAATCCATTCATTCCTATTTACACTCATCTCATCAATCCATCATACTCATACCTTCTCGTAAGGTCTCTTCATGTTATGACTAGTGCCATGATTAGGCTTCTTAAGAACTTAGAACTTGACAAATATCCTTGAAACACTTTTGAAATTATATAATATTATCTTTAATTTTTAAAAAATTCCAAAATACCTCTCACAATATTTTTCTTACTTCACCAAACTTCACTATGCACACCTTCTCACAGGGTGTAGACTAGGCTTATCAACACACCTTGTACTCAAGAACTAGTACTCAAACATGATTTAATGCTCACTTTACCTAAACCTTAACATAAGCCTTGATATAAAACATTATAATAATCATTATGTTTCCTTTAAGTTCTCTCTCAATATAGATATATTAGGTTGCTTTCAAATACTCTTTTGTCACATGGCTTCCTTGTCACATCAAGCACACAAGCTCATACCTTAAAGACCATTCACCAAATGCAATTTTACATTAATGAAATCAAACTTGACATAAATGACAACACTTATCAACAAATTTACCATTTTTCATTTATGGCAAAACATTCTTCAATTTTATCACTCTCATCTCCCCTAGTTTGGTCAATCTTCCTTCTTGAACCTTTTCCCCTTTTGCCATTAATGACAAAGGGTCATACATATTGCAACTTATTGACCCACTCATTCTAGTTATTTGGAAACTAATCTAAAAAAATATTCTATGTTTGTCAAAAAATACATTTGGATCTTATGAACAACCTAAATAGATCCCCCTTAAACCAAGAATCTATCATGCTTTCTGCTAATTGAAGAGTGTCTCCATAAAGCCTAATAGAGTCACCCCTTTCCATAGAGAAGTCAAATAAAAAAAACTCAAGAGATTCCATGATATTCATGCTCTCACAATACTTAATATCGTTAAACATCATTTTAGGCTTGATTAGCCTCTTTGGCTTGACCTCCTTGTCATATATTTTGTTAACAATCTAAGTTAATAATGATCATTCTTGACTTGATTTCACATTTGAAGTATGATATACCATATCAAAAATTCCATTTGAGCTTGTAGACTAATCATGACTGACCTTTACTATATTTGATTTCCACACATTCATTTTCCTTCTCTCTTGCACTCTAGGGGCTTCAAACCTACTATTTTGACTTGATGGCCTTCTAACTCTATTAGGACAAAACTTTGAAATGTGTCCCCATTATGAAAAGTGTAGAAAATAACCTCATATATACTTATTTCCTGATGATTCCTTTCATAATCCCATGAATATTCATTTTTAGAGGGTCTTCTAAAATCTCTTGATTTGTGACCAAACTAATTACATGCCTAACAATAACCATTGAACAAATTAGCATATCTCATATAATTAGGCTATCTAATTGGTATTTTCATGTTGAAATTTTTGTCTTCATTATCCTTATTCTTCACTTGAGCTTCCTCCTTTTGGTCTTATTTAAAACCAATACCAATCTTATCACTTACATAATTTTGAAAACTCAATATGTTATAAATATTATCTCTACTCTTTTCAAACTTTATAAAGGTATTCAAATTTATAGATGCTTGATACAACATAGATTTCAAGGATTCCTTTTTAGTTTCATACCTAGTGCATTCTTACTCTTTAGATTTTAAGATTGTAATGACTATTTCCATCTGTGATTCAATCTAATTTATGATCTCATCATACTCCTTAGATGTTTTACTCACTCTCTCCTCAAATAAACTAATAATATCCTCATAGTCTTTAACTAATGATCTTAGTTTTTTATTTTTTCTTCGTTAAAACTTTAAATCCTCTAGATCACTCACTAATTTTGCCTAAAAGTTTAATTCAGTCTCTTTTTCATTTGATTCTTCATGATCCATAAGTTTTTTGGCTTTTGAGAAACCTTCATTGTGTATCGCTATATCCATGAATAAGGTTTAATTATTGTCATGTTCATGTTCATTATTGTCATCATCATTATCATATGTGTTAGTGTCACTTACATTAGATGAGTTATTATCTTCTTTGGTATACAATCTTCTCTTATTCTTAAATGACCCTTTCCTAGCTTAATAATTCCTAAAGTATTTCTTATTTTTATTAGTCTTATAGACCTTATCATATTTAGGATATTCAAAAAAAAAAAACATCATGATAAATATTATCCTTGTTAGGAGACTTAGATGTAAAGTGACAAATATTACCATAGTTGAAACATTTGAATTCCAACTTGCCCTTGTAATTACCAAATCCAAACCTCAATTTCCTAGGAAACATGGCTATCATTTCATCATCTCCAAAATCTAAACATACATCATCCTTGAACTTATTATATTTTGACATCTTCTCTGCTTTGAATGTTTCTTCCTTCTTGGGAGGCCTTCCTTCATTTGTTCTCATCTCATATGTAGTCAAGATGCCATGAAGGTCATCCATCTCTAGCTTGTACAAATCTTGCATATATTTTAATATAACACATTAGAATCAAACTTAGGAGTTAGTGATCTCAATAATTTTTGAAAAAATATAGATTCTTTCACTTCTCATAATCCTCTAATGATATTGATAAATTCATAAAAATTCAATAGGTAAGATGCAACAGTTTCATCTTCATTCATCTTTAGACTTTTAAATTATCTCTAGTGGTTTTGAAACTTGGCCATCTTCACCTTTGTATCTCTTTCATTTATATTATTCAATTTATCCCATATCACCTTGGATGATTCACAATACATCACCTTCACAAACTCTGCCTTTGATAGGCCACATAGAATGTCATTCATTGCCTTGGAATTTCTCTCACTTTCTTTTTTTCTTGCTACATTATTTGGTTGTGTAGGAGGTGGAGTGTATTCATCCATAACTTACAAACATATGTAATTGACCATTAACATTAGATATGTCCTTAGTCTTATGCTTCAAAAATTATAATTATTCTCATGAAAAAGAGAGTCCTACTAGTTAAGAAACCACCTTGAGCTTACTGACTATCCATCCTCACTTCTAAGATCTCCTTTACGATATTATACCTAATTCAAATGAAATATTATAATACAAAATTTTGGAAGCATAATCACTGATAAGGTGTTGAATCGATGTTTTAAAAATTTCTTTTAATTCTTCCTTAACATTCATGAACCATCACATCAACATATAGATTAATCAATGCATAATCAACCACCCATACAAACATGAAAAAAGATTTCATAAGATAACATATCATAATGTGGGAAACCCTCAAAGGAAAGAATAGACACTGATACCTAAAAATTTACTATAGTATTATAAGTTATAATATCATAGTTTAGTGAAGCACCAACTCCACATGGAATACCAACCACAATTAGCTAAGCACCAACTCAGTTAGGCTTTATCAATCACCAACTTGAAAGGAGGAACCAACCCACTAGATGAATCAACACTAAATCAGTCACCTAATTACCTTGATAACCTTTATAACACCTTATTTCTTAGTCAATTTATGATGACCACCTCTTCAACTCTTTACACTCTTATTTCCCTCAAACTAACTTCTAGGTCTCTTCGCTCAATTAGGTCTCTTCGCTTAATTAGGTCTCTTCAAGAATGATTATGTCATATGAAATTGATCCTAATATGAAGAAAATATATAAAATTTTCATCATAGTAATATGGTCTATATGACCTTCTTATGCTTACCAATTGACTATGTCATTCGCATCTCCTCAACTCACACAAAAAGGCCTAAAACTACTTTGTATATATACCATTCCTTGTTCATATACCTCTTGGTTTGATAATCACATTTAACCTCTTAGGTCATCTATGGAATAGTTTTTATGAAATATTAGTAACATTATTCAAATGAATATTGAGTCCCTTTAGGTCTGACATAACTCAATTAGGCCTCATTTCACAATTAGGTCTTATGGAGACCTAATTACATTAGGTCTACTTTTGTACATGTTACACTTTTCCTTCATTAGAAAAATTCAAAACTACACACACAAAAGGAACATATAATAAAAAAATAAAATAGACCTCTAATAAACTCATCTAGGCTCCATAGCATTTTTTAGAACCACCAACCACCACTTGAAGCATACTATTTGTACTATTCACAATTAAGCCTTCTCATACACAAAAAGCTTATCTTGAACTACTAAAGATTAAAAAAAAATTAGATAAAAAACCATGGAAATAAATAACATATAAATTAATTAAATTAACTCAAGGTCCTCACCATATGCTTTAGACTTTTAAAAAAGTCTATAAATAACCCACATAAAACTGCCAAAATACTCCAAAACCCAAGCATGACCCACTTGATCTTCAACACCTAAAATAACACTTCTCATAACTATTGATACTTTAAAAATATATTTTTACATCTCTAGACCACTATAAAATACAAAAATCACAAGGTCTAAAGTCAAATATTAGTCTTGTAGACCAATCTTTTGTTCTCACTACACACAGTCAACATGGAACCAGACAAGCCATTTTGTCTTCAACATTTCAATCACTCTCACTAATTATAAAATATTCTAAAAATCATAGATAGTACATAAAAATCCCATAAAAAAAGATGTTTATTATCTTTAACTTAGGGAATAGAGCCTTAAAATCCTTATTGAAAGTTGTTTACCTAGAACTGCCAATTTACTTTAAAGCACAATCATGATGACTCATAATTTCAACACATATGCAGATATTTTTAATAAATTATGATGAATGTATAATATCCACTTATTTAATTAGACCATATTGGATAGAAATATTATATATTCAAATATAAAATATTTGTCTTGTATACCAATCTTATGACCTTATTATACATTAACCTCACTAAGCTAGACAAGTCAACTTGTAAGCAACATTTTACTATACTTATATCCAAAAATTATACAAAAAATTATCATGTATTACATGTCCTATAAAACATTTCCATGCATTTCTTTCATCAATATTTCATGATAACATATCCCTAATCATATCCTCACTGCCACCTAGGTTTTTCACTTTTTCAACCATTAGGCCTATAAGTGATTGGCTAACTTGGATGACCAGTTTATCACACTTGAGAAATAGATTATATTTATAAAGATTCATGTAAATGAAGCATGAGTCTCAATCTTCATCCTCCATCCATTTTAAAACTTTCACTTGGTCAACTCATACTAATATAACAAATCTCTAATAAATGTGTACTTTCATGTAGGATCTACTCACACACCTGACAACTCAATCACACTTGGATGTGCCTAGGAGAGTTGAATACAAATTATAATAGATTTTATAATAATTTAAGACCATTATAGGATATTTTAAACAAGTTGTTTTCACATTGGGTCCTTGTTAGGGTTTTAGAGAAATTTAACACAAGTTTTAGTATTAACAATTGTTCATAAAGGATTGCCCCTCAAATACAAAACCAATACATATAATTATTATATATGACCCTTATGCATCTCTCCTTAACATATTAGGTTCCCATGTATATTTTACATGTAATAATAGACACCTAAAATTCCTTCTCAGGTTTTCATGCCTTCATTATGTGTACTTGAGAGACCTTAAAACTAATTTTCATGCCTTTTATTGAAAATCATGACCTCAAAAAAAAAATTAACATGCTTGAAACAACATATAATACCTATATCCATACTCACATATGTAAACTTGTCTTGAAAATTGATCAAGACCCATCATTAGGTGACACTCTTTCTCTTTGCTCTCTAAACCTTGACCTACAATTGACATTAGGCCTTAAAACTAACCTTCATGATTATTTCCATGTGCTCTACACCTAACTCACATACTTAAGAAACCTATTTCATTCTTAAATAGTGTCATTATTTCATATGCCTTTAGAACAAATCATGATGCCTCATTAGGCAAAGCAAGGTCTAGAAGTGGTCTAGTTGCATACTTGATATATAGATCCTACCCATGTAGGATTACCTTGATACTCTGATGAGTGATCCAATGCCTCATATGTATTCTCAATCAAACTTATAAATCCATAAATTCCTATGTGTACTCATCTCATCAAGCCATCATACGCATACCTTTTCATAAGGTATCTTCATACTATGACTAGTGCCATGACTAGGCTTCTTAAGAACTTGAAACTTGACAACTAGCCTTGAAACACTTTTGAAAATATATAATCTTATATTTCATGATCACATAATTCCAAAATACCTCTCACAATCTTATTCTTACTTACTTCACTATGCATACCTTCTCATAAGGTCTAATTAGGCTTCTCAAGACACTTTGTACTTAATAACTAGTACTCAAACATGCTTTAATTCTCACTTTACTTGAACATTAACATCAACCTTGATATAAAAAAATAGAATAATAATTAGGTTTCCTTAAAATTCTATCTTAATAGAGATACATTAAGTTGCTTATAAATTATCTCTTGTCACATGGCTTCCTTGTCACATCAAGCACACAAGCTCATACCTCAAAAACCACTCACCATGCATCTTTGTCAAATTAAATTTGCATTAATGACATCAACCTTGACTTAAATGACACCACTTATCAATAAAATCCTCATTTTTCATTGATGGTAAAACATTTTTTAATTTGATCACTCTCATCTCCCCCAATCTGGTCAATCTTCCTTCTTAAACCTTCTCCCCATTTACAATTAATGATAAAGGGTCACACATACTAAAAAATATCAACACACTCATTCTCCTAATTTTTAAACTCTTATATGTTTTTCAATAACTACACATGGAGCTTATGAACAACCCAAATAGATCCCCTTCAGACCAAGCATCCATCATGCTTTTTTCTAACTAAAGAGTGTCTCCATGAAGCCTAATGGAGTCACCCCTTTCCAAAAAGAAATAAAATAACACAAACTTAGGATATTCCTCACAATACTAAATATCCTTTAGGATCCTTTTAGGCTTGATTAGTCTCTTTGGCTTTACCTATTCATCATCTATTTGGTCAATAATTTAAGTTGATATTGAATATTCTTAACTTGATTTCACATGTCATGTATGATCTACCATATCAAAAAATCCATCTAAGCTTGTAGACTAATCATGACTCACCTTTATTGTCTTTGGTTTCCACACTTTCATTTTCCTTCTCTCTTTCATTCTAAGGGATTCAAACCTCTTATTTTCACTTGATGGCCTTGTAACTCTGTTAGGATATAATTTTATAATGTGTCCCACGTTATGATAAGTGTAGAAAACAACCTCATACACACATATTTACTGATTTCATTTTTAGAGAGTCTTCTACACTCTCTTAATCTATGACCAATCCTATTGCATGCATAATAATAACCATTGAATGAATTAGCATACCTCATATAATTAGGTTGTTTGATTGGTCTTTTCATTTTAACCTTATTATCTTCATTATCATTATTCTTGACTTGAGCTTCCTCCTTTTAGTCTTCTTTGAAACCAAGACCTATTTTATCACTTACATACTTCTGACTACTAAAGATGGTATCAATAACATCAATAATATTTTATAACTTTATAAAGGTATTCAAGTTTTTAGATGCTTGATCCAAATTAGATTTCAAAGATTCTATTTTAGTTTCATACCTATAGAATTCTTCCTCTTTACATTTTAATCTAGCTGTTATTATTTCCATATGTGATTGAATCTAATTGATGATCTCATTATACTCCTTGGATGTGTTACTTATTCTTTCCTCAAACAAACCAATCTACTCTTTATAGTCCTTAACTAATGATCTTAGTTTGTTATTTTTATACTTTAAAACTTCAACTCCTCTAGAGCACTCACCAATTCTACCTCAAGGTTTAATTTAGCCTCTTCATCTAATTATTCATCATCCATAAGGTATTTTACTTTTGAGAAACCCTCATTTTCTATCTCTATATCCATGAATAGGGTTTAATTATTATCATGTTCATGTTCAATATTATCATCATCACTATTAAATGTTCTTGTGTCACTTACATTAGATGAGTTATTATATTCTTTGTTATATAAGATTCTCTTAATCTTAAATGACCCTCTCCTAACTTCATACTTCCTAAAATATTTATTATTTTTATCAAGCTTATAGACCTTTTTATAATATCCATGATGTTCATCATGTTATTCATCATGCTTAGTCTTATCCTTCTTAGGACACTTAGTTTCAAAGTGAAAAATCTTACCACAATTGAAAATTTTGGAAGGTAACTTGCCCTTGTACTTACTAGATCTAAACCTTAATTTCCTAAAAAACATGGCTATCAATTCATTATCATCAACATCTAAACATACATCATCCTTGAACTTCTTGGATTTTGAACTTTTCTCAACTTTTAATGTTGTGTCATTCTTGGGAGGCCTTCATTCATTTTCTTTCATCTCTATCTTGTCCAAATCTTGCATCTCTTTTATTTTAGACATATTAGAATCAAACTTAGGAGTTAGTGATCTCAATACCTTTTGAAAAACTATAGATTCTTTCACTTCTTCTCCTAAACCTCTAATGACAATGATAACTTCATCAACCTTTAATTGGTAAGATGCAATGGTTTAACCTTAATTCATCATTAGACTTTTAGATTGTCTTTGGTGGATCTAAAACTTGACCATCTTCACCTTTGTGTTTATTTCATAGATAGTTTTCAATTTGTCCCATATCACCTTGGCTGACCCATAACACATCACCTTCACAAACTCTTCCTCTGATAGGCCTCATAGAATGACATTCATTGCCTCAAAAATACCCTCACTTTTCTTTTTGCTTGCTACATTAGTTAGTGGTGTAGTAGGTAGAGTGTATCCATCCACAACTTAAAAACATATGTCATGGCCCATTGATATTAGATATTTCCTCATTTTGATGCTCCAAAAATCATAATTAGTCTCATTAGAAAAGAGATCCCTACTAGTAGAGAAACCACCTTGAGCTTACTATCTATCTATCTTTGCTTCTAGGATATCCTTTAGGATATTAGGTCTAATTGAAAAGACACAATCTAATACCAAATTTTGGAAGCACAATTAGTGATATGGGGTTAAATCAGTGTCTCATAACTTTCTTTCAATTACTCCTTAACATTCATGAACCTTCACATCAACATATAGATAAAAAATGCATAAGTAATCACCCATACAAATAAGAAACAAGATTACACAAGATAAGGCATCATATATATGGGAAACCATAAAGGGGAAGAAAACCCATTGATCCTTATAAATGTACTATATTCCTATAATTCAAAATACCACAATTTAGTTAATCACCAAATCCACATGGATCACCAACCCCAACTAGCTAAACACCAACTTAGCTAGGCTTTAACAAATACCAACTTGAAAGTAGGAACCAACTCCCTAGATAACTCATCATGAAATTAATCACCTAATTTCCTTGATCATATTTATAACACCTTATATATCAATCGACTAATGATGACCACCTCTTTAGTTCTTCACATTATTATTCCTCTCAAACTGTCTTCTACATCTCTTCAATCAATTAGGTATCTTCAAGACTGATTAGGTCATATTAACATTATCCTCATATGCATAACCTATATAAAATATTCATAATATTTTATTTACACACTTCATATGGTCTACAAGACCTTATTTTTCTTACCAATTTACTATTTCATTTGCATCTTCTCAAATCACATAAATAAGCCTAAAACTATAATGTATATATACCATTCCTTGTTTATATACCTCTTGGTTGGGTAATCACCATAGCCTCTAAGGTCAACCATAGAATATTTATAATTATATATCATTAACATAATTAAAATAATTCTTGAGTCCTTTTAGGTCTGACATAACTCAATTAGGCCTCATTTCACTATTCAGTCTCATGGAGACCTAACTCCATTGGTCTACTATTGTACATGTTACAGTTTTCCTTTAATAGAACACTTTAAAACTACACACATAGAATTAAAATATCATATAAAAATCAAATATACCTTGACTAATCTCATCTAGGCTCCATATTACTTTTTAGAACCGACCACCACTTGAAGCATACCATTTGTATTGTTCACAATTAGGCCTTCTCATACACATAAAGTATATCTTGAACTACTAAATATTAAACAAAAATTAAATAAAAAACCATATAAATAAACCACATATACAAAAACTATATGACATCAAGGTCATCACCATATGCTTTAGACCTCACAAAAAATCCACAAATAGCCCACTCAGAACTACCAAAACACTCCAAAACCTAGTCATGAACAACTTGATCTTCAACACCTGAAATAAAAATTCCCATGACTAATTATACTTTAAAAATATATTTTAACATATATAGAAAAATATTAGATACAAAAATCACAAGGTATAATGTCAAATATTGGTCTTACAAACCAATCTTTTGATCTCACTACACACAATCAACCTAGAACTAGACAAACCATTTTGGCTTCAACATTTCAACCACTTTCACTAATTATAAAAAAAATTATAAGTTAAAAAATACAACACCATGTTCATTATATAATTAAATTCAGGTCATATAGCCTCAAACTCATTACTGAAACTTACTTAACTAGAACTGCTAGTTTACCTTAAAGCATAGTCATGATGACTCAAACATTTAACACCTATGTAGACATTTTTAATGACTTATGATGAATATAGATGATCATATGAGATCATTAGACCATTATTTTATATAAATATAATATATTCAAATGACAAATATTGATCTTATAGATCAATCTTATGACCTTATTATATACAGACCTCACTGAGCCAAATAAGTCAATTTGTGAGCAATGTTTTACTATATTTACTTATCTTAAAAAATTATAACAAACATGAGAATGTACTAAAAGTATTTAAAAACATCTCCATGGACTTTTTATCATCACTATTTCATGATACCATATCCCTAATCATCTTCTCACTTCCACCTAGGTTTTTTACTTTTTACACCATTAGGCCTATTAGTGATTGGCTAACTTAGATGACTAGCTTAGAAAACTTGAATTATATATTATGTCAAGAAATAGTCATGTAAATAAAACATCAGTCTCAAGCTTCATACTCTATCTATTTTCAAACTTTCACCTAGTCAATTCAAACTACTACAACAAATCTCTAAAAAATGTACAGTTTCATGTAGGATCTACTCATACACCTAACAACTCAATCACACCTAGAGGTAATTTTGATATTTGAATATAATATATAATAATTTTTCTATTAATTTTAGAACATTATGGGCTGTCTTTGAACATAGTTACATATTAATCACATCTAAAGGGTTTTTGGTACTTGGGTTTTAGAAAGGCTTAAAAAAACATATCATACCTATATTCATACTCACAAATGTACTTACATATTAGTTTTAGACCTTGACCTACAATTGTTCATGACATTAGGCCTTGAAAATGAACTTCATTCTTATTTCCATGTTCTCTCCACCTTGATTAAATATTAAATAAAAAGATTACCCCTTAAATATTAATACCAATGCATATATTTATTATATAATTCTCTTACCCATATCATTCATTAAACTATTATGTTACCCCATGTATATGTTACCATATGCTAATAGACACCTGTATATAATCTTATCTTTTATTATCACACAATTCCAAAATACCTCTTATAATCTTTTTCCTTACTACTTCACTAGTACACCTTCTCACAGGGTCTGACTAGGCTTCTCAAGACACCCTTCAGTTATGTGTACTTGTGAGACTCTTAGAAAGGTTTCCTTTAACTTTTCATGCCTTTTATTTCAAACCATGACCTAAAACATTTTAAAATGATTTAAATTCTTCAAAACATAGGTCAATACCTATATTCTAAAATACTCACAAATGAAAACTCTTATATGCTTTTTACTTTCTGGAGAACTTATCATGTCCCCTCATTAGGCCACACTCTTTCTCTTTACTCTCTAAACCTTAACCTACAAATCTGAAGTAATCTCTACCATAGAAAACAATCCACTTAAGCTTGTATATTGATCATGACTCACCTTTACTATCTTTGGTTTCCATACTTTAATTTTCCATCTCTCTTACACTCTAGGGGCTTTAAACCTCTTATTTTGACTTGATGGCTTATAACTCTATTAGGATATAATTTTGCAATGTGTTCCACATTATGAAAAGTGTATAAAACAACCTCTTACATAATTATTGAATTATGATTCCTTTCATAATCCCATGCATATTCATTTTTAGAGTGTCTTCTACACTCTCTTGATTTATGACCAAACTAATTTCATGCATAACAATAACCATTGAATGAATTAACATACCTCATAAAATTAGGCTATCTAATTGGTCTTTTCATGTTAACTTTCTTGTCTTCATTATCCTTATTTTTAACTTGAGCTTCCTCCTTTTTATCTGCTTTGAAACCAAGATCTATCTTATCACTTACAAACTTTTGAGTACTCAAGATGTTATGAATAACATCATTAATATTTTCAAACTTTATAAAGGTATTCAACTTTATAGATTCTTGATCCAACTCAAATTTCAAGGAATATATTTTAGTTCCATATTTGGTGCATTCTTTCTCTTTATATTTCAATCTAGCAGTGAATATTTCCATATATACTTTGATCTAATTGATGATATCATCATACTCCTTGGATCTATTACTCAATCTCTCCTCAAACAAATCAATCTACTCCTCATAGTCCTTAACTAATGATATTAGTTTTTATTTTTTTTTCTTCTTTGAAATTCAAATCCCTTAGAGCACTCACTAATTCTACATTAAGGTTTACTTGAGCCTCTTCTTCATCTAATTCTTCATCATCTATAATGTCTCTTACTTTTGAGAAACCCTCATTGTATACCTCTATATAAATGAATAAGGTTTAATTATTATCATGTTCATGTTCATTATTGTCATCATAACTATCAAATGTGGTTGTGTCACTTACATCAAATGAGTTATTATCTTATTTGGTATATGAGATCCTCTTATTCTTAGATGACCCTTTCTTAGCTTCATACTTCCTAAAATGTTTCTTATTTTTATCAGTATTATATACCATATTATCATCTCCATGATTTTTATCATGTGATTAATCATGATTACTCTTATCCTTATTAGGACACTTAGATGCAAAGTGACAAATCTTACCATAGTTGAAACATTTGAAAGGTAACTTACCCTTGTACTTACCAGATCCAAACCTCAATTTCTTAAAAAGCATGGCTATCATTTCATCATCATCAACATCTAAACATACTTAATACTTGACCTTATTAGATTTTGACTTATTCTTAGCTTTGAATATTTCTTTCTTCTTGAGAGGCCTTCCTTAATTTGTTCTCATCTCATAGGTAGTCAAGATTCCATGAAGGCCATCCATCTCTAGCTTGTCCAAATCTTGCATCTATTTTACAATTGACACATTAAAATCAAACTTAGGATTTAGTAATCTAAATATATTTTGAAAAAATATAGATTCTTTCACTTCTCATAATCCTCTAATGACATTTATAACTTCACCAAACTTCAATAGGTAAGATGCAATGGTTTAATCTTAATTCATCTTTAGACTTTTAAATTATCTTTGGTGGGTATAAAACTGGCCATATTTACATTTGTGTGTCTTTCATAGATAGTATTAAATTTGTCCCATATCACCTTGGTTTATTCCATTAACTCTACCTCTGATAGGCCACATAGAATGGCACTCATTGCCTTGGAATTGCTCTCACTTTCCTTTTTACCTACTACATCAATTGGTTGTGTAGGAAGTGGAGTCTATCTATCCATAAAATACAACCATATGTCATGGACTATTTGCATTAGATATTTACTCATTTTAATGCTCCAAAAATCATAATTAGTCCCATTAAAAAAGAAATCCCTACTAGTATAAAAACCACCTTTAGCTTACTGACTAACCATCTTCACTTCTAAGATCTCCTTTAGGCTATTAGGCCTGCTTCAAAGGACCTAATATAATACCAAATTTTGAAATAAAAATCACTAATAGGGGGTTGAATCAGTGTCTTAAAACTTTCTTTAATTTAATCCTTACATTCATGAACCATCACATCAACATATAGATCAAATAATGCATAAGGAATCACCCATATAAATATGAAACAAGATTACACAAGATAACACATCATATATATGTGAAAAACTAAAAGGTTTTAAACCCCACTAATAATATGGAGCACTAACCCCAACTAGTAAAAATATCACAATTTAGTGAAGCACCAACACCATATGGAGCACTAACCCCAACTAGCTAAGCAGTAATTGAGCAAGGCTTTATCATGTACCAACTTGCAAGGAGGCACCAACCCCCTAGTCGAATTAGCACCAACTTAGTCACTTGATTACTTTGATCAAATTTAGAGCACCTTATTTATCAACCAAATGATGATGACAATCTCTTCATCTCTTCACACTCTTATTCCTCTCAAACTACCTTTTAGGTCTCTTCAAGACTGATTAGGTCATGTGATCTTTATCCTTATATGTAGAACATATATAAAATATTCATCATAGTTTATGTATAATCTTCATATGGTATAAAATACCTTATTATACTTACCAATGTACTATTTCATTCACATATTCTCAACTCACACAAATAGGCTTAAAACTACCTTGTATATATACCATTCCTTGTTCATATACCTCTTGGTCAGATAATCATCCTTAACCTATTAGGTCTACCATGGAATCAGTCTTATGAAATATCATTAACATGATATAAATTATTATTGAGTCCCTTTAGGTCTGATGTAACTCAATTAGGCCTCATTACACTATTAGGTCTCATGAAGACCTAATTCCATTAGGTCTACTTTAGGACATGTTACACTTTACCTTCCTTAAAACACTTTAAATCTCCACACATGGAAGAAAAATATCATATAAAAATAAAATATACCTATAATAATGATGCAGGAGCATCTACAAACATCTTGACAAGACATGGTTACAATTGAATTCAAATTCCAATTATTATATTTTCCCTCCAAAATGTTATCTAAGGAGGAGTAATTGTAATTGTAAAAAAATAAAAATAAAAGTAAAAAGTAAATGTTGGGGCTGTTGAGAAAAAGATGGGAGTGGTTGAAATCTTTCAACCGTAAGATAATACTGGAGATAAATCTTCTAAAATTAGAATATGGTTGTAGATTAAAAACTATTTTGGTTTTATCTTGAGCCCAAGTTGGGTGTAGAAGTTAGAGAGGAGGTTTTTAAAACAAGAAGAGAAAAATAAAATTTTAATTGGAGAGGAAGGTAGAGAAGAGGAAAAGAAGGAGGAAGGAGAGGGACGTAGAAGAGAAGGAGAGAGGACAGAAGGATGTAGAGAAGATAGAGAGGAAGGACCTCTCATTCAAGAAAAGTTGCTGTAAGAAGAGAAGAGGAAGAGCATATAGATGAAGAAATCATTCTCTCCATTAAAAGGTTGCAAGAAATCTAGGATGAGCTTGAAGAAATTAATGAAGATTCAAGTGATAAAGTGCTAGAGGTATGACAAAAATACAATGAGATATGGTAGCCATATTATGCCAAATGCAATGAAATCATTCCTGATTTTTGGCTTACTACATTTCTGAGCCATTCTACTTTAAGGTGACCTTCTGACTGAAGAAGACTAGAAGGTTTTCAAGTAATTTCAATCTCTTGATGTCAAGGGCTTCAAAGATGTTAAGTCTGGGCCTGCATCTTGGCTATGGGCAGAGGCAATAAAGTGGTTAAGTGGGAAGAAGACTCTAATGGGAAAGGAAAAGCATGTGCTATCACTCAAATGAGCCTAACATTATCAGCTGATAATCGAGTCCATGATGATTATATTGGAGAGCCAAAACAATCACCAAGAATTCAAGTTGCCTGATCAGAGATTCACTTGGGGAAGTTTGATGCCTAGTTTGCAGTCGAGTCGATGACAGTCTACACAATCAAATGCAGTGTGAAGGTTTGGCATAAGAAGTCAATGTACAGTAGAAGTGTGGGATGTGATGACTTGAGAGTGCCTATGAAGGTGATTGGTGGAAGCTGGTGACCTATGTAGCAAAAGTGTGTTGTATAAGAGTGAAATCTTGGAGCATCAGAAGTCAAGTAGCAGTTTCCTGTAGAAAGAGTGATGTTGGTAGAAGCTCAATGCTGGTAGAAACTTTCATTCCTATAGTAAGCAAAAATGCTTCGAAGCTTTGTAGAATAAATCATCTTGTCGACACTTGCCTGAGAACTTTTGAACTGATTGCCATGAAGCAAAATTTTATTAGAGTATATAGTCCATAACTACGGACTCTACAGGTTCAAAACTATAGACTTTGTAGGGTTAGGTTTTTGGATTTTGTATGTTGAGGAATATCAGAATTGGAAGTGCATCATTTGGTATCAGAGCTTGAAGATCTTGGGATTTGTTGAGGAAAGGTATGAGTAACTTTGGTGTTTGATTTAAGTTTATTGTTTTTGAGAAGTAAACAGGTGAAGAGGAAGGCACTCAAGCCATTGAGGCTTAAGAGGAGAAGAAGCCAAGGAAGGCTTAGTGAAGATGATCCAAGAAGAAGCTTGGATAGTTTGCCAAAAGACTAAGGTGAAATAGACTTAGGTGAGGTAAAGGATGGAGTTTGAAGAATTGAGAAGAGAAGCTTAGAGAAGCTCAAAAGTAAGGGAGCAAGTGAATGCTCAAGAGGAAGATCCAAAGCAAGGTAAGCTTGGATTTGTGATTTGTGTTTGTTGAAGTGTTGTATAAAGAGTTGCTACAGGATTGAGAAGAGGATCAAAAGACTAGGATGCAAAAGGCCTAGGTGAGATCAAGAAGATTGTCAAAAGACCATTCAAGGAGAAAAGGCTTGGGTGAGATAAGGGATCAAAAGACCAAGGTGGAAAAGACTTGGGTGAAGATCTCAAAAATGGAGATATTACTAAGAAAAGAGCAGAGCAGTAAGGTACATGAGAGTAACAAGAAGGAAGCAAGCATCCAAAAGAAGAGAGGTATGACCAGTATTGAAATTGATAAAGAGATTGCTAATTTGAAGAGAGATTTAGCTAAGTTTGTAGATAGATATGAGTCTTGGATGCAGATGGACAAGCAAGAATGGGTATGGCCAATGAGGAGGAGGATGAAGTGGCCAATTGACCTCCTAATGAAGAGGAGAAGAAGGCAAAATGAGATTGCCAAGAAGAAAAGAGAAGCCCATAGAGGCAAGATGATGAGTAGGTTGCCAATTGAGCAACAAGAGAAAGATGTTGTGAAAAATGTTCTCATTGTGGAGAACAAGAGAAAAGAAGAAAGAAAAGATGAAGTGCCAGGAAGAGCACTTAAAAAGATAAGAGTGTTAGTGAAGAGAGCACTCATAGGGACCTTGTGGTCTCTTGTTTCTATATCTAATGTTGTCTTTGCATGGGTAATTGCAGGTATGAGCAGCCTTATGAAGGTCAAGAGAAGGGCCTTGGGGAGTGAAAAGATTGGTGCAAGAGAAGACACCAAGTACACAAGTGAATGTGCAAGAAAGAGAAGAGAGTTTGTTGTTGACAAAGAAGAAGAGATGCATTGGTTAATGCATGAGGGAGGTGTTAAGGAACCCATACAAGTAAGATAAGAGATGGAAGATGAAGATGACTTCCATGATGCCATTGAATGCCAAGAAGAGGAAAGAGAACATCCAAGCACAAAGGAAGAGAAAGATTTCTCCATGGATCAAGCTGTCCAAGAGGTAAATGAAGTGTTAAGACCTGATTTTGATTATTATTGTGAGCATGAAGATGTTAATACACATGTTAGAAGAGGAAAGAGGAAGATGAAGTCCTCACACAAAGCAGTTAATCATGGATATGTGATGCCTAAATGGTGGAAGAAGTAAACTCCCAAGCAACAAGAAGTGCTAGTACAAGAGCATGGTTATAGGATGCCTAAATGGCTTGTGAAGTCGATTGATAAGAGAAAGAATCAAATGTGGGTGCCTAAGAAGGCAAAGAGAGAATATGTGAGTGTTGAGACAGCAGCACCAAGAAGTCAATGGAAGAGGATTGAAGGTGATTCCAGCAGCCAAGAGAATGAAGGAGAGATGGTGAGTATAGAAGAAGCATTCCATGAAGACAGGATGCTTGAGAGGTATACCAAAAACGTAAAAGGCGAACAAATGTTTTATGATGATGTTTTTGAATCCTCCAATGATATTTTCATAAGAAATGAAAAATGGAAAGTGGCTATGTGGACTAATATGCAGCAAGAAGAGAATTCCAAATGGATGGATGATGAGGAAAGGGGAGAGTATGCAGCAAACCAATGTCTCATTAAATGCAAAGAACAAACAAGATAGATTTAGGCAGTGATTGAAGAGAGTAAGGAGACACAAGGTAATGGTGTTTCAATTGTTTTTGATGAGTATATTGAAGAAGTTGGTTTGCATGAAGACAGCTCAAGAAAGGATGAGATGAAGAGTGAGGCTAGTGAAGGACAAGGAATGCTTGTGAGTGATCAGCCCAAGTTTGATGAAGATGGTGAGATTGATGAAAGCTTACTAAAGGAATAGTTGAGAATGTTGGAAGAGCTCTTTAGTTCTTCGAGAGAGCTACATATAGGTACAAGCCATGGTGAGAGTGAAGTAAGAAAAGATCACACTAAAGAGGCAAAGGAAGTTTTGGCCAAAGATCAGAAAAGTGGAGGTAGCCAAGAGACTTTATGGTCTCAAGATTTTAATTCTAACATTTATTTTGATGTTTTGAATGCATTTATTAAAGTTGTAGAGATGAATGAAGTCCATAGTTCAATGGACAAAATTTTGAATCAAGAAGATCAAGACAATCTAGAACACATGTATGAAGATGAAGAAGCATGGAAGTGGGACATAACAACTGAGAAGGAGATGAGAAGAAGGACATACCAGAAAAGGAAGAAAAGCAAGAAGATGAAAGACAAAGACAATCAAAGACAAACAACAACATTGGCATTTACAACAAGACCTTGGGATCCAGGCATATAGTGAGGACTAATGCATGGAGGAAGCATTTCATTTGAACTAAGGTTCAAATTGTTTCTAGAGGGAGAGTATGATGTAGGAGCATCTACAGACATCTTGACAAGACATGGTTACAATTGAATTCAAATTCCAATTATTATATTTTCCCTCCAAAATGTTATCTAAGGAGGAGTAATTGTAATTGTAAAAAATAAAAAATAAAAGTAAAAATTAAATGTTGGGGATGTTGAGAAAAAGAGGGGAGTGGTTGAAATATTTCAACTGTAAGATAATACTGGAGATAAATCTTCTCAAAATTAGAATATGGTTGTAGATTAAAAACTGTTTTGGTTTTATCTTGAGCCCAAGTTGGGCATAGAAGTTAGAGAGGAGGTTTTTAAAACATGAAGAGAAAAAGAAAATTTTAATTGGAGAGGAAGTTAGAGAAGAGGAAAAGAAGGAGGAACGAGAGGGACATAGAAGAGAAGGAGAGAGGATAGAAGGATGTAGAGAAGATAGAGAGGAAGGACCTCTCATTCAAGAAAAGTTGATGTAAGAAGAGAAGAGGAAGAGCATATAGATGGAGAACTCATTCTCTCCATTAAAAGGTTGCAAGAAATCTAGGATGAGATTGAAGAAATTAATGAAAATGCAAGTGATAAAGTGATAGAGGTGGGACAAAAATACAATGAGATATGGCAGCCATATTATGCCAAACACAATGAAATCATTCCTAATTTTTGGCTTACTACATTTTTGAGCCATTCTACTTTAAGGTGACCTTCTGATTGAAGAAGACCAGAAGATTTTCAAGTAATTACAATCTCTTAATGTCGAGGGCTTCAAAGATGTTAAGTCTGGGCCTGCATCTTGGCTGTGGGCAGAGGCAATAAAGTGGTTAAGTGGGAAGAAGACTCTAATGGGAAAGGAAAAGCATGTGCTGTCACTCAAATGAGCCTAACATTATTAGCTAATAACTAAGTCTATGATGATCATATTGGAGAGCCAGAACAATCACCAAGAATTCATATTGTCTAATCAGAGATTCACTTGGGGAAGTTCAATGCCTAGTTTGCAGTCGAACTGATGGTAGTCTACACAATCAAACACAGTGTGAAGGTTTGGCATAAGAATTCAATGTAAAGTAGAAGTGTGGGATTCAATGACCTGAGAGTGCCTATGAAGGTGATTGGCAGAAGTTGGTGACCTGTGTAGTAAAAGTGTGTTGTAGAAGAGTGAAATCTTGGAGCATCAGAAGTCATGCAGCAGTTGCCTGTAGAAAGAGCGATGTTGGTAGAAGCTCAACGCTAGTAGAAACTTTCATTTCTATAGTAAGAAAAATGATTTGAATCCTGGTATAATAAATCATCTTGTCGATGCCTACCTAATAACTTTTGAACTGATTGCCATGAAGCAAAAGTTTATTAGAGTATACGGTCCATAACTATGGACTCTGCAGGTTCAAAACTATAGACTCTGCAAGATCAAGTTTTTGGATTTTGTATGTTGAGGAATATCAAAACTAGAAGTGCATTAAATAAGATCATATAGGATCAATAGTACATTTTAGAACCAGCCACCACTTTAAGCACACCATTTGTATTGTTCACAATTAGGCCTTCTCATACACAAATTGTTTGTCTTAAACTATTGAATATTAAACACAAATTATCTAAAATCCAATGGTAATAAATCAAATATGAAGAAACTAAATGATCTAAAGGTCATCACCATTTAATTTATACTTCACAACTTAGGGAAAAAGGACTCAAACTCTTCTTTGAAAATATCCCACTCAAAACTGCCAGAACACTCCAAAACTCAATCATGAATAACTTGATCTTAAACACCTAAAATAACACTTCCCATGAATATTGGTAATTTAAATATGTGTGTATATGTGTGTATATATATACATATATACATATATATATATATATATATATATATGTATATATGTATATGTATATATGTATATATATATATGTATATATGTATATGTATATATATATGTATATATGTATATATATATATATATGTATATATGTATATATATTTATATACATATACACATATATACATACATACATACATACATACATACATACATACATATATATATATATATATATATATATATATATATATACCACTCTCAAATATAAAAACCATAAGTTCTAATGATAAATACTAGTCTTACAGACCAATCTTTTGAGATTATATATGTATATATATACATACATACATACATACATATATATATATATATATATATATATATATATATACCACTCTCAAATATAAAAACCATAAGTTCTAATGATAAATACTAGTCTTAGAGACCAATCTTTTGATCTCACTACACATAATCAACCCAAAATCAGACAAGCCATTTTGGATTCAACATTTTAACTAATTTCACTGATTATAAAACCTTATATAAATCATGGATATGAAATAAAATTCCTAAAAAATAACACCATGTGCATTATATACTTCAACTCAAGGCATAGATCCTGAAACTTATTACTATAACTTTTTTACTTAGAATTGTAAGTTTATCTTAAAGTACATTCATGATGACTCAGACCTTAATCACCCATGTAGACATATTTAATGAATTTTGATGCATGTATATGATACCATTAGATCATTATACCATTATTGGACATAAATATAGTATATTAAAATATAAAAAGTTGGTCTTGTATACCAATCTTATGACCTCACTGTACACAAACCTCACTGAGTTGGACAAGTCAACTTGTGAGCAACATTTTACTATATTTACTAATATAAAAAATTATACCAAAAATTATCATGTCTTACAAGTCTTGAAAAAAATATCCATGCAATTTTTTTAATCCTTATTTCAATATAACACATTCCTAATCATCTTCTCACTATTGCCTAGATTTTTCACTATTTCCACCATTAGGCCTATTAACAACTGGATAACTTGGATGATTGGTCTAGAAAACTTGAGGGATATATTCTATCCAAAAACCTTCATGGACATGAAATATGAGTCTCAATATTCATCCTCAATCCATTCACAAATTTTGACTTTGTCAAAGATGACCACTACAACAAATCTCTGAGAAATGTGCACTTTCTTATAGGATCCACTCACACACCAGACAACTCAGTCACACCTAGAGGTGCCTAGGATAGTTGAATACAACCTCAAATATTTTTTATAGTTATTTAATATAATTTTAGGATATTTTAAATAAGATATTTTTTATTAGGTCCTTTTTAGGGTTTTAGAGAGGTTTAACGTAGGTTTTGGTGTTAATGATTGTTCATAAAGGATTTCCATTTAAATCCAAAACCAATGAATATATTTATTATCTAGGACACTTTCCCATATTTAATTAACAACTAAAGTTCCCATATAGAGGTTACATGTGCCAATGAACACTTGAAAGTCTTTATTGGGTTTGTATACCTTCATTATGTGTACTCAAGAGACCTTAAGCCCAATTTTCATTCCTTTTATTTAAAACCATTACCTCAAACTTTATAAACATGATTGAAAAAAATATCATACATATTTCCATTATAACTTATGAAAAATTGTCTTGAAATTGATCATGACCCCTCATTAGGCCACACTCTTTCTCTTTTCTCTCTAGACCTTAACCTATAAATCACATTAGGCCTTGAAACATATCTTCATGCTCCTTTCCATGTGATATCCACCTAACTCACATACTAAATCATCCTCTCTCATGCTTAAATATTGACACACATCCTTCATATGCCTTGACAATAGATGATGGTGACTCATTAGGCCAAACAAGGTCTAGAAATGGTCTAGTTGCATACTTGATCTATAGATCTTACCCTTGTAGGCTCACCTAAGAATCTTATGAGTGTTACAATGTCTCACATGCATGATTAATAAAACTTATACATCTACTCATTACTATGTGCATCATATCATCAATCCATCATACTCATAACTTCTCATAAGGTCTCTTCATGATATGACTAGTGTTATGAATAATCTTCTTAAGAAATTGAAACTTTAAAAGTAACCTTGAAACATTTTTGAAAGTATATAAACTTATATTTCATAGAAAAAAATTCCAAAAAACCTCTCACAATATTGTGCTTACTTAATTCACCAAACTTCACTATGCACACCTTCTCACAGTGTCTAGATTAGGATTCTCAAGACACCTTATACTCAATAACTGGTACTCAAACATGTTTTAATGATCACTTGACTTGAACCTTGACATCAACCAATAGAAGAATCATTAAGTTGAATTATAATTCTCTCTCAATAAAGATATATTAGGTTGTTTTCAAATTATCTATTATCACATGGCTTCCTTGTCACATCAAGCACATAAGATCATACCTCAAAGACCATTCACCATGCATCTTTACCAAATACACCTTGACATCAATGAAAAAAATTATCAACAAATGTGACTCCATTTATTTTTTTCCCCTCACTCTTACCTCCTTGTAGGTATAATAACTCTTTGTAAGTCATATGAAGTGTCATGGTTGGTTATGTAATGAATCAGAGATTAATACATGACATTAGTGTTACTTTAGTTCAACTTCTGACTATTTATCCTAGTTAATATATCTCCTAAGACCTCCATGTTGAAATACTGATGTGATAGGAACTAAAATTGAATTTGAGTGGTCTGATTAGTTTTGATTCATTCTATAAGTGCATGGTAAGCAAGTGGAGGACCTAGTTATTTCGATGCATCACCTCATTAGGTTAGGTTTATTTCATGTTTATCTCTCCCTTTTCACCCCAAAAGGTTAGTATTATTAGGAATTGGACTCAATTAATGCACCATGGGATCTAACCCCACAAACTAGATGTTTAATCTATCCAAAGGTCACCCATAACCTTTGGACTGATCCCACGTTACCCCAAACTTGCATAAGTCTAAATAATACTCTCCTTAGGGTGTAGTTTGGTGAGTTAAAAATTACATAAGTCATACTCTCATTGAAAATGAGACATGTTATACACATACATAAAAAATATGCCTAGATTTAGTTTTTATGTCTTCTAAGCTCTACCATTATCTACTTAATCACAAGACCTATGTAATCATGAACATCGATCCCATTAATTTTATGTATTCAAATCCTTACTAGAATAGGTGTATGGCTAGATGTTTCATAATTTTAGTCAAGTTTGACCTAAAGTTTATCCATCAAAATTTAGTTAAAGGCTAGATCATGACTGATTAGTTAGTTAAATCACCTCTTATACATGGCCAACCATCTAATTTTTAATTTATCAATTAATATATCCCTTTCACATCTTAAGTGGATCCTAAGTATCAGATGAATTTATAATTTGATGGATATAAATGTGAGTGTGGAGGGGGGTGATAGAATCATTTTGACACTTATGGAGGGAACTCTTATACCTTTATCTTTCAAACTCAATTTCAACTATAGTAATAACATGGTAGAATATGAAGACCTAATTACAGGTCTTCAAAACTGATTTAACCATACATGTTAAGTCAATTAGTATTTATGGGGATTCTTAGTTAGTATTCAATCATATCAATGACATGTATCAGTGTAAGAATGACATCCTCCATAAATAGAAAACATTATCATATTAGCTATTATCCACCTTTTATCACTATACCATCCAAGCCACTCCCTGATCAACTAACAAATTCATAAATACCATGGCCTCCCTAGCTTCCTTTATCCCATCTTCTTCTCAGGAATCTAATTTTTTTTAATTCATCCACAAAATCAACCAACCCTCTTATATTAGAACTGATCTTTTTTCTATCCAAAATGTGGAACAAAATCACTTAGATCTATAGTACATGTAGATGTTCATTTATTTGTCTAAAGGTGTTATCCCTTATAATCTATCTAAAAGTGGTAAATGTGATTTTTAGAAATGAACCACCCATTATGTTATACTAAGGCGTGTTCTCTATAATCAAGGATTCAATGGTCTTCTCCTTTGATGTCTCTAAAATTTTGAGGTTAACTTCATAATTGATGAAACAAATGATGGGTTATGTGGTAGAATCTTTAGAGGTCTAGATGTTGATAAGAAATTTATTATAATAGGTTATTATTGGCCCACTCTAAATTAGGATTATTGTGAATATGTCAATAAATGCCTAAAATGTCAGTAAAATGATAACCTATCACATGTCCTTAACCATACACTACAAGTATCCATAGACTTTTGGCCATTTTCCCATTAGGGGCTAGAACTTATTAGACAAAGTAATCCCAAATCCTTTGAGCAACATGGTTTTATCATTACCACCACCAAATCTTCACTAAGTGGTTGAAGTGTATTCCCCTTATTTCAACCAAAGTAAAAAAGATTGTTGATTTTATTAATCATCATATTATCTATCACTTTGGTGTTCTTCATAACATTATTACATATAATATAAAATAGTTTAAAAATAAGCATGTCCAAAGACTTTGCAAATTTTTTAACATTAAGACGTGTTTTTATTCATCTTATTATCTACAATCCAATGGAAATGCCAAAGAATCTAACAAAACCCATATCAAAATGCTAACTAAAGTAGTTAATGAGCCTAGAAAGAGATGACATCTTCACATTATTTTATTCCTATAGGATTATCTCAATAGCATTCAAACCCCTATGGGTACTACCACTTTATATTTGGTCTATGGAACAAAATCTATTCTCCCTCTATAAATACAAATTCCTTCTCTTCAAATTTATCTTAAATACATTGTTTCTAAAGAGGATTCTTCTCAAGAATTATTATCATAGATTTAACTCTTATATGAGCATCAATTTATGGCCCTCAATCATCTGCTTGCATATCAATAAAGAATAAAATGTGCATATAATCAACATTTAAAAGAATGAGATTTTAATATTATCAACCTTATACTTAAATAAAATTAGCATGTCAAAAATATGGAAAAAAGTGAGGAAAATTTGTTTCAAATTTACTTAGACCATATATTATTACTCATAAATATGGGTATGGGGCACATTTTTTGGCCTCTCTTTAAGTAAAACTAGAATGTGAGCCTCTTTACACTTTGCATCTACATCATTTATATTGTTAATAAACTTAAAACAAACTACAATCAACATAGGTTCTCCTCCTTTGGTTCAAAAATAAACTAAAACCACACCTATCACCTGAAAAATATTGAATAATGATAAAGAATCATGTGGATATCTATAAGCATATCAACCCTAACCTTAAATATGAACACCCCAACTTTGTTCACATAATTTTATAAATGGAAAATATTTGAATCTAATAGAAAGGATCCACAAATAATTATTTCTTAAAATCTCTCACCTAAAAATGTTTATTTTAGGGATAAAAATATCATCTTGTGTAAAAGGATTTGTCTATAAAAGTTATCCTAGGTTACCTTAATCCAAATCAATAATCTAGGATAAAAAACATCAAGCAAAGGGAAAAATTATAGACTATTCCCTAGAAGAACAAATATTCATGAAATGCACAAAATCATAGATCGATACCTTGAATGACATTTGCATAAGAATATATTCTAAATTATAGACCACTACCTCAAAGGATGGCTATCCAATGTAAAAAATACATTACAAAACCTCCCACATTGATCAATTTTTTTTATAATAATGCCTCTAAAATAAAATCCCTAAAGGAAATCTAAAGTATCCCAAGAAAGCTTCTCATATTGATTAGTTTTCTCAAAAGTCATAGACTTTTTACATTGATCAGTCTACATGGTGGTTCTAAGGTTAGAATTGAATCTCTAAAACACAAGATGAGACTTATATTCCTAAAAAAGAGATATTTAAACTACATCATGTGAAAATCAAATCCATATTAATTCCCTTCTAATGGATCAAGAACTTAATTGACATAGGGATATTAAAATTAGCTATTAATAATACAAAATAGATGCACATGTAGATTCATTGTTAGGGTCCAAGCCAATAAGGAGTCAAGAAAAACCCGTTTATTAGTTATCATAATCACTAAAAATTAAACAATTTTTTTCAATTTATCCATGATTTAATATCATTATCTATCAACAAATCCCATAAGAGTCAAGATATAAAATCATTAATCATTATAACTTATCCCATTATTATCATCCATAAAAACATAAAGCAAAATGTAAAATGCATCATTTTCTACTGACATATAAATCACATAATAAATACATAAATGGCAGAAATTAAAATACTTCGCTTAATCTAAATCCATAAATCACATCACATCAACACATAATCTAAAATCATATAGTGCAATGCTAACTCAAAATAAAAAAAACTTGGAATATATATATCATGGATGTACATCATTCAAAGTATAACAATTTACAGAATGGTTATCTAGCTAGTATAATGAGTAAAATATAACTACTTCGTAAATTGAATATGACTCAAATGGATGTTCTCAATACCTCCACCCCTGCCTCCATCCCCTCCTCTATCTCCCCCTCTATCTCTACCATTTTACCCTATAATACACTCCCTAAATTGGATAACCCATCTTGAGTCTATCATGGGGACCTTACCTATGTAGCTTTATAAGTGGCATATCGAGTACCTCTAGAAGCTGATCGAATAAAATCTACTTATAGTATTAAAAATCTGAAATAATATCCTGATATCTATCTAGGCTCACCATCCCTCCCTACCCTTTTCTAGGTCCTATTCCTCTTGTACATGGTTTCCCTATAGCCACCATACCATCTCCCCACAATCTATCCCTTTTAACCTAATATCTATCATGATCTCACACTACCTGATCATAGATATCCTATAGTATCTCTAGTTAGGTTTGTAAGGAATCAAACTACCCTATATCTCCATCATAATCCCCTAAAGTGTATTCACCTATTCCTATAGTGTGGTGTACTAAGATATCATTGGATCATACCCTATAATAATTTCATGTACATAAGTTGGATCCTCCTCCCCTACCTCCTCTATCTCCACATCTCTTCCATCTTAGTACGGTCATACTACTCTCTCATATCTCTATCCTAGCTGGTCCCCCCACCATGATGAGTATACTAAGGTGCATCCTAAATCATCCACATCTATGACCACTAGATCTCATTTTGGCCTTACCTATGGATCAACATAGTGTGCCTTTGATAGCCTAGTCTTTGTATCATCCTACCTAGATAACTATGGTATTTGTGGGATAACTTATACCAACCCAAACTATCTCCTCACCCTCTAAAACTAGAACAATTATGAGTTATCTACTCTCCTCCACCATAACCACTTATAACCTATCTCCTAACTAACTCTCCCTCCACCCTAGACCATGCTAAAAAATCCACATATGGTCTCTGGACAACATTTTCCTCTTATATCCCCTCCAGTGCTTGCTAATAATAAGTCAAGTCATGTACTACCCCATCAATAAATGGTCTCACAAGGCCTTCCTTCCATTAAATTAATCTCACACCAAAATTTATCTAGTGCCATTGCACCCATGAAGTGACATGTGGGTGAACTACTCTGATGTGCTCATAAAGCTAGCACTATAATACAAAGTTCACATCTAGCCCAAATCTTTATTGTGTCCTCTACCCACATAACTCTCTCTACACTTGTGCTAAAAGGGTCAGGTCCTATGTAAACACTATGTGATTTTTTAGCATATCCACCACAACAATTATCAAACTCCAAGTAAATTGACCTCCCCCCAAATTTAGCAATGCATAATAGAAAATGGCAAGCATCAATATGGTCATGAATAAAATCCCCTCTATATCCTCATTGTATAGTCTCTCAAAAACAAAACCTGTAACTATGAACCTAATGTTTGTAACTCCTCTCCATATAGTCATGATAATATTATTGCATGTACCCTCTCATCCACCAGCATAATCTCTACACCCTACACTGGTAGTCATAGTATATGGTAGTTGGTTCCCACAATCATAGTAATCTCCCATGTAGGAAACTAGATGGTCCCCATTGTCACATCCTACTACTCTAGAAAAGCTAACAATAGCCCCACATACTTGTGCACATGATAATAGTGGCGAAATCCTCCCAAATCAATGGCCTCCATGTGATTCAAGTTCTCATCACTCATATGATCCCATAACTACTCCAATAGTGGTGGTACATAGTCCAACATCATTAATGTAGTTCATTCCTTCAGTTATAGGTCAATACTTGTAATATTATTTTTTATACACTTAAACTTTCTTAACTTTTTACTACCCTAGCCTAAATCACATATAATACTAAGGAATTGATACTACTTCTTAGGGATCGATGCTGATTTTATATCGATTGATGATAATCAAAAGGAGATCAATGTTGATCTAATAATAATCAACATTGATCCATGTGTATTTTTGTACTAGTGTCTAAATCCTAAATTATAGAAAAAATACAAGAAATAAAAAAAATTAATAAAAATTAAAACCTACCTCATCATGCAACCTCCACCTCTTATTTTATATACTTCCAGTAGCCTCCATCATCCATAATTAGCCAAGACATATAAATGAGTGTCAATTTTTTTACTCTTTTGCACACACATCAATCAAAAATGAGTGATTGACATCTTAGGCTTACTATATATATCCCCTAGAGATCAACATCAATTTTATTTTGATTGACATCATTTTTATGTAATTTATGTTGATCTATATAATTTGGTTTCGATTGTATTCATTTGGTTCATCCCTTTAGTCTTTACCCAAGGCCACCTAAGTTATCTTTGTTATAACTATCTCGTTACTTTCTACCTTGCATTATTGATTAGTAGATGTATACCCCCTATTTGTCCCATAATCTTTAAGAGGCCTACACTCATTTATGAGAATATCCCCTATGGATCTTGAGAGTGTATTTCATCTTAAGAATAACTATCTCAAGGTAGCACAAATATCCCAAGCACACAAGATGATTTGGTTGGCCAATCCTAGCCTTTGTTATCTTAATTGCCTTCAATTGATCCCACTTATTCATAGTTATGGAAATCCATCACTTGTTTTCCTTGGGGCATTTATGATTGAATATCCTACATCTTATTCATGCAAAATTGTACTTTCTTACTACCCTTATAGCTTTGGTACTCATTTCATATCTATCTTATCCACTAAAAACTCATTTCAAACCCATAATTGACTCATAATCCTTTGATGAATCTTGGTTTTATGGGAGATACCTCCTCACATAAACATGGAACATTTAACCTATCTTATCTTTTATCTCATGGTAGGCTATTACAAACCACTCAACAAAAAGGGGAAAATTTAGGCACTAGGATTTCACACAATAATATTTGTGCTAATGTAGTTCTTAATTCACATTTCTCATTCCATCCCTATTTCACCCCACATAATTATTTTTACTAATTATTATTTTACCCTTACCCTATGTAATTAGTTTCACTAATTACTGCTTCACTTACAAAATTAATTTTAACTAATCATCAGTAATTCAAATCTATCCAAATCTATGAAAGCATAATAAAAGTAAATAGTTTAAACTCCCTAACAACTCCCTCACAATCCAAAATATTTTTAATAACTTAACTTAATTTAAATCCATAGTTTAAACAATTACAATAACCTTTGGTAAAAATATGCTAGAATTAGTATTGATCCCTGTGATCATCATCAATGTGATCGAATCAAATTGATTTACTTAGATACTTTCTTTGAGTAAAGGACTATGATTTTACATTTAAACACTGAAGGAATTTATCTAAAATGATTTTCACATAATCACTCACCTATTGGAAATCCACATTGCTATGTTATCCCCTCAACATACATCTAAAGGTCAAAAATTAACTCATCAACCTTGTAATTATCATAGATTTGGAGAATTATGAAGGTAGGTACATTTCATTATTTTAATTAATTATGTCTTTCTATGTTCTATTTTACATTCTTATTTATAACCCTTATCATTCATAGACTATCCTAAACTATCATAGATCTCACCAAAATAATATTTAGCCTCTTTATTTTAGAATATTATCTATATTATAATAATCAACATCGATTCAAAAAATTAGCATCGATCATGCAAGATTGACATCGATCTCTATTTAAAATATTTTATGTTGTTTATCTAAACCTATTTTTATTAACAGCCCTAAATTAATATTAATCATCTATTTATTAAACCATGGTTTCCACTTGTAGTTGACATTAACCAAAGTTTAATATGAATTATCACCACTCATGATTTACCTATTATCCCACAATTTTTCTTCACTGACCATGATGGCATTGATTTTGAGTTAGGACTCTCTATGATTGTATTTGCCCCTACCATAGAGGCCATTTTTGATTAGTTATAAATCATACAAATGTATTAAGATTCATCTAAAGATTATTGGCATGATCATTTTTCTAATCTTAATGAAATTGTTGTATATTAATTTAAAATATTTTCAATTTCATTTTATATCATTGTATGCATCTTGTAATTTCCTTTACTATATTTATCCACTTAATTACTTCATAATGTGGGTTGAAATCCTTGTTAGGAAGTGTATCACTTTTTGGGACTAGTCTAGTACTAGGCAACCCACTAATATATCCTATTCATAAAATCCTTTTTGAGTTTTATCATGTGTGAAGGTAGTCATTCCTATCCAAAAACGCATTCCTAGATTCACTAGATCAATGGTGCATAATATTCCAAATCACATGTAAGCCTTAAAATACTATATTTCAACTTTATTTTTTAGTATTTTATTTTACAAAGGAATGAATGAAAACTACTTAAATAATTTGTATATTATTATGTCACAACATCACCATCATCAGTTTGAACTCCTCTGAATTTATTTTTGTCTTACCTTTTTATATACTTCCCCACTAGATTTGATACCTTCTTTATATCCTACTATGTCATCTTAGATGATGCTATCTATTTCATACTTATTATTCCATGTATTTTGTTAGCTATCTTGGTATATAGTTCTGATTTTGTATTCTATAATTTCTACTATATCATCTCGATTGATACTATAGTATGGTGGTTAATATCTTCCAACTATAGCGGTTTGGTTGACATCATCAACTTAGATTTCAAGGTTAGTTTTAGTTATTAAAGTCATAAATATAGGGATCATATTTCATTCTTAAAACATATGTCACATTTTTACACTTTTCTTATGCTTACATTTATTCCCCTAAGTATTATTATGAAGAGTTAGAGGTTTAAAAACTTATCTTGTAGGTCTTGTCTTGTGGTGTCATTGAAGCTCAATATAAAAGGCATTTGTAGTTCCTAACTAAGGGGATATATATATATATATATATATATATATATATTCATCTTACCATTTGATGTGTTCAACCTAAAACATCTATTCCATAGTGCCACTTGAGCCAAAGTGAGAGATTGAAGTTTTTATGGGTCCACACAAAGGTAATTATCTATATAACTATACTATTTCCTTTATTTAATTAGTATATTAGGAATTTATAAGTTCATATACTTGTGTATGTATGTGTTTATCATTAATTTTGATACTTATATAAAATAAAATAGTATAGATATAGGGTTGCATAGGATTTCCATTTATCACCTTAGGTTACATATACCCCCATTTTGTTGACCATTTTTTGTTACCTTATTTACAATAACTTAACCATCATTTTATTTTACTTTTAGCTTTTACCCATTATTTATTATTAATTATATCCATACAATTATTTACCTATCATTGATCCCTAGTGAGATTAATACCCCATGTAATAGGATTAGTCTTTGTAACCCCTTTCCTCTTTAAATTTGAGTGTAGATTATCTTCTTCTAGCTTTATTGATTAACCTTATTTGAGTCCTAGTATATTTATAGAAAAAATGATAGTTATAGGTCATCCTATCCCATGGATACACTCATGGTCATTAAATTTAATAGTAAGGCTTGGTTATTTTTTAGTTTTTATAATATTTAAAGCATGTTTTTCTCTATAAGTTTGATCTCAGTTTTTAATTACATGAAAAATCTCATTGAAAATTTGGTAATTATTGAAGGCCACTTTATATTTGAAGTAAACTATTGATAAAAATGTTTTGGATATCACTATCGTTTGGTTAGTAAGTCATTTTAATGGCCATGGTTTATAACTAAACTACTTAATATTTTATGTATTCAAATGTGATTTTATAAGTTTAATGAATCCTAAAAATTAAACCTTCTGAGTAATATTTGAAACTCATAAATACAAGGTTAGTTCATTCTTAATGACTAAAAACAAAAAAATTAACAAACATGACATATCAAGCATGATTTCCTAGATGAGGCAATGTCTAGGAGAATATAAAGAAATAGAAAGACAAACCAAAATTTATACCTTTCCATTGGATTCATTCTCCATGATAGATTGTAAGTGTGTTTGTGCCTAGATTATAGAGTTAGGAATATATATAAATGTCATTTTCTCATTTCAATGACAACTCCCCTTGTACATGAGTGATTTTTTTATTAATGTGAAGAATGTTGAATCTTTTTGCCTGATTTATACATAGTAAGTTTACACTAAAAAAGCTCTTGAAGGCATAAGGTGAGCCCTCTATTTATAGACTTTTTAGATTGATTATGACCATCAAATCAAGATAAAGATGTATGGACAAAATTTTATCTAATTTTTATAATAACTACATTATTAAGATGTTTGACATTTTTTGATATTTCCTACATTTATGCTAATGCTTGACAAATTTCTATCTGATGTCATAATGATATCATTATTTAGATATTTATTAAATATTTTAATATTATATAATTATAATTTTAGACAATTTTTATGGATTTTATTATTATCCATTTGATTTGATTTCATAGATTAACTAATACATATTAACTTTTGTGTGATTTATGCAAATATCTAAATTTGAATATATGTTATAATTAATTACCCTATTACATTGCTTATAAAAAAATTTATTGGGGTGAATTAGATTAATATGATATTTGGATATGGTTTATTTCCTTAATTAGTGATGTCCCAATGTGTTTCATAATATGCACATCAAGTGTGCATAAAAATTTGGGTGTTACATTGATTTCTAACCTAATTTGCATGTTGTTTCAATAATTTATTTTGATTACAAATCAAACATGAGAGTGATGAAATTAGAGTGTCTAAAATGAGTGCCTATTATTCTATAATATTATGGAGAAGCCCCATAATGAGTGATACATGTTTTGTAATATTATTAGTGTCGAGGAAAGCAATTTGGAATGCATTGGGAATGAGATCCCCCTATGGAATAATGAGTATAATACCATATCATAGAACATGGGTTGTGAAGGAACCATAAAATTATAGCTTCCATTTCCATGATTATTTAAGAGTGAAGATATATTCATTAGGTAAAATCATGGTTAAAGGATGCACATCTAACAAAGTTATTTAGTCAAGTTGATATACAATCCCTTTAATAGACATTTGGACTAATGTGTTTAATTTTTAACTCATTAAGGAGCATAATCCACTTAGACATACAACATGTCAAGGATGATTTATAAACAATATATTTAAGAGGATCAACTTTAACAATGATGAGAATCTTATTGTTTGTCATATAGTGACACAACTTATATGATGAAAATACTAATACTGAACATGAATTTTCAATAGGTTTATAATTTTACTCATAAATTACCTATGTATTGTTTAGATAATATATTGCACATTGTTTTCCATGGTCATCATGTTGGGAAAAAATTTCCCCCAAGGCATGTTCAATTATTGAGATATAGAGAAAGATAGGGTATCAATGCATTGACATGACCAACACTAATAGGATTACAAAAATTAATTACTCAAATTACTATTAATAGTTATAATTCCATTTAAAGGAGGTGCCATTCTTTAGGTCATGAGTTAAAATATATTATTGATCAATGAGATGTGAAATGAAATGATGTATAGACTATATTTTTCCCTATAAACTATGGAGTTATTTCAAATCAGAAGGGTAGGTTTTTTAATGATAGGCTTCCTCTTTGCTATATTGAATTCAATTAATTATTGGTAAATAATTAAGTCCATAACTTTGACTAATGAAAATCTAAAGACACATTTATTTGGGTTGAGGTGGATCTTATATTCATTAATTCTCTTAAAGATTCTACTTAGAACTTTTGAAAGTCCTACCTATTTTCTTGACTTTCCTAAAATATCATCAACATAGTATTCAATAATGTCATGTAAGATGATAGTCATGGAATTTTTGTATGTGAAACCAACATTTTTCAATTGAAAAGGAATGAATATATAATATAATGGTCCCCATGGATTGGTGAACACTCTTTTGTGTTCATCCTCTGGTGTAATTTTGATATGGTTCTATCCTAACAATCCATCCATGAGGGATGACATTTTGTAACCTATTATTGAATATACATTATTTCAATGTTGGGTGATGGAAAATAATCTTTTGGGCACACTTTTTTTATGTCCATAAATTTTGTGTATAGATGAATTGCTCATGGTTTCTTACTAACTATAAAAATATTGGATATCCATTATACGTAATCATTGATCAAATGAATCTTTCCACAATAGTTTTTCTAATTATTTTTTACTAGAATAACAATACACAAATTCATCTTCTTAAATTTATATTTAATGGGCTTATCATCTAGTTTTACAACAATATGGTGTATAACCAAAGATGAATCTAACCTAGGAATATAAGCATAATATTAGGCAAATATGTCAATGAACTCTATGAAGATTTTAATGATAAATTCATGTTCCTTTGTATTGAGGGATGCACTAATTTGAATATTTTGGATTCATTTGTTATGTTAATATCAACCTCAGTGGTGTCTTCTACTTATACTTTATAACCATCTTTTAATCAATTCCGTGTAGATGGAAATTTATCTTCTTTAATTTATTGTGGGATATATGGTCCACCCATGTAAGAAGAATATAAATCACCTAGTTCAGGTAATAGAAATTCAATTGATTTTTATGGAAAATAGTGAACCAACTGAACAGATACCCATTATTCTTATGCACCAATATATGATCCCAAGGTAATATGTGAACTTTCAAAACTATGATCTTCCTAAAAAAGAATGTGAACTTCCCTATCCATTGGTGCCTAAAAATAGGTTTTCACTAAGGGACTCATATTTTTCTTTACTTTTTCTCAACCAAAAAGAGCCTCAGAGAGGTTTCCATTAGAGCACCTTAATATTTGGTTTTAAATTTTGACTAATGAAGTTCACCTACTCTACAAATAAGGAGGTAGGTTCTAATGTTATCACGAAGACTTGTTTGTTATATCCAATCAAAAAACCATCTCTAAGACCTAGGAATTTTGATAGTGCTTCTTAATTATGGAAGTCATATAAGGGTATAATGTGATATTTTTGGTCCCAATTAGTTATCTTAAGGTAGTGAAGTGAAATGGGAAAACTATAACAAGAAGTGATAGGTATCAAAGAGGTTGGTATTAGTGAGCTCATCATAAATAATATAATATGACTTTATGTCACTATTGGGATCATATTTATTAGACACTAAATCAATGTCACTCTTGATATTTGAGGGGTCACCCTGACGAATTTTATATCTAATACCTTGAGATCCTTTATGCTTAGTTGTAAAAAGTAGGTTGATAATGCCTTATTTATTTGTCCCTAAGCCATTTCCTTTGTATTCTTGATTTTCTAGGAATAAATTATAAATGGGATATTTGTCACTCTAATAAAAAGAGGCAACGTTATCATTTTACAACTAAGAATATTTAGAATTGCTAGGTTGGTCTTGAAATAGAAAATTATTTTTGACAAACAAAATAGGGCACTTATGATGAGAGAGTATTTTTATGACATAGCAAGTTAGGCCTATCATGAGATTTAGTGGTATTGGGTCTACCATCAGACTTAGGATTTTTTGGCAAATTGAGAATGTGGAAGGAATCCTTGATGTTGTAGGTACCAATACCTTTATATTCAATAGTGAAGTGGGAGGAAACTTGGGGAGATGGAGTAGAAGTAAATTAAATGTCACTTGGGTCAATGTAATTTGACTAGGAAGACTCAGGAGCTTTGGCCTTGTCCATTTTAGGTACATATTCAATACTAATATAGTAATTTTATTGACTATACATAGCTTTCAAATGTTTAAAATATTGGTATGGTTGTAATTCATAAGTAATAGTGTCATCCATTATATAATGGGCGATTTTTAGGAATTGGTGAAGTGTGGATGAAACTACACATAATTTATGGATCCAAGGGTGTCCAAGAATAAAATTGTAAGGTAGCTCAATGTCATTGAGATGGTAGAGGGTGTCATGGGTAATAGAACCAATAATGATTGGTAAGAAAATAAGGCATTTTGAGTCTCTCTTTGCATTATCATATTTCGTGATAGTAATAATATCTAGCTATAAATCCACTGAATATACTCTAAGTATTTTATTAGTTTCAATGAAGCTATATTCAGGCTTAAACCATTGTCCATGAGAACTCACTTAGTATTATGAAAATAAATGATGGATTCAATATGAAGAGAGTTACTATGTAGGGGACCAAGGAATGACATGTCACTTTGGTCAAACTTAAGATGTTGATAGAGGATAACTTCCCCATAAGTACTTGGAATGTGACAAGATCAATGTAATTTGAAACCTTTGATTGTTGGATAAGATCATACAATATAGGCTTGTGAAATTCTAATGTATGCAAGAGATATAAAAAAAATATGGGCCAATATATTGTTTTATTATTCCACAATATTATATGACTTTTTAGTGAAGGAAGAAGGTTTGGCCTTTGAATCTAAGGTGTTTGGAATGGGATTATTATTGGGAGGATGTAAATGACCTTGAATCATAACATTGAGACATATAGTTGTGAAAACTTAATTTATAGTTGGAAAAGGATAACTTAAATTAAAATTAAACATTTTAGGACATAGAATAATGGCTTGTTATCATCTAAGTGCAATAATACTATTGTGTGTCAGATAAGGGCCACTAGGATATGAAGGAGGGGGTCTTAAAATAAATGGGGAAACACTTTGATGTGTATTATAAGGTTTAATGGAAATTATTTTGATAGTATCTACATGGTTATTATTGATATGACCTATAAAAGTATTATAGGTATATGAGACATCATGATAGTTAATTTGACTGGCTTGAGAATCTTGACCTTAATTATTATTTCCTTGAATCTAATTCTACCCTTAATTTTGATTATGATTACCAAATTGACATTGATTGGTAGACTTATGATTTGAAAATGGATTTTTATGGATACTCATGTTTTGATTAGATGTAGAAGCAACATATACAACTTGACATCACCCCACTCTAATAGATCTTGTATGAAATGACTCAATTGTGCACACCAATAAATTCCATGGCCTTTCATATGATGGAAATCACAATACTCATTATCCCTATACCATTAAATCATAGTTGGTCTTATGGAAAAGGATTTTGAGTTAGTCAAATGACCATATTAACCAAAATTAATTTATAAAACATTTCCTCAATAGGTTTACCAAGATCATTTAAGAACCTTTTTTGATATTGATTATTTATTAGAGGTGGTGTTTGTTATGTAATGGTAGGAGTAGGTGGAGTACTTTAGATTGGTGAAAGTCACACCATTTACATATGTGTATATTATATTAATCCATTTCTTATAGAATTATTATTTTTATAAATCAATTTGGGATTAATAGATGTAATTACATGTTCTTGTGTCAGAGCTTGAAATTTTACTTGATTATGAGAATATATCTTAAGAGATTTTCTATATGTGCATTTTCAATATGCACTCCTTTATCTATAATCTCCTTGAATGTCTTAGCACAATGGAATCTTAATATTTGAGCCACCTTTAAATTCAAATTGTAAGTGAAAATATTTTCTATTTTTTTATCTAGAAGATTGTGGGGAAATCAACTATGCAAGATTATCCATCATTGTAGGTAAGTATAAAATATTTCCCCATAGTGTTGTTTTGCAATACATAAATCAACAATGGCCAATTCATGCTCTATGTTATATGAGAAGTGATTTAATTTTTATATATAAATCATTAAAAGTGATGACAAATCCTTTTGGTCAATTAATTAACCACTCTAAAGGTTTTCCCCCCAAACTATGTGGAAATAACCTAAGTAGATACACATTACTATATGCTACTTCCTGACAATTAATAAAGAACTCTTTCAAGTGTTCTCTATGACCACCCTTTCCTTTGTATTTATAAAATTTAGGCACCTCAAAATGAGACAAAAGATACTTTAAGGATTTCATGTCAAATGGGTACAAACATATTTCATTAAATTTATACTTTTTCCCCTAATTTTTTACTTGGATCCATAGTAAAAAATCCTTTATCACCTTTTTTTTGGAGAGTGGGAGCATTCTGGAATGGAGGAAGCATAGTTTGTTGATCATTCAAAGAGGGATTAGCTTGATTGGGATAGATATATCAATTAATATTAAAATAATATAAAATGGGTATCCTTTAGGATGACTTATTAGGGTTATTAATCCTATAATTACGATTGTATTGTTAATAGGGTACCTACTATTATGGAATATTCTTGTGAGGTAGATTAGAAAAACACTATTGGGTTGGATGATAAAGTTGTCGATATTGGGGAATTTAAGATATTTGTCACAAAATAACTTGTTAATTGAAAGGGGGGATTTGATGATTAGAAGTAAAAGATCATGAATTAAAAACAATACATTATTGAGGTGGAGGATTTGAAATTTGTTATTGTAGATTAGTTGGATTTTTTTATTGTAATGTAGGATTGTTGGTAACCTATTATTATGAATTATAAGTAGTAGGATGAGAACTAAGAGGAAATTTTAGGGGGTTAAAAGGATATTATTATGAACTAGATGAAATTTGTGGAGAGTTAAAATACACTTTTTGTAAACTATAATCAAAGTGTTGGGAAATATATGTAGCTTGTTATTGCAAACTAGAGTAAGGGACTTATTGGGAAATAGGAAGAACTTGATTTGGACTTGGAAACACTTATGGTATATTTATATATTATATAAATGGATCCAAAAGACATGTTTATTTGGGAGTCATATAGGAATCTACCTTTGATGGGATATTAACTAATGTATATCACTATTATTTCTGAATGGGTGGGTTTCACTCCATAGGTGGAAGATTTATTAAAAATGAAGAAACTAGGGTAGTATCCAAAGATGATAGAATTTTTATACTCTATTGTAGTTGTGTAATGATAAGTTTACTATTTGGGATGGGATTTAAAAATTTTCCCTTTCATTTACTTAATGATTTTAGAACTTGAATATAATTTTTCATAAGTGCATGCCCATGATTATAAGTTGATTTGAGAGGTATATCTATTTTTGTGTGGCTATAAATCTCTTCTATTCTAAGTGGTACCTCATTATATACATGTTGATACACTTCATCTTCTTGTATTTAATTATCTTATAGGGACCCAAATGGATAATAAAACCACTATCTCTCAAAATTAGTGTTATATATAGCCCCACTTATTGTAAATATAGGCATTTCATAATTAATGATATTTGTCTTGATTTGATATGCATGTGTGAAATAATTAGTTTTAATAATGTTAGAGGTATAATAACTAAGAGGGAGTGAACCAGTGAGCCTAGATATTTAATATTCAATTTTAGTTCATTAAAATATTAACCAATCAGCATATATCAATTTGATCAATCAACATTAACAAGAGTGCTCATTCATTCAATGCATACAAAAGATCAAACACATAACACATAGTTCCTCTAAGAAAACCTCATGGGGAATAAAAACCACTCTCAAGTATGAAACTCAAGGAATACTATCCTATAATAAATTAAAAACAAAATATTGATCAACTCATTTAGACCAACAAACCTTGATCATGTCCTCCAAGCTAAAGGTGTGTAGTGAAACACATGTTTCACAAGGAAAAACTACCCCTAAAGAAGATAAAGTAATTTAGACCCTCCTTTAAACACATCCACCTTATAAATGATTTATTAGAAACTTGATGATGGATCTATATTTTATAACCCTTGTACAGACTCTCTCTCTTTATCTCAAACATGCCTCTCACATAGGTATTATACATTCTCTCTCCTTCACTCAAACTATACTCATATGCATACTCAAACCTCTTTGCATATCCTTAAATTGAAAGAGAACTATTATGACATTAGGAACATGACCTAAAATTCAAACACATAGTCAATAAACTATTTTTCTCATTAACTTATCAACTAAGCACTCTACGTCTCCTTCACTCAACAAGTCTCACATGCACCTTGCACTTCTATCCCAAATCTTCCACACAAAAGTGTAAAAATTATCATTTTTGATTTCACTATATATAGAGATATCATTAATTAATAAGGTAAAAATATTTGCTATCATCCATGATACATGTATTCATCCTTAAGGCATCTCACATGGGTCACACTTAATCACAATCCACTTTCAAATAGGCCTAAGTCACTGTTAGGTCATATGGGGACCCATTCAGCTCTTTGACACTTATTAAAGAAAAAAAATAACATAATAACACTTTAAAAGAGCATGGAACCATTATACATTATATATATCCCCCCCTTAAATGTCCACATCCATCATAATACACTTCTTCTCAAGCACAAAGAGTTTAAACACTTTTCTGTACATAGTCATTATGAATGAACACACAATCACATTCTAAACCATTGTTCATAATAAATTAAATTATTCAAACCTTAAAAATTCACATATATAATCATTATGGATTATAAAACACTCCCATTTAGCTAATTCATCAAGAGATGTCAAAACAAGATCAATTACCATTCTTGAGTTACTTGTAGAACATGCACAAACATATAGTCAAATTTAGAGATCAATATATTTGTTTTTATACACTTTTATATATTAAAAAACATATTTAAATATGTGGCTTGGAATTATATACAACTTTTATTTTTACACCATGAGAAAATTCTACATATATCAAAAGATATAACACAAATACCATACACTGGTCTTTTCCTTTGCAAAATTCAAATATTCAAAAACAAACTATCCTAGTTAAACTTAAAAAACTATGCTAACATCTCATGTCCTCTCAAATTTGGATCAATATCACATCATCTATATTCTCTACACTTTAACACATAGGTACAAATTCTCAAATGTTAAACATCAATCATTTTGACCTCATCTCGTGTAATCTTACAATGTTGAATCATCACACAAAATTAATCTCTTATACATAGTTTGGTCTTTAAAAATGATAAATAACTATAACTTTGACCTCTTTAATTTAATAATAACCATATATATTTAACTATATGATCATGTGCTCATTGTTGATCCTTGAAATAATCTTAGTCTTTATCTCTACTCAAAGTTAAACATCATGTACTTATCCTCATCTCATTACTTTCTAACATCTTAGAGAAATGCACTCCATAGATCTTGCTCAAACTATAACTTGTGTAGAAATGACTATGGGAACCTTTCTTATCTACCTAGAAGGTCAAATTTTCACCTCCATATCTTTTGCTTTACTTAAGCACATGTTCTAAAAATTGGACCATATGATCTCTTCACATAGGAGAATCTAACCATGTGATAAAATACTCATTTAACCCACATATTATTGAGATATATCACCATTAAAATGCCTTCTCAAAATATTATATCACAAATCCAACTATGTCAAACACTACCTGGGAGGCTGACCTTGCACATGCATAAATTGTGTTGTGTTTCAACACATGACCTAACATTTAGTGAAAATAAACTAGTCTCAAAAATGAACAAACCCATACTATCACCTTCTCATAAAAAGTCCATAGGGTGAGATATTATACCATAAATTTTTTTACTTGACTCTTTCTTACCTCATGCAAATTTGGCTATGGGAAAACATTATCAAATGCCTAGGAGCCCAAATTTTCACTTACATATCTTTGATTGTGCTTAGGTACATGATCTAGGATTCAACACATAACAACTAGGGACTAATTTGATCACAACCATATGACCAAATCCCCTTGATTCATCCATATGTGGTAATGGTCATGTTAGAAAACTACCTACATAGATTTTCTACCACTAGACCCAAATTATGTAGATGAAAACTATGGACTACCAAATGAAATACACTTATGTAAATAATATCTCTAATAATATAAAAAATATTATAATACCCCTTGAAAATCAACAATACTCCATACTCATCCCTAAACATGCCAAAACTAAATATCAACCAAGACAACTTTAATCACACTAGAACAAACACATTACACACTTTGTCATTATTACTTAAGCTATAAAATCACTTCATCCACTCACCAAGACACCTCCATGACATCACCATAATATAATTTTAAAATACCCAATAATCTCCCCCTTTGTCATTGATGTCAAGAAACATCATTCATCTCACCTTATCTCTCTTCAAGCACTCTCACACTAACAACTTTCTCCCCCTTTGACACAATGACAAAGTGGGCACCAATTGATCCTAAGTACCTAAAAATAATATCAATAGGAAAGTACCACCTTATAAAGATGATAAAAACTCAACCTCACCTTGAGCTAACCTCTTCTTGCCTTGACAACTTCCTTTTACTCTATGCCAACACTCTTCTTCAACCAAAAACTAAAACCAATGAATAAAGAACACAAAAAAGAACTAAAATATAATGGAACTCTCCAAGAAACATATGAGATGGAATCCCACTAAGATTTTTGAGCCATTAAACCTTTTGAGCATCTTGAAATCTGCACACACCATTAGGAACCACCATATAGGCTTATTATCCTTCTTTCTCAAACAACCTCAAGGACCACCAAAAAAATGTCATGCCATAAACCAAATAGGAAAAATGTTTTAAAATAACCTAAGAAAATACCTTAAAATACTCATGCCTTCCTCTTTTTTGAGAAACTAAACAAAAAACACATCTTTAAGACTATGCATGTCTAGATTCCTTTTATCTCTACCTGGCACTTTTAGAGCCCAGAATTTTCAATAAATAAATATTGAATACCTAAAACTTCATATCATAAGTACTATCATATTCCCCCTCAAGCACACCAATTTTTAACAACTAGCTCATCATCTACAATATACTTCACAAAGCAACTACCTAATTAAGCCTCCAGCTTGACAAAAAATTCAATAACTTGAGAACCACAAACCTTCAAATCTTTGTGAAGCTTTATTTGACAACACATTTGTCCCATTTAAAAATTGTTAATCCTTATACCTCAACTCATAAGGTATACCACTTTTATAATATGTCCCATAACCTTATAATCTCAAAACAAACAAGGTCAACACAACACCTTCCAGTCAATGTCCACCTCTAAAACTTATTGTGCATCTAGAGACAACTATTACACACTCCTAGACCAATATTTGATCTTCCAAACCATTAGGAACCTTGACTTCCTATAACCCATTTTAGGACCTACAAGCTCTTAAGCACAAACTATAGAACTTGAGATCTAAAAAGAATCTCCAAATTGACTTCAACATACCTTCAGATCATAAAATCACTTGGATCATGCTATAATAAGGTCAAAATACCTTTAAATGAAAAAAATTTATCTTGACAAATCACAAATCCTCCTTTACCATATAGGAACCTTCAATTTGAACTTATAGACTACTCCATATACAACTATCAACAACATGGCATTATTATAGCATATCTTCCACCTAAACATACCTGCTCTAGATGAAAATAATCATCTCTAGAATTCTAAGACCTTATTAAGATCATCACAACACCACTTACTTCTCCATTGAAAAAAATATCTTAATAAGCATAGATAGAGACATCTTTTACACCATAATTCTCTAAAACAAAGTGAAGCCAAGAGTCACCCACATCTCCTCAGTAACCACTAGAATCCTCTTGTATCTATAAGATTTATTACTTTTTTTATTATTATATTTAGTCTAAACTATGACAAATGGTTCCTTTTCTATAACATTCTCTTTCTCTTCTAAGATATAATTAATAACACAGAGATAAACTATAGAATCTTGACATGCCTTTCGATTTGAAGAAACAACCTTGCAACTTGGAACCTCATCAGTAGGTACTATAAATTGATTTTCTTTGCATGAATCTTGCTTTAAAATAGTAGGATGTTCATTTGGATCCATACACATCGTAGGACTAGCCTCAACTAGTGCCTTGGTACTCTCCTTGGTACTCAAATAGTGCCTTGGTACTCTTCATTCATAACATGAGTAGTCAATGAAAGCTCTTAGCATTCTTTACCATATGTGGTATTCTCCACCATAGCAAACAAATTACCTAGACATATAGTATAATCCTTACTCTTACTTACCACCTTTGGCTTCCATGAGATAACTTGACTTCTTCCTTTCACTCTAGAATCCTAATTAAACTTATTCTAACTTGTAGGCCTTTTCTTACAAAATCTAGTAATATGACCTCTCTTTCGATAGTTTAAGCACAACATACCATTATTAAAAATCTCATTCTATTTTACTAGATTTAGACAAAATTATGCAATGTGTCCTAATTTATAACAACTATAGCACTCACTATGTTTTAAAGGAAACTCAACTTACCTTACCTTGAATGGACAATGTTTTACAAAGTGTCTTATATAATGACATTTGAAGCACTCAAACTTTCTTACTCCTTTTTAATGATGACCCCTAACATATTTCCATACAAATTCATTTTTAATAGGTCTTCTACATTCTCTAGCTCTATGTCCAAACTAATTATAAGTATAGTAGTAATCATTAAAATTTACATACCTCATGAAATTTGGTTATTTTATATGTATTGTATTCATTCTATCAACACCTTCATTCCTTGTCTAATGAATTGTGTTTAAAGGTTGATTTTCCTTATTCACATTAATCTTCATCTTGTCTTGAGTTGTAGTCTCTAGTTCTTGTTTGTATCTAAGACCAGTCTTCTCACTTACATGATTTTGATAATTTATAATGTTGTTTATATCACTTGAGCTATTTTCAAATATCAAAAATGACATTAACTTACTAGATATCTTCTCTAACTTAGATATCAATGACTCATTTTCAATTACATACCTTGCACATTCATTTTATTTAGACTTTAGGCTTGTAGATAAGAATTCCAATTGAAAACTAAGATGCTTGACCATATATTCATGCTCTTTAGTCTCTTCATCCATTATTTCCTCAAACATACTAAATTGCTCCTCAAAGTCCTTGAGTTTAAACTTCATCTTCTTATTGATCTTCTTCTCAATCTTTAGTTCTTCATAAAAAATTGTCAATGCAATCTCATAGTCTACTTCATCTTCATCATCATTTTAATCACTCCAAGTAGACTCCTTTTGATATGATAAAATTCCTTATTCAACCATTAAAAGGGATCTATCTTCAACAAGATCATCATCTTCATGATCATACTCTGAGTTACTATAATCTTTTTTTGCGTAGAAGCTCTTTTTATCCTTGAAGTACTTCTTGTTATCAAACCTTCTGAATCCCTTCTTGATTTTATGAGACCTAAAATATGTTTGATATTCATCATAATCCTTCTTATACATCTGAGGGAAATTTTTAGTAAAATATCCTGTCTCACCACAAGTGAAGGATTTGAGAGGTAGTTTACCTTTATAATTTCTTGAACATGTTCTTAATTTCCTTGAAAATAAAGTAATTAGTTCATACTCATCTATATCAAGAATATCATCCTCCTTGATTTTATTACCTTGGAACTTATTATTTTTCTTCATTTCAATCTTGAAATTTTCTTCCTTATTTGGTGGTATATCATCATTTTTCCTCATCTCATAGGTAGTAAGGGTGCCATGTAGTTGATCCATCTTCAACTAAGTAAGATCATGACTTTATTTTACAGCAGATACTTTTAGATCAAACTTGAGGGATAGATACCTTATTACCTTTTGAACAACACTAACCTCTTCATGGTTCTCTCCATAACCTCTGATGATGTTCACAATCTCATCAACTCTCTACAAAATTGATACCATAGAATATTCTTTGTTCATCTTGAGACTTTCAAATTGTCTTTTATGAGTCTATAGCTTAGTAAACTTGACCTTTGAGTCTCCTTCATAAATTATCTTTAATTTTTCCCATATCTCTTTAGTATATTTACAATGGATTACCTTGGTGTATTCAATTTCTAAAAGACCACAAGTAATAATATTCATTTCTTTGGAATTGTTCTCAAACAATTTCTTGTCTATAGCACTAGATGGAGGAATAGTATGAGTAATATAACCATCCATAACAACTTGAAATTCATCAAACCCTAGGTACATAATATATATCCTCATCTTGGCACTCCAAAATAAATAATTAGATCCATTAAACATTGGTGATTTCCTTGTAGAGAAACATCCTTGGTGACTATCCATATTCTACCTTGGATCACCTTCAAGCTACTAACCTTTTACCAAAGGACCTGCTCTAATACAAATTATTAGAGGTACAATAACTAAAAGGGGGTGAATTAGTGAGTCTAGATATTTAAAATTAAATTTTAGTCCTTTAAACTATTAACCAATCAACATATATCAATTTGATCAATCAACATTAACAAGAGAGCTCATTCATTCAATGCATACACAAGATCAAACACATAACATACAATTCCTATGAGAAACCCTCATGGGGAATAAAACCCACTCTCAAATATATAACACATAAAATAGAATCCTATAATAAATTATAGAAAATAAACTTATCAACTCGTTTAGACCACCAAACCTTGATCATGTCCTCCTGACCAAAGGTATTTAGTAAAACACATGTTTCACAAGGAATAATTTCTACTGAGGACCAAGTCCTTTAAAACCTCTTTTCAACACCTCTACCTTAGAAAGGATGACTTCAACACTTGATTATGGATCTATATGTTCTAACCCTTACACAAACTCTCTCACTATCTTAAATAGGCCTCTCACATAGGCATGCTACAATCTCTCTCCTTTTTCACTCAAACTATCCTGATATGCATACTGAAACCTCTTCACATATCCTCAAATTACAAGATCACTATTATGACATTAGGAGCATGACCTATAGGTCATAAACATAGTCAAAAAAAATATTTAGATGATTAACTCATTAAGTAAGCACTCTACCTCTCCTTCACTTCACAACTCTCACATGCACCTTTCACTTCTCTCACAAGTCTTCCACACAAAAGTCTAGAAATCATCATCTTTGACTTCACTATATATAGAGCTATCATGAATTAAAAAGTTCACAATATTTATTTTCAGACATAAAACATGCCTTCACCCTTAAGGCATATCACATGGGTAACACTTAAGCATAATCCACTTTCAAATAGGCCTAAGTCACTTTTAGGTCATATAGAGACCTATTAAGCTCTTTAACACTTATTTAAACAAAAAAACATAAGAACACTTTCAAAAATCGTGGAACCACTTTAAATTATCTATAGGTCCCCCTTAAATGTCTATATCCATCAAAATACCCTTCTTAAGCATAAATAGCTCAAACACTTCGCTATACACACAATTATTATGAGTGAATACATAGTCATGTTCTAAACCACTGTTTATACTACATACAATTTCTAAACCTTAAAAATGTACAAAAATATCCTTATTGAGTCTAAAACACTCCCGCATAGACAATTCATCAAGAGATATCAAAACAAGCTCAGTTACCCTTCTTGAGTTACTTGTAGAATATGCAAGAACACAGTCAAATTTAGAGCTCAATATATTTGTTTGTACACAATTACAAATATTAAAAACCATATTTATAGATTTGACTTAGAATCCTCTACAACTTAGCTTTTTGCACCATGAGAAAATTCTACATATATTAAAAGATATAGCACAAAAACTAGACATTGGTATTTTCCTTAATAAAAATCAAATATTTAAAAACAAATGGTCATAGTTAAAATTTAAACCCTATGCTCGCATCTCATGTCCTCTTATATTTAGATAAATCTTGCACCATCAATCTTCTATTAACTTTAATGCATAGGCACCAATGCTCAAATGTTAAACCTTAGTCACTTTGACCTCATCTCGTGTAATCTTGTAATGTTGACTAATAATACACTATGGATCTCTTATACATAGCTTGGTCTTCAACATTGTTAAATAGCTGTCACTTTGAACTCTTGAATTTAATACACACTATAGATCTTCAGCTTTATGATTATCCACTCATTGTTGATCTTTGAAAGAAACTCAATATTTATCTCTACTTACCATTAAACATCATGCACTTATCCTCATCTTGATGCTTCCTAAAATCTTAGAGAAATGAAATCCATTGATCTTTCTTGAAATTTAACTTGTAAATAAATGACTAAGTATGGTAACCTTGCTTATCTACCTAGAAGTTCAACTTTGCACCTCTATATCTCTTACTTCACTCAAGCATATGTTCTAAAAAGGGCCATATGATCTCTTCACATAGGAGAATACAAACATGTGACAAACGTATCCTAGAACCCTCATATGAGTGAGATATATCACCATTAAACTAACTTCTCAAAATATTCTATCACAGAGCCAACTATATCAAAAACTGCTTGGGAGGCCAACTTTACACATGCATAACTTTTGTTGTGCTTTAATGCATGACTTAAAATTAAGAAAAAATAAACTAGGCTTAAAAATTAACAAACTCATATGATCATCACTTTCTATTGAAACATCTACCATAAAAATGCTTTCTTGACTCTTTCTTGCCTCATGCAAATTTGGCTAAGTATGGGTAAAACATTATCAAAATGCCTAGGAGCCCAACTTTACACTTGTATATATTTGATTGCACTTACATGCATGACTTGTGATTTATATCATATCAACTAGGGACTAATGTGATCACAAACATATGACCAACTCCCCCTAACTCATCCATACATGGTGATGGTGACATCAACAAACTACCTTTCTAGATTTTCTACCACTAGACCCAAACTATCTAGATGAAAATTATGGACTACCAGATGAAATCAATTATGAACACAAGATATAAAATCATATAAAAAATATTATATGACCCCTTATAATTTATAAATACTCCATACAAATCCCTAACATCTCTAACCATGCCCAAACTGAAGACCAACCAAGCCAACTTGAAACACACTAGAACAAACACATTGCACACTTTGTCATTGTTACTTAGGCTATCAAATCACTTCATCCACTCACTAGGACACATCCATGACATCACCATTACATCATTTATAACTCTTCAATAATCTCTCCCTTTGCCATTAATGTCAACAAACATCATTCAACTCACTTTCTCTCTTTTCAAGCACTCTCACACTAAAAACTTTCTCCCCTTTTGACATAATGAAAAAGTGGCGACCAGCTAATCCTAAGGACCTAAAAAAATATCAATAGGAAAGGACCATATTATAAAAATGATACAAACTCTTCCATACCTTGAGCCAACCTCTTCTTGCCTTGACAACTTCCTCTTACTTTATGCCAACACTCTTCTTCAACCAATCATTGTAACTTATGAAGAAAGAACACACAAAATAACTAAAATTTGATGGAAATCACCAAGAAAAATTTGAGAGGGACTCCCCCTAATATTTTTGATCCATTTCACCTTTTGAGCATCTTTAGATCTCCACACACCATTAGGAACCACCATATAGGTTTATTAGCCTTCTCTCTTAAACCACCTCAAGAACCACTAACAGAATGTCATGCCACACACAATATAGGAAACATGATCTAAAATAACTTGAGAACATACCTTGAAATACTCATGCCTTTTTATTTTTGGAGAAACTAAACAAAAAGCACATCTTCAAAACTTGGCCTATCTAAATTCTTTGTAGCCCTCCCTAGAACTTATAGATCCCATAAGTTTTAATAGACACATCTTCAAGACCTAAAACCTCATATCTAGAGCAATATAATATTCCCCCTCAAGCACACTAATTTTCAATGACTATCTCATCTTATAAAATACACTTCCTTAACAAACTAACTATCTAGTTAGGTCTCCAAATTAATAAAAATTTTAATAAATTGAGAACTAAAAACCTTAAAATCTATGTGAATCTTGATGGGACAAACAATTTGGTCCATTAAACATATTAAAAGGCCTCTAAGACCTCAAATCATAAGGTAAACCATTTTCTAGCAGATCCCAAAACCTTAGAATCTCAAAATAAATAAGGTCAACACAACACCTTCTAGTCAATGTCCACCTTTAAAACTTCTTGTGCATTTGGAGACAACCATTACACACTCCTAGACAAAGATTTAAGCTTCCATACCATTGGGAACATTTACTTCTTATAACCCATTTTGTGACCTGCAAACTCTTAAGCACAAATTGGGAAATCTGAGAGCTAACAAAAATATCCAAATTGACTTCAACATACCTTCAATTAATAAAACCACTTGGATCATGCTTGAATAATTTCAATATATATTTATTTGAAAAAATATTATCTTAACAAATCGCAAAATCCTCCTTTTCCATCTGGGAACCTTCAATCTAACCTTTTAGACTATTCCATATACAACTATCAACATCATAACATTATCACAATGTATCTTCCACCTAAACATACCTACTCTAACTAAAAATAATCATCTCTAGCCTTATAGGACCTTCTTAATATCTTCGCAACACCACTTTATTCTCCATTGAAATAAATCTCTTAAGAAGCATAGATAGAGACATCCTTTGCACCACAATGCTCTCAAACAAGGTGAAGCCAAGAGTGGCCCACATCTCCTTAATTACCACTAGAATCCTTTTATAGCTATAAGATTTCTTGCTTTCATTCTTCTTCTCTTTAGTCTGAAATATGACAACTGGTTCCTTTTCTATAGAATTCTCCTTCTATTCTAAGTTATAATTAACAATAGATGGAGTAACTATGGAATCTTGACATACCATTTCATTTGAATAAACAACCTTATAGCTAATAACCTCATCACTAGGTACTACAAATTGATGTTCTTTGCATTAATCTTGATCAACAATAGTAGGATGTTCATTTAAATCCATACACATCTTAGGACTAACCTCAACTAGTGCCTTGGTATTTTATTTAAGCTTGGTTTCTTCATTCACATCATGAGAAGTCAATGAGAACTCTTGGCATTTTCACCTTCTGTGCTATTTTATACCATATAAAATATATTACTTGGACTTGTATCCTCATCATGACTCATGCTTACCACCTTTATCTTTAATGAGTTGATTTACATTCTTCTTTGCACTCTAGGAGCCTAATTGAACCTATTCTAACTTACAGGCCTCTACTTTTAGAATATAGTAATGTGACCTCTCTTTTGATAGTTTAAGCACATCATACCTTATAAAGAAATATCATTTTATCTTCCCATATTTAGATAGAATATTGTAATGTGTCAAGTTCATAACAACTATAGTAATCATTATCTTTTGAAGGAAACACAACTTTCCATACCTTAAATGGATAATGTTTTTCAAAGTGTCCTGTACCATGAAATTTGAAGAAATCATCCTTGCTCACTCCTTTTGATTGATCAACCTCATCATAGTTCCATTCAAATTCATTTTTAATATGTCTTTTACATTCTATAGCTCTATGCCCAAATTGATTATAAGTATAGTAGTAATCATTGAAATTTGCATACCTCATGGCATTTAGTTATTTGATATATTTGTATTCATTCTATTATCACCTTCATTTCTTATCTAATGAATTTCCTTCAAAGGTTGACTATCCTTATTCACATTAGTCTTCATCTTGTCTTGAGCTATAGTCTCTAGTTCTTCTTTGTATCCAATACTAGTCTTATCACTTGCATGCTTTTGATCATTTAGAATGGTGTCTAGATCACTTGAGCTCTTTTCAAATCTCATAAATGACATTACCTTGATAGATATCTTCTCTAACTCCAATTTAAATGACTCATTTTAAATCACATACCTTACACATTCATATTCTTTAGCTTTTAGGCTTGTCAATAAGACTTCTTATTGACAACTAAGATACTTGACCATATCTTCATGTTCTTTGGCATCTTCATTAATTCTTGCTTCAACAACACTAAATTGATCCTTAAATTCCTTGAGTTTAGACTTCATCTTCTTATTGATCTTCTTCTTAATCTTCAGTTCTTCATGAGCATTTGTCAATATAGTATCATATTCTACTTCATCATCATTTGAATCACTCCAAGTAGACTCTTTTTTCTATGAGCAACTTCCTTCCTTAGCCATGAAAAGGGATCTATCTTCAATACAACCATAATCTTCATGATCATACTCTAAGTCACTATCTTCACTCTCATCTGATGAGATACAATCTTATTTGGTTTAAAGACTATTTTTGTCCTTGAAGTACTTCTTGTTATCAAACCTTCTAAATCCCTTTTTGTTTTTATCAGACCTAAAATATCTCTTGCAATCATGGCCTTGATCATGTTATTCATCATCATCTTTATTATACTAATGAGGGCACACATTAGCAAAATGTCCTATCTCACCATAATTAAAGCATTTGAGAGGTAGTTTACCTTTACATTTGCTTGAACCTATTCTTAATTTATTTAAAATCAAAGGAATTAGTTCATCCTTATCTATATAAGGAATGCCTTCCTCCTTTATTTTATTACATTAGAGCTTCTTCTTTATCTTCATTTCAATCTTTAATGTTGATTCCTTCTTTGGTGGCTTATCGTCATTCTTCCTCATCTCATAGGTAGTAAGCGTGACATGAAATTGATCCATCTTCAACTGAGTAAGATCATGACTTTCCTCTATATCAAATAATCTAAATCAAACTTGAGGGATAGAGACCTTAATACCTTTTTAATAATAGTATCCTCTTCATGGTTCTCTCCAAGACTTTTGATTATGTTCAAAATCTCATCAACTTTTTATAGAAAGGATGCCACATAATATTCTTCATTCATCTTAAGACTTATAAATTTCCTTCTATGAGTCTACAACTTAGAAATCTTAACCTTTGAGTCTCATTCATAAATGATCTGAATTTTTTTCCATATAGCTTTATCATATTTAAATTAGATTACCTTGGTGTATTCATTCTCTGAAAGAACATAAGTAATAGCATTCATTGCCTTATAATTATTCTCAAACAACTTCTTGTCTACAACCCTAGATGGAAGAATAGTAGGATTGACATAATCATCCAAAACAAATTTACATACATCAAACCCTAGGGACATAATTTACATCCTCATATTGGTAAACAAAAATTCATAACTGGATCCATTGAACATTGATACTTTATCAATAGAGAAACCTCATTGATGACTACCCATATTGTACTTTGGATCACCTTTAAGCTATTAAGCCTTTAACAAAGGACCTAATCTTATACCAATTATTAGAGGTAAACTCACTAAGAGTGGGGATAAATGAGTGAGCCTAGATATTTTAAATTCAATTTTAGTCCTTTAATCTATTAACCAATCAACATATATCAATTTGAATAATCAACATTAATATGAGAGTTCATTCATTAAATGCATACACAAGATCAAAAAAATAACACATAGTTTCTATGGGAAAACCTAATGAGGAATAAAACCCATTCTTGAGTATGAAACACATGGACTAATATCCTATAATGAATTAAAAACAAGATAATGATCAACTCCTTTAGACTAGCAAACCTTGATCATGTCCTTCTAACCAAATGTATTTAAATGAAACACTTATTTCACAAGGAACAACTGCCCCTAAAGAAGACCAAGTCCTTTATACAATTATTTAACTAGATACACCTTAGAAATGATGTCTTCAACACTTTATGATGGATCTATATTTTCTAACCCTTGCACAAATTCTCTTTCTATCTCAAGTAGGCCTCTCACATAGGCATGCTACCATATCTTTCCTTTTTCACTCAAACTATCCTCATATGCATACTCAGAACTCTTAACATATCCTAAAATTAAAAAAATACTATTTTTACATTAATAACTTGAACTATAGGATATACACATAGTAAACAAACTATTCTACTCATTAATTCATCGACTGGGCACTCTAGCTATCCTTTATGCCATAAATCTCACATGCACTTTTCACTTCTCTCATAAGTCTTCCACATAAAATTATATAAATAATCATATTTAATTTTAATATATATAGAGATATCATGAATTAAAAATTTCACAATAATTCCTATTGGCCATGACACATGCCTTGACCCTTAAGTCATCTCACATGGGTCATACTTAAGCACAATCCACTTTCAAATAGGCCTAAGTCACTTTTATGTCCTATAGAGACCCATTCAACTCTTTGACACTTATTAAATTTAAAAAAAGAACATAGAAAAACTTTAAAAAATCATGGACCCATTATACATGATCTATAAGTCCCCCTTAAATTTCCATAGCCATCAAAATACCCTTTTGCTTAAGCATAAATATCTCAAACACTTCTCTATACACACAGTCACCTTCCAAACCATTGTTCATACTAGATGCAATTGGTTAAACCTTAAAAATGTACATGGATCATCCTTATAGAGTTTTAAACACTCCCATATAGCTAATTCATCAAGAGATATCAAAATAACATCAAAATGAGCTCAATTACCCTTTTCAGGTCACTTGTAGAACATGAAAAAACACACACTCAACATTGGATCTCAATATATTCGTTTATACACACTTCTATATCTTCAAAACCATATTAATACATGCACCTTGAAATATTCTATAACTTTTTTTTTTACACCGTAAGTAAATTTTGCATAGATCAAAGGATATAGTATAAAAACCATGCATTGGTATTTTCCTTTGCAAAATTTAAATATTAAAAAACAAATGGTCATAGTTAAACTTTGAACACTATGATCACATATCATGTTATCTTAGCTTTAGATCAAAGTCACACCATTGATCTTATCTAAACTTTAATGCATAGGGACTAATATTCAAACATTAAACCTTAGTCACTTTGACCTCATCTCATGTAATCTTGTTATGTTGACTCATTGCACACCATTGATCTCCTATTCATATCTTGGTCTTTAAAATTTAAAAAAAATTATATTTTTGAGTTGTTTATTTTTATACACACCATATATCTTCAACTATATGATCGTGTACTCATCTTTGTTCCTTGGAAGAAGCTTAGCCTTTAGCTCTGCTCATCATTAAAAATCATACACTTATCCTCATCTTATTACTTCTTGACATATTAGATAAATGTGCTCCATCATGCTTACTCAAACTTTAACTTGTGTATAAATGGCTAAGGATGGGAACCTTGCTTATCTACCTAGAAGGTCAACTTTTCATCTCCATATCTTTTGCTTCTCTCAAGTGCATGTTCTAAAAATTGGACCATATGATTTCCTCACATAGGAGAATATATTTATATAAAAAACTGATCCTAAAACCCTTATATGAGTGATATATATCACAATTAAAATTCCTTCTCAAAATCTTTTGTCATAGAGCCAACTATTTCAAAAACTACCTTGAAGGCCAACTTTACACATACATAACTTTTGTTGTGATTTAGCGCATAACCTAAAATTTAGCATAAATCAACTAGGCTCCAAATTTAAATAACCCATATGATCACATTTTATTGAAACATCCATATGAGTTATATATTATACCATCAAAATTCTTACTCATTTCTTTCTTACCTCATGCAAATTTGGCTAAATATGGGAAAACACTATCAAAATGCCTTGGATGCCAACTTTACACTTGTATATCTTTGACTGAGCTTAGGTGCATGAATTATGATTTATTTCATATAAAATAGGGACAAATTCAATCAAAACCATATGACCAACTCACCTTGACTCATCCATACGTGGAAATGGTGATGTCAATAAATTGCCTACTCAGATTTTCTACCACTAGACCCAAACTATCTACATAAAAACTATAGACTACCAGATGAAATCTTTATGAAATAAAAAATGCATCATGTCCATAATAAATCATATATTGAATGGGATAGATCACACCTACACTTTTAACTAGGGAGTATACAATTTTTAATCAGGAGCATGACCAATGTGAGGATCCAATAGACCTAATTAGGGGATCACTTGTCACAACACACCACGTAATATAGGGTTCCAAAGCCTATAGTCTAACATAATAACATAACAACCCTAAAATATTCCTATGATTTAATATTTCACTAATATAATAATAATAAAAGTAAATCTAATCTAGTGCACACCAAATCTTATAGCACAAAGTGGGGGTTAGTAAATCAAATCAATCAAAACATTTATAGAAAACTTCAAATAAAGTATGAGTAACACCCTAATACATGGAATATGAAGAGTAATATTATTCAATCAAATACTTATACTACTATTCTCTCTACTAAAATAGAGGAGAACAATGTTAGAACATACTTACCTGAATTTGAACCCATTGAGACTCAATCTCTCCCTTAGCTAAAGGGGCTTCACAAGAGGTTATTGTGGTTTATAAGGATCAATTTGTTAAGCCAAATCATCTAAGACCTATCCACAAGACTATTCTCCAAAATAATAAACCTAAACTAAGTCTCCTTAAGTATAATGGTTGAAGATCAGATTGTGAAGAAGCACAAGTGAATAATAACTCTTGATTGCATATTTAAATAATGTCCAAAATGACCTTGTATATATAGGTATAAATTACCCTGAAATCATTCAAGAATGTTGATTGTACGAGGTTGGTTTGATTGACCTAACACCTTTCTGGGATAATTCACTAAGTCTATGCTAGGTCAATTGGGAGGATAAAAAACCAAAAGAGAGAAAATGATTGTAAATTGTACTAGGTCAACTAGGTTGACCTAGTATGCTGAATAGGTTAAAAAGATGCTAAGCAAGGAAATGAAGGATAGAAAGAGGAAAAAGACTAGAAAACTATGCAAGGGATGAGAAATAACTTAGGGAAAGGTTATAGGAACTATTTGGATTGGTAATAATATGGAAAAAGGGACAATAATCTTATGAAGCACCAAAGTTCTATCCACCCCTTACCCGATGCACCCCTTAGGGCATGCACTCATAGAGATTGAGTTTTGACAAGTTCATACAAGATGTAAAGTGTTAGTAATCAATAAAAGTGTGAAAATATTATGTGTATAAATATGCCACACTCAAATCTCATCACATATCACTAAGGTGTAATAGGGGATGGTGCTTCAAGAAAAAACTTAAGGACACACATATTGTTGATGCTAAAAAAGTTGTAGTATTTTAAAAGCATTAAATAACTAAAATTAAATGACTAAAAGGGAAACTAACCTAAAAATTAGATAACTAAAATTTAAATGTAATGTTTACTTTGAATTAACTTTTATCATGAGATGGTTTTCTATTGTATTGTTAGTGTTGATTGTATAGGGTGCAGAGACTACTTTTGACAAACCCAAGAATACAAAACTAAAGAGAAAAAACAAACAAATTCAAAAAAATCCAATATAGTTGGTGGTATGAGGATATGATGTACTTGGTAAATTTGGCAATATGGGGTGATAGGTGCTATGTTAGAACAAATAACCAAGTCAAACAATAAGAGTAAATTAGGTAATCAAAAATCCAAGGCTACTAAATACCAAAAAACTCAAACATGCTATCTTAAAGTAAGAAAGGAAAATTTCACCAAATAAAACCAAGGATACATGTCAAACAAGATGGAAAAACAAAAACAAAATAAATGGGTAAAATACTCACTAATAATACAAAACGATAAAATAACATTGGTGAGTGAGAAATAACAATCCACATCTCAATCATCAATGGAAATAGGATGCATAAAAGGGAAAATAACGTTGTTGATTAAGCAATAAAAAACCACATCTCTCTCAATAATGGAAAAAGGGTATGAACTCAGGTGTCTATAACATCAAGACAACAAAATTAGGATAAATATAAAAAGGAAGTAAAGTAAGTATAGTAAATGTAAAATGATGTAAAGAAAATGATCCAAAGTTACTCAAACATGTTTTTTTGTTCTAAGGATTGATAAAATTGAAACAAAGTAGTGATAACATGTTTTTAAGAGATGAAGAAGGAATTAGAGAAGAGGGAAGATAGATTATAATCATAATTTTTCTATTGATGGGGGAAAATAAAATGGGTGGAGGGGAGAATTAAGGAAAAACCAAGGTAGAGAGAACTCTTTATCAAAGTTAATAAACTCAAATTAGGTTTGTTAAAACAAGAAGACAATCAACCTTAAAAAATATGAATAAATTATCTTAGAAAAACAAGTCTTGGGTAAATAAATGTAGTATATAAATCACCCATGAAGGTTATATTCATGAAAAATTAAAATGGACCTACCTCTGCATGACGTGTTCCCCATTCTTTAGGAACCTTTACAGAGTCATCGATCTACTACGAAGATTGGGTACTTGTGTGAGAAATTAGGTAGTATCATAATGATTTTTTTTCAAATTCCCCTATTCCAATATACTAGCCTACCATACCCCAAAAGACTTCAACTCTATGTGAAGCTGACTATGGAGTTTGATCTTTGATTGGAGATAGGAGATGTGTTTGTAATCACATATTTTTGTGTGAATTTTACTTTTGAGAATTTTATGTTTCCTTTTAAATATCATTGCATTTTATTTTAAATGATTTGGCTTTTAACTTTATTTTGATGGTTTTTTCTAGATTCCTCATCCTTATGGATTTGGAAAACCAAACATGGGTGATAAAGATGACTTTCATTTGAAAAATTGGGACAAGGAGGCTAAGAGATAAAATCTTTAAAGAGCGTGGGTTCTAAGAGTCTTATAAATCTTGGTGAAATAAAAGTGCTATCTTGAATTTGACATTGTTTTATACAATGTAGAGATGAGAGAAAGGGGAAATCAAGAGGAGTGACACATGAAACAATTTGAATTGCTTCAAATTGAAAAAAAATGTAAAAAAGGGCAAAAATAAGGGAGACAATGATAGTAAAGTGGGATTCTTTATCAGAAGAAAGAGGGAAGTGGAAGACAACATGATAAAATAGATTTTTTGTGTAGATTTCATCTAGAAAAAGAACCAAAATCTAAAGTTTAAGAATAAGGATCAAGAACATGAAAAGATGGTGATTTTATGAGGAGGGTTGGGTCTTTTATATGATCTTAAAAAGCAACTAAAAATAGAGAGACCCATGGGAGTGATAATAATCAAGAGAAAATCAAAAGTGAGGGAGCCATTTTACAAATCACCTCACAAAGAAAAACCCAAAGGATGCCAAAATAACATTAGCAAGAAGCAAAAAGTGAGGGAGCCTTTTAAAAAATCACCTCACAAAAAAAAACCCATAGGATTCCAAAATAGCATTGGCAAGAAAAAAAAGAGAAGGAAGAAATGATTAAAATATGGTGGTTTTGTGAGGGATGCTAGGTCTTATTCATGGTATTACAAAGAAACTAACAAAATAAAAACCCAAGGGGTTTGAAAAACAAGAGAAAATGCAAAAAGATAAAGAAGACTATGGTACATTAGGAAACCAAAATACCAAAAGGGAGGACTAAATTTTTGTGAAAGGAAGGAAACTATTACAGAGGTAGAGATCCATGCTTAAGTTACCTATAAATTTTTTTATATAGACACACATATGTACACATGGATCTATATATATATATATATATATATATATATATATATGTATGTATGTATGTAAATATATGTATGTATGTAAATATATATATATATATATATATATGTAAATATATATATATATATATATGTATATATATATATACATATATATATATATATATATATACACACACACACACACACACATATATGACAAGAAGAAAATGTTTAGGCAAAGTAGTTTTTAAGGAATTGAGCATTGTTGGGCTCTTTGAAAACATGGACATCATTAGTTTGAAGATGATAAGTTCTTAGACCAAGAATGTCTTTAACTAAATATGGTCCCCACCATTTTTGGGCATATTTTCCTTCTTTATCATGCATGTAATATAATTTTAGGATAAGATCACCAAAATTAAAATTACAAAATTTAACATGTTTTTTATGTTGTTAGGAAATGTGAGCCTTGTATTGTAAGCTATGCTGTAATTGAAAAAGATAATGGTCATCAATAATATCAAGGGCATGAAGGTGAGATTAATGCAATTTTTAATTAGGAATAATGCCATGAGGAGATATATATAGAGAGGGAATATCAAATTCTAATGGAAGGATTGACTCAGAATCATAGACTAATGAAAATAGAGTTTCCCTAGTGGAAGTATGAATGTTAGTCTGATAGGCCCAAAGTGTAAGGTAAAGATGAATATGACAATCTATGTGGGTTAAATGAGTTATCTTTTGAAAAAACTTGTTAATAATTTTATTAGTGGCCTCAGATTGGCCATTGCATTATGGATGGTAAGGCATGGAAAACTTGTGATTGATATTAAATTTGGTACAAATTTATTTAACATGTTTATTTTTGCAGTTACCACCATTGTCTAAAATAATGGTATGGGGAATGCCAAATTGGAAATAATTTGGTTAAGAATGAACTTGTAAATGGTAGGACCAATAAAATTAACAAGGGGCATGTCTTCTACTCACTTGGTAAAGTACTTTATAATGGTAATGATAAATATGTGCCCATCTTGGGAATGAGGAAGTTTACCAATGAGATCGAATCCCCATATGTAAAATGGCCAAGGAGATTTGATAGTTTAAAGCTCAATAGGAGAAGAATGGATAAGATTATTATGAAGTTGATAAGGATTGTACTTTTTAGAAAATTAAATTGCATTCTTTTCAAGAGTAGGCCAAAAGTAACCCATACATAGGCATTTGCATTTTGTAGTATGTTTGCTACAGTGACTAATATAATTTCCCCCATGTGCTTGATGGAGAAGAGGAATAACTTCATATTTTATAACATAATAAAGAAAGGTACCTTTGAAATTTTGATAGTAAAGGATGTTATGTAAAAATACATACTGGAAAGCTTGTTTATGAATGTGTGTGTTTTCATGAGAATCTAGATAAGGAGGATAAGTTTGATGTTCTAAGTATTTAATGATATATTGATACTAAGGGTTTTGTTGAATAGTCACAACCTCAATCTGATAGATAAGTTAATCAGGTAGTTGGATAGATGATGGAGATTTTTGGATTTGAATAATAAAGGAAGGATAAAACATAACTTGATGAGGATGAAAGATAGAAGCTGAAGAGGTAAGAGAATTAGCAATGGAATTTTGCTCTCAAAGAATAAGCTTGATAGTGAAAGAGATAAAGTCCTTAGTAAGAGTGGTTGTAATTTGATGATAGGTAATGAGATTCTCAATTTTACATTTATAATCACCATTAACTTGATGATAAATGAGCTGAGAATATCCTAAAGTATGAAGATATTAGATGTCAAGATCAAGAGTAGCTCTCATGCCTAAGATAAGAGCTTTGTATTTAGCCACATTATTGGTGACATCAATGGTAAAGTGAAAGGCTAAAGGAATTATTTTACTGAGAGTACTAGTGACAATGCAACATGAACCAACTCCTTGAAAGCATTTAACACCATCAAAATGGAGGGTTCAAGTATCTTCATGCAAGTCAATATTAATTTCAAGGAGCTCCTTGATAACTACATTTGGTTTAGTAGTACTAGAGGGAGGGAAAGATTATTCAAGTTGATTGGCTTCAAGATTAGTAGTAAAGATATGAAAATAGTATTTATGGGATATAAATTTATTTAGACCTTCAATTTAAAGGATATTATCATTGGTAATGTCATCTTGAAGTGAAGAAGTGGCTGAAATGAGAGCTGTAACAAGTTAGTCAGCTATGACTTTCCATTTAACAAATTTTTGTGTGATGATGTAAAGATATAATTCCATAAGTAAGACCATCCATTTGACATTTATATCTCCAAGAAGAAAGGATTTGGAGAATAAATAATGAAAGGGGTCTAAATGAATGATGACAAAATTAGTTTGGTATAGAATATAATGATAAAGATTTTCAGTCACAAAATAGATAGCAAGGTAAGCACGCTCAACTTTGGTATAACATGTCTCATAATAAATGAAGCCTAAGTTACTTTAGTAAATAACATACTCTCTTACTATATCATCTTATTGGGAAAGCATTTCCCTAACTAGAATAGGTGTGAAAAAAGTATAGATAATCAAAGGTTTATAATTGGAAGGTAGATGAAGTGTAGGTGGATGAAGTAATGACTCTTTCATATTATGAAAGGCTTTTTGACATGGATCCATACATTCTAAATTTATACCTTTCTTGATAATGGAATTGATGGAGTAAATGTGATAATCCATTTAAGGGATAAATCATCTAATTTCCCCAAGTTTTCCTAAATAAGTACGAATATTAGGAGTAGATCGAGGAATGGGCATGTTAATAATAACACTAATTTTGTCTAGGTCAACATCGATGCCATGGAAAGAGACCAAGAATCCTAAATTTTTTCTAGATGTGACTCCAAAAACACATTTGAAAGGATTCAATCTAACTTTGTATTTAAAGAGGTAGTCAAAGATGATAGCAAGATTAGAAATATGGTTCTTATGATGTTTGAATTTAGAAATTAGATCATCCACATAAGTTTCAACAATTTTATGGATGAGATCATGAAATATGTGAGTCATAACATGTTGGTAGGTGCTTCCAACATTATTTAGACCAAAGGGAATTTTGACGTAACAATAGGTGCCCCATTCCATGGTGAATATAGTCTTATGTTGGTCCTCAAGAGTGATATGAATTTGATTGTATCTTTAGAAGCCATCCATAAGAGATAACATTTTGTAACCAGTCGTGGAATTGATGATGGCATATATTAAAGGTAAAAGGAAGTTGTGTTTAGGATAAGCAAGATTAAGGTTGAAAAAATCAATGAAAATATGAATGACCATGGTGACCTTTTGAATGGGTAAAATGTTAAAAACCCATTAAGAATAATCCACTAGTTTAATGAACTTAACATCTAGTAGTTTAATTATTTCCTTATGACATAGATTAGTAACCTCAGGTGGGAAATGACATTACTTTTGATGCAATAACTTATCATTAGGATAAGTGATGATGTTATGAACCACAATACTAAGGTCAATGCCAGACATGTCTTAGTAGGACCAAGTGAATGCCTCTTGATATGTATCAAATAATAAGCTAAAGTTATCATGCTCAGATGGTGAGAGTTCTCAAGAAATATTGATTGATTGAGGAGAAGATGGGATACCATATTTGAGATGAGTTATTTCTTTGATAAGTATGCCATTGTCATCTTAAAATTTTTAAGGTGTGTTAGGCAAGGCTGAAATTGGATTTGTTTTAGGATCAATGCTAGCTACAAAGTTGTTAAAGTAAGGATTTTTATTCTTGAAATTTCCAAGTTTATGATGTTGTATAGGAATTTAAGGTTATTAGGCATGAAGTAACTCAATAATAGCTTCATCACTATGAAATGTTGGAAGAGGACCATGATATTCAACATATACTTCAAGGTCTAGAATTTTATTGTCATGGTGATCATATTCAAAAAGAATCTAATGGACATCGATTGCTTTTGCATCTAGTGTAATTTAAGAAGTAGATGAAGATGATGGATTTGAAGAGTCAAGATTGTTGATAGATTCAATGTTGGCATAAGAATCTAAATAAATTATAGGATCCATATGAGGTACAAAATATGTTGGAGTGTTTATAGGTTTGAAAGGTGTAAGTTGTTCTACCACCAAAGAGTATCATTAAGAGGATGATTGGCAGGAGGTACATGACCCTCAGGATATAATTCATGATGTGTAGATATGGTATGTAGATCCCTATTAAAGGCATGAATTTGGGATAAAATATTTTGATAGTGTTGGGCATCCAAGTCTCTATAGTGAGCTTGGGCCATGATATAGATGTCATCATATGTTGGATAAATCATACATACTTGAGAATTAGGGGGAGTTTCAAAAGGTGAAATCCCAATGTTGATAAATATATGAGGGGACATGGTGAGAGGATCTTGGAATAATTTATCCACTCCAAAATCATTGAAAGTGAAGGCATACTAAGGTAAAGATGGCTCATGAGCATTGTATGGAGGGGGAAAGGCAAGAATCTCATCCATGATAGGAATAGTATGATCTTGGGGTAAGAGAGAAGGAGGAAGCCAATCCAAAATATATGGGGATAGATGCTTAGTATTGAAAGTGTGTTGAAACTCATTGGGCTCACCATCATCAGAATCCACAAGAGTAACTTAAATATTAGGATTCATGTTGATGAACTTAGGTAAAGGAGAACTATTGATTTTATAAATTATAGGAATTTGATATCAAGGCTTAGGATTGGGAAGCTAGATGCTCCATGGGTTGGGATTAGCTTCATGTTTTTAAATTTTTTCATTATGTAGGAATTTAATACACTAACTACAAGAAAATTCAATGGCCCTCATCCAATGAGTCTATGGATGACCAAAAGAATGTTTAAGATAAAGGAAGATCAAGGACCATAATATTAGTTTCAATAGTCTTAGGTCTAATGGAAAACAGAAGCCAAATGCATCCAAGTGGATTTTGATTAGTCTTATTAAAGCCATGTCAAGTAATATGGGTTTATTTAAGATGTTCTTTTTTATAACCAAGTTGTTGAATGATCCATAAGGATGTGACATTAATATCAAAACCTTCGTCAACTATAAATTTTCAAATAAGGGTGGTATTAATACATATTTTGATAAAGAGAGGTAGATCATCAATGCGAAAAATAATTTCATCATTGATCATGTCATCTTTAATAAATTTAATAGAAGGCTTAGAATAAGGGTACCTAGTCTCAATGGTATTTAAATTATTTGGTTGAGAATCAATATAAGGTGGTTCTTCATCTATGGAAGATGGATCTCTAATTTCTTAAAGTTGTTGCATAATAGATTTATGATGATAAGGTGATGTGAGAACTAACTCCATAAGAGGAATCTTACAAGGCTTAAATTTGAGTTCTTCAAGAAAATTCCAATCTGATTTAAAAGAACCAATATGAGGTTTAGAAGGTAAAGTGGATTTATGAGGTATAGATGTGGTGGGAGGATCAAAAGGAGGAATTTGTTCCTTAGGTTCTTTTGAATCATCTTAAGTGGTAGTGTTATCTTTAAGTAATTGTTATTTTAAAGATGGTTTCTTAGGCTTGGTAATAAAATATTTGTGGGCTAGTTTACGATGATAATTAACCTTAGAAGCATTGACATATTTAGAGTTGTTATAATATAGGTCATAATCAACATTGATGGCACACACATCTATGACATTTGATTGATTAATATTTAAAAAAGATTTTTGGATTGTTAGAAGTAGAAGCTTTAAAGTTTTGTCATTTTTGAGATACAAAATCATACTCTTGATGATTAATTTTGATCATATCCTCATGGCTGAATTAGTCACCAAGCATATAAGAAATGACACACTTAGTGATCCTTCTATAAGATTCATGAGAATTGCCAATGTTGGCATAGAACAAACATAATATATTGGGACCATACCACTTAGGAGGAGCATTAGGATAAATGAAATATTTTGAGGGTGGTAATAATTGTTGCATTTTTTGAACTAAAAGAGGTGTATGAGATGGTAAAAGAACATCAGATTTGGTAACTCCATGTTTGTTTTGGAAACTATTGCTAGTGATAACATTAGATGTTTGAAAATATCCTTTAAGAAGTTTATGATTGGGTTAAAATTACTTCATAAGAAAGTATTGATTATTAGATTGATTAAGATCTTCATTAAGAGTTTGAGGAGTAAAGGTTCAAACCTTGTATTTAAGAGTTAGAGTAAGAGTGATAATAAAGAGTTTGAATATATTATCATTAGTCATATTATGATTAGCTTTATGGGCTAAAGATTTCCATCTTATAATAAAGTCATGAGATAATACATTAGGATATTGCTTATAATTTATGAAGTGACTAATAAATTTTTTAGGAAGATCATTATGTTGATGTAGACACCTAAAACTGGCCACTGATAACCTCTAATTAGGCTTTTGGCTAGTTTCCATCTAAAATGCATAATTTGGCTTAAAAACACTAAAACACACTAAATGATGTGAAACTAACATATTAAAGTGCCAATTTTGGCTAGGGTATCACTAAATGGGGTAATGTAATTTATGGACCATCTAACTTTGATCAAATCATTTTGAGTCAAAATGACAATTTTATACCCACATGATTTGGACTGCTTTTTCTTATCAAATATTTTGCATAAGAATCATGCCTTTGTTATTTTTTATTGAAAACATCCTAAATGGGAATAAAAATATAACATGGGCTTCAAATTATAATCCAATCAAATTTAGGACCAATAATAAGACATTCTGATCAATTTGAGTAATTTGTGCATAAAGTGCTTAATCATGTTTAAGAGCTAATTAACCCAAATTAAGGCCTAATCAAGAATTCCATGGAGACTTGTTGAATAATTTGTTTTTAAAATGAATATTTAATATCTACATCATAAAGTGACCTCATTTCTTGGGAAGACATCCCTAGGCCATAAATTCCACAAATATCAAGATTCATGCCTCTCATGCTTCATCAATGCTTTCCATGATGCCCTCCATGCCTCTTAATTTCCACTTCATCAAATGTCATGATGAGGATAATTAAAAACTTAATTACTAAAATTTAATTAATTCTCAACCACACATCTCAATCTTGATATGGATGGTTGAGGTTGATTTTGATCAAATCCAAAAATTTATAAATAAGAGGCCTCACAACATCATTTTGAAGATTAATTTGTGCAAAGTTATAATGTAAGATTGGTTACAAAATCTTCATACAACTAGTGTTACCATGAAAAATTGATTCTAAGCCAAGCCAAGCCAAAGCACAAGGTGTCAAGGAGAGATGGAGGTAGCCAAGCTTCCATTACCAAGGACTTCATGAGCCCAAGCCGAGCAAGCCACTACTACAAAGGCATTTGGAGCATCCAAGGAAGTTGAAGGAATTATTGTGTTTGATTCCTTAGTTTTTAGAAACTCTCCCTAGTGTCTAGGCCTAGAGATGTTATGTTATTAGTGTGTTTATTTCATTTTACTATCATTTTGGAGCAATACCATACTAACCATCATCTCTTGAGTCAAAATCTTAGATCACATAATGGCACGCCTAGTGGGACTAGATGCATCTCACACTTGAAGGAGATCCTTTTACAACTCTAAAATATTTATTTGAGCTCTTAAAAATCTTACAAATTGATTTTCTAACTTTAGTTTGCAATTTGTGGTTGCCATAGTTTTTACACAGTAACCAACATCGATAGAAATATTGACATTAGTTATTGACTTAATCAACATCGATTAGATCTCAGTTACATAGTAACTAATGGAAATCACTATGTTTTTCTAAAAACACAGAATTGAGACCTACTTTTTCAAAGTTTGTTGTTTCAAACTCAAAATAGCTTCAAAGCTAAAGAATATGCTAACAATTTTATTATAGGACCAAGCAGGATTTTTTCTCAAAATATGTTTAAATCACTTTTTCATGCTTCAAATTTGATGAGGAACTTTTTTTTGGTGTTTAACAAAGAATTTATGGGTTTTAGGTGAATTTTTTTCAAAGTTTATAACTAAGACCAAGGGTTCAAATGAACACTACCAAACATTTCATTTGGGTTTGAAATTGAATACACTTGTATATTTTTGCTTGCAATAGTTATTTAATTATATTTTGTTTGGAAAAAAGAGGAATGTTGTGTGTATGCTCTTCCATTTGTCCCCTATAGGGAGCCCTTAGAATCAAAAGCACCATTCCTATTACAAGTAGCCTATTCCAATGCTTAGAAAGAAAGTTGTGTAAATCACTTCCCAAAAACTCGTCAAAGTTTAGGTGATCTTGAAAATGACCCTAAAATCTTATTACTTTCATGTTTTTTTTATTTACACATCTTGGCTTATGAGGGGGACTTCATCACCTCCCACAAGTTCTTCAGGGAAGCTTTGACCCAGGGTTTCATATCCTAGCATTGACTTCATTTGACTCTTTTTGAGTTGCACATGAGACGTAGTGGCACTTTGAACATCATACTACACTGAGTGAACAATAGGATGTAGTGGTTTTAGAAAGGACTAGACCTTTTTGTAACAAGACAAGTGATATAGACCTAAAATCCATGCTTTTCTTTTGCATTATTTGGTGTGAAAGTCATTATGCAATTAATTCCCCTATATAATTCAAAAACTTGTTAGATCTTAGACAAATCCCCACTTTCCATGGAAATATTGTTGGTGCAAGGTGTGGCTCAACGTCCATGTCATAGTACTATCATTTGAGAGAAGGGGGGTATAAAAACCCTACCATATAATGCACATTTACTTTTTGATGAACAATCAAAATCCTCTCAAATGACATATATTGATGGATTCCAATAATACCAAATAACCTTGTTAGTTTAGGATCTAAGAATGGTTAATTAGTTAGTCTTATCCTAGTTTAAAGTCTTGTTTAGAGTCAAAACTTGGTGTAAACAAATAATCCAAAATAAAACACATGGTCCTCATTTTCCTTTGAATAAAGAGGCATTATGTTTCCTACATGAGATCATCCATTTTCTTTATTCAAAGTTCATCAAAAGCTTGAGAGTCATATCATCCACTTTGGCATAGTTATGCCACCCAATTGAGTCTAGACCTTTACCAAAGTTTTTAAAGTCCTTCACTTATAATTTAAATTCAAAATTATACCTTTAAAAGTTCATAAGGTTGTTGTGTTAAGTGGGTTCGCCATTTTCACTAAATTAGAGGGAACTTAGGTTTAATTTCCAATTTAAGTTAAAGGCCATTTTAGAATCATAGTCATTATCATCACTTGGTAGACTTAAGCCATTTTGTGCTAAAATATTTCACTTTAAGTCTATACATCACAACATTTTGAGTCAAGAAAGGTAGTGTTATGCTATCAAAATTATGGAAAAATGTCTTTGCCTTAGAGAGTTTTTGAAACAAACTTTTTGTCACACATTTTGGGTAGTGAAGTATCATTATGCTTCCCAAAACACTTAAAATACTATTTCATAGACCCTTTTGCATATAATTTCAAATATGTTTCTACATGTTCAAACCGATCCAACTGTACTTTTGATCCTTTGTCTAAAGCACAGTTATACTATTAACCTTTGTCTAGCTTGTTTGTTAAATGAACCAGGTTTTATACAATTATTTATGAGAAAATAAACTATTGATAAAGTGCCTTTTGTTTCATACCTTATACCTATTTGATCGAGTTCATGTCCAAGAATGGAATGCCTAGTGTTTGCTAGAAGTGTTTCAAATTTGCTAGATGATCAATATGCTTCTTATAGAAATCATATGGCTCTAGTCCAAACAATGTACCAAGACCCCAATATATCCAATAAAGGAAAAAACATCTTGGAAAATCATTTTAACCAAATGCAAATAGCATACCAAACCTACCTAAATTTAGCATACAATTTCAATCAGATGAACATGGTAAGTAATCCTCTCATTGACCTAGTTCCTTTAATAGGAGTGTCAATAGAATTAACTAGACAAGAAAATTTGAGTTCTGACCCATTTTTACAAACCACTTTGATAGATAACTTGATACATATGCCAATTATTGAAGAAGTGTTTTCAGCTTCTACATTGAATAGTGAGCCAAATGTAGTGGATAATGTGAAAACAACATCCAATCTTGATCAAAGTGGTACTAATGCATAAACAACTAGCCAAAAACATGTGGCTATAGTTAATCCCATGATTAGATCATCATACCAAATAATATGAGTTTTTGTACCCTAGCCTCATCCAACTACTTCCTCAAGTGTACAACCTATGGGATTAGGTAATCAAATAATGACCAATATCACACCTTAATGATATAATGTGTTGAATCCTACTCCTCCTCAATAAGTTGTGATTAGTATTCCACAAAAATATACATATTTTAGTGTACCAATGCAACAAATTATGAATACATTGCCACCTCAATCAGGGGCAACAAATATTCCACCCTGGTAGGTAACAACGAACATACCTTTTTAGTCACAGACTAATATGCTAGTCCAAAACCAAATAATGACTAGTCAACAATGTGAAAATATTGGTCAAAAACAAATGCTTAATCTAAAACCTACTTTCACTTCCTCATAAGGATTCATGCAACAAGGAGGTCCCCATGTTTATTAGGTACCTACTAGACAACCATTAGTTCAAAATGTGCCACACGTCCAAAGATAGGGTCTTGGTTCACAAGTTCTCAATAAAAAATAAGGTTTGATTAGTCAAAAACATGTCCCTTTTCAACCACAATAGGCATAATATAATTATATACCTCCATCCCAACAATAGAATCCCCTGAGTCAAACCTTTATCTCCAACCCAAACTAGAATATCATGTAACCAAATGTGTAATTTCAAGTCCATCTCAATCAATGTATGCATAGTCTTGGTCCATTCCCCAACTAAACCAATATACCCCAATAGGTATCTCCATCATACCCTAGTCAAAGTTTCTCACTTGTGACCTCTCAGCCATTTACCCAAACAAACATTCTCCCTCAAACCAATATCCCTTCCAGTTTTCTATCCCAAGAATTATAATAGATGAAGGATGTAATTGCTACCATTCAAGTTGGGAAGTAGATAAAAAAGTTCAAATTGGATGATGTATGTTCTTATCCATTAAATATGGAGTATTTGTAGATACCATTTCCTCCAAGATATGAACCTCCCAAATTTGATAAGTACAAAGGGAAAGGTGACCTTGAGGCCCATTTAACTAAATTATTTATTGCATGTCAACTAGTGGCATATAGTGACATATACCATTTGCTATTGTTTCTAAAGAGCATGGTTAGACAAGTATTGGAGTGGGTTTTAAAGCTTCCCAAGAATTTAGTAATAGACTTTGATGATCTTTCTAATAAATTTGCACATCACTTTTCCTATAATCTCGAGCATGATATTTCATTAGTAGACTTGACACAAGCAAAGCAAAAAGTTGGGAAGAGTTGTACAAGTTATTTACAGTGATGGAGAGACCTTGCAAGCCATTTCACTCATAGCTTACTAGATAAACAATTAGTTGTTGTGTTTACTAAAATTTTACATAGTGAGATAGCCTATCATTTAGAACTATAATGTGCACATACATTCAAAGAGATCATTGATAAAGGTTTGTTGATAGAGACAGTGCTCATCAATAAAGGGGTCATCAAGATTAATTAAAATAATCAAAATCAAGGTACCAATCATGGAAATGACCAACATCCCATCCAAGTGTAAGAATCACAACTAGCACAAGCCAATAATCATGAAAGATCAAAGCAAGTCAATTACAATAGGAATGTTGTGGGAAATGGAGTAACCAAATATCATCATGTCCAAACTATGCAAACATCATATGAACCAAATTTTTAGCTTAATCCTACCCAATAACCTCTAAAACCAATGCCACAAGTGCAACAACCAAGACCTACATAACAAATATAATAACCTTTACCATTGCAAACCCCTCCTAAAAGAACTGTCCCTACACATCATGTATTTAGTGACCTAGGAGAACTTATTGAGCCTATATTTTTCAATCTTGCTACCACTAATATGATTAGTTTGCCCATACCAAAAAATTATTTGTAATCCATTCCTTATCCTCATTGGTATCATGAAAATGAATTATGTGACTATCATCAAGTCAACAGGCATAATCTATGAAGATGTGTCCAAATCAAGCATTTAATCAAGAATATGTTGGATAATGGGGAGGTAAAATTAGATAATGGTGTTTCCAATTCCAATAAAATTCTTTGTATCTATCAAAACCCCTTTCCCTGACATAAAAATCAATAGCAATAGAAAAATCAATAGTAACAACAACATCTAGTGTAGTAGTAAAATCAACAGTATTAGAATCAAAGACCGAACCAATAAAACAAACAAAATTAGTAGTAGAATCCAAAATGATAAAATAATGGAAAAAACTAAGGAAATAATGGTAACAACCAGCAAACATACCATGTATTTTCACATGACTACAATAGGGTTGTAGGTCATATTATAGGGGTAGCGTTAATACCATCTCCATTAATCCTAGACTAAGTACTAATTAACCTAGACCATTGCTAAACAATAATATTTAGCCAAATATAATGGATAATACTTATTTGACTTGGGAATGCATATAGGTAAACCAACAAACTAGGACCCCCACTTTTGGATCTTATAGCGATAACTCATTCTTGCCACGTGACCACATGCAAGTGCACCAGCAACTGAGACTTGTCCTATCTGGTCCCACACAATTTCCAATATTAGTTAGTAATAATGGTCTAATATTTAATCTTGATTATGCAGTCACAACTCAAAGGTCAAAGATTACTATCCCAGGCCCATAACTATCTACCAATTTTCCTATCATCTAACCAACCATTCAGCCTCAGAATAAACCTTTCTCACTACTGACCAAGATAAAAGTTTGATATTATGGAACAATTATAGAAGACACCAGCACAAATTTATATTTTAGATTTGTTGTAGACATCAATAATCCATAAGAACATCTTAAATAATTTCTTGACCTAATCCACTATTGCTATTGGCATATACCCTAATAAATTTCAAGCTTTGGTTGGACACCTAGCTCTAGCTCAACAAGTCACATTCAACCAAAGTGATATGTCTTCCCTTGGCCTGCTCCATAATAACCCATTATACATAGAATTTTGTATTAGATGGCATAAAGTGCAATTTGTCTTTATTGATAATGGATATGGCCTTAACATAGTGTCTCTCAAGCTCATCAAGCTTCTTGGGTATATAATGACAAATCTCTAGTCAAAAAAAAAAACTATCAAGCTTATGATAATTAGGAAAGAGAATCATAGGGCACTATTAGTTTGCCAATTATCATTGGGCCTTTGACCCATGATATACTTTTCCATGTGTTGGATATTGAGTTATCATACAACATGCTTCTAATCAGGCCTTGGTTACATGAGATTCATACAGTCCCATCAACATTGCACCAATGTATCAAGTTTTCCCACTTAGCAATGGAAGTGAATATTCTAGGAGATTTACATCCATATGAGCATTATAAGCATCTTGAGGCTGAGTTTTAAAGCTATAATTATCTGTATGGTATGAATCCAAGTTCTAAGCAGGATAAAAGAAAATATATACTTATTGATCCTTCATCAGATAATTGCATAGATCATAATACCTTGGATTCCCTTTCCCACATGTTACCTCCTAAAGCTTCTAATTTTCACCATTTCAAAAAATGGACAGGGAGAATATATGACCCATGACACATTTCACATTGCCAATCTTCCTCAGAATCAAAAAATATTTAGGTGACCTAAGGTCATCCCACATATGTATTGGAAATGAAAGAACAAAGATAAGGGACCTGTCACATTTGTACCAACATCTAGCCTAGGACCTAACCCTCTTGAAGGAAATGAATCATGGTTATATAATGATGACCATAATGATTACTATAAAAATGCAAAGTATCCTATTCCCAATATGATCATGGAGCATCATAATTATGAAGGAAGAGGCCTCAAACCAAATCAACAAGGAACCATTGAGCCAATTTCCATGACTAAGTATGAAAGACCTTATGGAATTGGATTTAAATCACTTGGAGGTGACCCCACATATCTTATTCAAACTCCATCACTAGTGACTAGTGATGATGATACCAAAAACAAAGTAGAGTCTGATCATAACCTCACTTTTGATGACCTAGATGAAACCAATTTGTTTGATAAAAATGCCATTTTTAGCCTTACCCAAGATATTCATCACAATCCATTACCATTATATTATCCCCAACTAATAGATTGGGACCAACAAGAATCTAATCTGGCAATTGATGAGTTCCAAAATGATGAGGCATTCTATGGTTTCTTAGGCATTAGAGACAATGTTCCATTGGGAGATCAAAAATTAGGCTTCTAAATCACATTAAGATCCTATAGCCTATTTTGGAGAGTGAGTGAACACCCTTATGCAAAAATAAATAAGTAAAATATTGAGGTCCCAAATTTAAAACCTCTTTGATATGCTTTTTGACTAGGGAAAAAGTAAAGATAAAGGCTAGTCTAGTAGTGAAAACTTGTTTTAGGTGCCATTAGATAAGGGTGTTCATTCTTATTTGAATTTATACCAAGAGACCACCGATGATGAACTTGCCTATGGATTTGAGTTTAATTTTGAGAAACAACAAGTATGTGATCAAATTCTCCAAGAATTTCTAACTATTTTTGTTACATGGCCAAATCTCCCATTAGGAGACTCAAATTCATCATGCCTAGGAGAAGTTGAAGAGTAAACGCTAACAGAGGACCCTGACATAGTCCAATAGTTCAAGTCACTGCCTACTATCCTAGAAGATAGTTTGACCCTCCTAGTCAAAGATATAATAGAGGTAAACATTAGGACTCTATCAAACTTGAAATGGATAAAATTAAGTACATCCCTCACTGAGGAGGAATACGACATTTTTATAGTTCTATTAAGAGAGTTTGTGGATATATTTTCATGGGCCTATTTTGACATGCTAAGATTAGACCCTACCTTAGTTCTACACCACCTTGTGGTTAATCTTGATGTCAAATCAGTAAAACAAAAGCTATGTAAGATTCATCCTCACATTATTGTATTAGTAAATAAAGAGTTGAAAAAACTCTTAGAAGTAGGATGTATCTGATCCATTGACTACTCTAAATGGATCTCTAATGTTGTACCTATTAGTAAAAATCTTAAAGGAATCAGAATTTGTACTGATTTTTGAGACATCAACAAATCTTATCCTAAAGACTATTTTCCCGTGCCTAATATCAACATGATTATCGATTCCATGGTAGGTTATGAATTTTTTTCACTCATGAATGGCTTTTTAGGATACAATCAAATTAGAATAACACAAGAAGATCAGCATAAAATAACATTCACCACTCCATGGGGAACATTTTGTTATTAGGTGATGCCATTTGGTCTTAAAAATTCTATATCTACATATCGAAGGGCTATGCCTATCATATTCCATGATATGATACATGATATTGTTGAAGACTATGTCTATGACATATTGGGAAAATCCAAGGCCAAGGCTGACCATCCAATAGTGTTATGTAGGATATTTCAAAGACTACAAAAGTACAAATTTAGACTCAATATGAAGAAATGTGTATTTGGTGTAACTTCAGGTAAATTACTTGGCTTCATTGTGTCTCATAGAGGTATTGAAGTCAATTCAAATAAATTCCATGCTATCACTGAGATACCACCACCAACCAATATAAAACAACTCTATAGTTTTTAGTGTAAGATCCAGTCAATCTAACATTTCATCTCTTAATTAGTAGATATGTTCCATCTATTTATACATCTTTTAAAGAAAGGAGTTGGATTCCACTGGGATGATGACTACCAAATACATTTTCAATAGATCAAAGATTATCTTGTCAATCTACCTATTTTATTACCTCTTATGCTAGGAAAGCCATTATTATTATACCAATAAGCTACTAATCATTATTTGGGTGCACTCTTATCTCAACATGATGACAATAGAAAGGAGTATGTTATATACTACTTAATTTTTACCTTGGTTACATAGGAACATAACTATGCACCTATTGAAAAATATTGCCTATCCATGGTTTTCGTAGCTCAAAAACTACATCATTACATGTTGAATAATAAAACCATGGTCATTTCAAAGGTAGATCCACTCAAGTATCACTATCTAAAGTATCTTTGTAAGGTAGAATGGCTAAATGGATCATACTTCTCAGTGAATTTGACATAGAGTATGTCAATTAGAAAGCAATCAAGGGAAAAGTTCTTGCAGATCAACTTGTTAGAGCACCTCTTATAGACACCCAGCCACTCACATTTCAAATTTTTGATGAATCCATCATGACCATCATGGACACACCCCTTTAGGAGCAACCATAGAAGCTATACTTTGATGGTTCATTCACTACACATGGATTGGGGGTAGGCCTCTTGCTTATTACACCATAGGGGGATCTAATCCCTAAATCATTTAGAATTAGCTTTCCTTATAGAAACAACATGGCCAAGTATGAAACACTTGTTGTAGGACATCAAAAATTAGTATAATGGAATAAATATCATCTTTAAGTTTATGGTGATTCTCAGTTAATCATAAATTAGGTTATGAATCATTTTCAGACCAAAGATGACAAGTTGGTTCCATATAAAGACATGGTCAATGCTCTTAAAAAGTAAATTGCCAATATTTAGTTTGAGCACATATTAAGGTCTAATAGCATAATTGTAGATGCCATGGATACTATTGGATCACTAATTTGACAAATAGATAAAGCTAGAGAGTATCATTTTTTGTCAAAAAATTGTCAGCACCAACTCATGAACCTTCAACCATTGTCATGATTTGTGATATTGTTAGTCCTAATTATATCCAGTACTTAGACCTTTACAACTACCTTCCTGACCAAGTTATACCACTTAACCTATCTCAAAAACAAACTAAATCCTTCATTCATCATTCCACTCATTATACTTTACTTGGATCCACTCTTTACCATCATAGTTTTGATGGAACTTTGCTTCATTATTTAACTTTAGCAGAGTCTATGCTAGTGTTAAGAGAAGTTCACAAAGGAGTATGTGGAGACCATGCTAGTGAGGTAGTCATTTATAAAAATATATTTTGTACTAGTTATTATTGTTCCACAATAGACATAAATACCACTACATATGTAAAGAAATGTGACAAATGTCAATGGTATGCTAATTTGATTCATGTCTTAGCAAAAACTCTGAAACTAATGTTGACACCATGGCCATTTTATACATGGGTACATGACCTCATTAGGAAGATTAACCCAATTTAATCTAATATCCATAAACATATCCTTACCACCATCGAATAATTCACTAAGTGGGTTGGATCTATACCCCTCACTTACATGACTGGAAAGCAAATTTCCAAATTCATCTTTAACCATCTGATCTGCCACTATGGTATCCCCTCTAACATTATATATAATAATGGAAGATCAATAAAGAACAAATATTTAGACTAATTATGTAATGTATACAACATTACACAACACTTTTCTATAGTATATTACCCTTAAGGTAATGGCCAGGCTGAGGTATCCAACAAAAATATTGTCAATATTCTAAAAAACATTGTCAATGATGCTAGTCATGATTAGCACCTCCAGATATTCTATGCCCTTTGGGAATACCATACCAATCATCATACCCCCATAAGAGCCACTCCATACTCACTTGTTTATGTTACTAAATCCATCCTTTCCATTGAGGTCAAATTGCTTTCACTATGCATCTCTTTCAAGCATGTCCTGGATGATCATGACTATCAAGTAGCTCACCTGTAAGATCTAGATCTACTTGATGAAAAATGCATAACCATGCTCAATAATGTTCAAGCATACCAAAATTGACTCAAAGGCCACTATAATTAGCATGTGAAGTATCCAACATTTGAACTTGTTGATCTTATTCTAAGAAAAAATAAAAGAATACCATGGTTGAGAAGAAACATAAAGGGAAATTCAAACCAAACTAGTTACGACCTTTCGTCATCACTACAGATTATGGAACAGGACCATATAGGTTTTCCACACTAGACAATGATGAACTTCTAGATCTAATGAATATTATTCATCTCAAGTGGTACTATTCTCGAATGCTAAGGTGTATTATTTGTAAGGACCATTTTAGTTATGCCTTTTTGTCACTATTCTTCTTTGTACACATACCATTCTTATATGTCTTCTTTGCCATATCCACTTTCTACTTCTGACCTATCAACCTAATGTATTCTAAAAACGTAGCCTATTTAACCTTGGTTTTTGTCATTCATTACATAGTTTCAACATCAAAGTATTTAATCATTTCATTAGTTTGTTTAAGAACTTCAAATAGAGATCATATTTTGGTATAGTATGATAGAAGTTCTGGTAGTTGCATCCTTTCTTTCTTACCACTGATCTTGTTGCTAATTATAACCACCTTTAGGAAAATTATTACCTTTGATCTATGTTTTTGTGTCCTAGTTATAACTACATATGGGAAAACTAGGGGCAACATTAAACCTTGATGTACCAACTTGCCACTTCCTATACCACATTGTGCCTTTATACTAACTATGTCAGTTTTGTTTGAATTGACTACTGCACTAGTTAATTCCTTTACTATAAGGGTAGAACTACAGTGACTTGAGGTCCTACTCTGAGACTATGTAGGTAACACTTGATGCTTGTTGAGTTTAGATCAGTCACCTTTTCCATGCTCTCATCATTTTGTGAGCACCCTAAGCCACACTCTCACCATTTATGAGTAACATAAGCCATGCCCTCACCATTTTGTGAGAAACCTAAGCCATGATCTCACTATTTTTTGAGTAATCAAAGCCACACTCTAACCATTTTGTGAGAAAATTTAGTTTAAATTCTCTTTCTATTTTTTATCTTAAACCATTTTATGTCTCATCATTCTCGATTGAGTTGAGACACTCTAAAATCATTAGAAAAGAATAAAAACATTGACCACTTCTTTGCCTTAAGGATTCTGGGAACCCCTACTAAGTTATGAGCCAATCACTTTTCATTTAGTTTCCTCATCCTTTTTGGCCTATTTCTCTCATGCACTTGTCATTTTTCAAGACCATTCCTATTCTTCTATCACATCCATTATATTTATTTTCATTAGTTATCACATTCTTCCTATTCCTTGGGAGAACTACATTTGGCTTGAAGTTTTTTATTAGATATTACATCCATAAAACTATGTAGGTAGCATCCACTTACCTATCACATATGGAGATAACTCATCCACCCCTTCCTTTTCTTTTATTCCCCCATTTTGTTCATTTGTTAAGTTTTCACCTATTTTATAGGGGAAATGTTCATAGGGTTTCTATTGCTTTGTTTGTTTGTCTATTTTTTCTTATTTTGCTTATTTGTCTAATTATTATTTTTCTTTTAGAACTATTTCCTTTATTCAATTTATGTGTGTGTATTGGGTGCTTCTTTGCTCACACTTACACTTAAATCCATCCATATTCATATGTTGACATTGTCATCATGGTTTCTATCATTGGGTGCACTATTTTCTATTGGGTATTAGATTATGGGAGTCAGTACTCATACATATTTTGGCCAAGTATTTATGTTGTTATATCATAAATTATACCATCACATGCTTCAACAAAACTCAACTTCAAAAAGTCTATTCAATAATCATAGCATCTGTTCAACATTGACATCCTGATTCACTCCCAATCATATCCCAAATAAAGTAATTAACCATAAAAGATTTCAACCTTTATTATTTTGGATGAGAATATCCCTACTATTATGTTGTTATAATTCATCATTACCCTCTATGTTAAGTTATCATCATTCTCATCCAATTTTATCATGTTTTCCATAATTAGGGTCCAATGCTTATAATCGTCTGTGGGAAAATCATTACACACTATCCCACCTGCATTTCTTAATGATTATAATTGCCTTTAGGCAAATCATTATGTTGTCATCACTTTATTATTTTTTCCTATATAAGGGCATGTTATTATATTGTTTGTCTATCCTAACTGAGGTAGCTCCATCTTCTCAATGATTATAACTACCTTTGGGCAAATCATTGTGTTATCATACCACATTGCCACTATCAGGGTACAATGCCTATAACCACCTTTGGGCAAACCATTATACACCATCCCAATTTCATTCTAAATTATTTTGACTAATTTTTCAATATTGTTATTTTTTCACCCCATCATCTTTCCTTTTTATGGTCCCCTAATTTCACTTCTTTCTTTTTGAGAGACTGTTCGCCAACCCACTTGTGCAATGATTCCCTTGAGGGGGCATCATATAGTTAGTTTATCATCATTGTAGTTGTAGGCATATATTACCTTTTAATTATTTAATAATATGTTACTATTCTTTTATCTTTCAATTCCTTCCCAAATAGGGACAAACTATAGACACCTAAAATTGGCCACCGATAACCTCCAATCAGGCTTTTGGCTAGTTTCCATCTGTAATGCACAATTAGGTCTAAAACACACTAAATTATGTAAAAATTAAATCTTAAAGTGTTTATTTTGTCTAGGGTATCACTAAATGGGGTGATGTAATTTATGGGCTATCTAACTTTGATCAAATCATTTCAAGTCAAAATGCTAATTTTGCATCCACGTGTTCTAGACTGCTCTTTCCTATCAAATATTTTGTATAAGACTCATGCCTTTGTTATTTTTTGGTAATATCCTACATGGTAATATGCATCCAATGCATCTAATGTGGACTTCTAATTTTAATCCAATCAAATTTAAGACCAATAACAAGACATTTTAATTAATTTGATTAATTTATGCATAAAGTGCTTAATCATGTTTAAGAGCTAATTAACCCAAATTAAGGCCTAATCAAGAATTCCATGGATACTTGTTGAATACTTTGTTTTGGAAATTAATATTGAATATATGCATCATCAAGTGACCTGATTTCTTGGGAAGACATTCTTAGGCCATAAATGCCACAAATATCAAGATTCATGCCTCCCATGCCTCATCAATGCCTTCCATGATGCCCTCCATGCCTCTTAATTTCCCCTTCTTTCAATTCATAATGAATATAATTACAAACTTAATTAAAAACAATGAATTAATCCTCAACCACACATCTTAATCTTGAGATGGATGATTGAGGTTGATTCTCATCAAATCTAAAAATCTATAAATAGGAGGCCTCACAACATCATTTTGAAGCTTAATTTGTGCAAAGTTATAATGAAATATTGGTTCCAAAAGCTTCATACAACTAGTTTTACCATGCTAAATTGATTCTAAGCCAAGCCAAGCCAAGGACACAAGGTACCAAGGAGAGATGGAGGTAGCCAAGCTTCCATTACCAAGGATTTCATGAGCACAAGCTGAGCAAGCCACTACTAAAAAGGCATTTGGAGCATCCAAAGAAGGCGAAGGAATTATTATGTTTGATTCCTTTCTTTTTATTTGTGTTTATCATTTGATTTTGTTAACTAATCTCTCCCTAGTGTCTAGACCTATAGATGTTATGTTATTAGTGTGTTTATTTTATTTTTCTTTCATTTTAGAACTAACACTATACTAACCATCCTCTCTTGAGTCAAAATCCTAGATCATAGTTGAAACTCTTTAACCAATGGATTAACTAAATCTTCATGTATCCAAATAGAATGTTGAAGAAGTTGATTATACCATTCTAATACATCACCAATGAAAATTTTGACTAATATCTTAGTTGTGTAAAATGTATTAGTTTGGATCCACTCTTTGTAAAGGTTTACAAAGGCTTTGAGGAATGAAGTAGGATCTTTAGTCCTATCATATTTGATAGTTTGAGTTATGTTACCAATATCAATGGATATAATAAAGGGAGATAAAGGCTCATTTTAAGTGGTTTGAAGCATATTGTTATTTAATATGGGTTGAGGAATAACATTACCTAAGGCATATCTAAATGATAATTATGCTTCTCATGGATCCTACACGCGTGATTTCAAAATTTGAAACTGGATGTAGTGAATCTGGAGGCTGGTGTGGCTGTGGTAACTACTACGAGTGGGGCTTATACTGTATGTGGGGGGAGGGTTCAGAGTGCCCCTAAAGCTGCAGGTGGGGGCTCTATTCTAGCCTTGCATTATGCTAATAGGTCCTAGGTCCTTAGTTCAGGTTTTGGTTTTGAGGGAAGGACTTTTGCGAATGTGGTTGCCTTCGAAGTTGGACTACATGATGCTCTGCCTCACGTATATTAGGGCCTTCCCATATTTCACCTATAAGTGCTTTAAAACCCATTAGGGTAACTCTAGATTATAAATTAGTGGAATAAATCTTCCAAAATGAAGAACAATTTTCCTCTCTTGCTGCTATTTTTCATTTTCGTGGCTTCTAGCCCTCTCTCATAGAACTACAAGACTAGATTTAAAGACCTGGTTGCCACTTATTGAAAATAGTGCCAAAATCATCCCATGTGCCAGGGTTTTTTTTATAGTATTGTTCCAATGCTCTGATGATAGGAAGATTATTTTGTGCCACAATAATTTTTCCTGGCAAGGTAGATATCCTCTATCCAAACCATGGCATAAGGATTTTAATCGTCTCTTAGAATCCTTTAATAAGATCCCTATCTTGGTGCAGCTCCCTTATCTTCCAATACATCTATGGCATGAGTCAGTTTTTAAAACCATTGGGAATGCTATAAGGGATTTTTTATTTGTGAAGGAAAGTATTACGGATTTTCACCATTCGACTTGCGCATGCTTTCTGGTAGATGTGGATGTTTCTAAGGGCCTTCTTGAGGCAATTAGCCTGGATTCCCCAAGGGGTTCCTAGACACAAATGTTGGATTATGAGAGGATCCCTTTTAGGTGTAGGAAGTGCCACCTGATGGGTCATATTGCTGCTCATTGTATAGCAGGGATATCCAAATCCAGACGACCACCTTCTTGGTGGACTGAGACTTCCTCTGAACATAACATTGTTAAACAACCTAGAAGCTCTGACTGAATCCGATTCTGATACTGAGGAAAGTATTCATTTTGAGCCAGTGGGTGAGGAGGAATCTTTGGTGAAACATTATAATAAAGTTCTCATGGAGGTTGTGGTTAGTAATCTCTCTGAGCCAGTGGTGGAGGTGGTGGTCTCTTCCCCTATTTTGGAGGATCCTCCAAAGAGCCAGACCTTGTCTAGTTTCACAAGAAATTTGTAGCGGCATTTGGGTCCATTGGGCTCCAAGGATCATTGTCTTCTGAGGCATGGGTTGCTGAGGCAGCAAAGTTAGAGGATGGATGGATAATAGTTAAGAGGAAGAAGTCTAGCCTTTGGTCCCCCCTCTAGATATGAATCTTTGGTTGAGTAAAAAAAAAACCTCAATTCAAAAGGAATATAATGGTCCCTTTTGCTGACTGGTTTTTTGGGGTTTGTAAACAGGTTGCTTTTCTAGTTTTCTAGTTACTGGTCTGGGTGGTTAGTTGTTAACATCTAGATCAGTGTTTTGATAGTAGTTTTATTTGGTCATATCTGTTGGTAATAGGTCCCTATAAAACCTGGTTTTGGTACTTTTCTGGAAACAAGTTCTTTGAAAACCTGGTTGTGCTTTATGGTTCATCTTTCACCTTGTTGTATAGGGTTTTAGGGTCCCTTCAAAACCTATTTTTACCTTAATCTAAAACATTACCTAAGGCATCCCTATGAGGTGGAGGAATATGATTAGGATTAGCTTGAGGATGAATAGTTGGAGGTTGATTAGCTACATTGATCAAGTGTTGTTGAAGTTGTATCATTTGTTTGGTATTAGAATTTTTAATGATGTTCATTTATTTAATAACTTTAGATAAGAGTTGGGTTATATTGGGAAGTGAGTTAGTGTTGGTTGGAGCACTCCCCAAATTAGTGTTAGGGGGAGGCTTATTAGAAGGAGGGTTATTAGTGGGATTGTTAAAGAGATTTGCATCAATCACTCCCACATTGATTTGGAGATTTGAGAATTGTCTTGATAAGTATGGAAAAGATTGGATCCATCAACTTCATCTTGAAGTGTTATTTACACCATGTTATATCTCATAGATGAAGGAGGAGAAGAGGTGCCCCGAGAGTGATGGTTCTCTTGGGAGGAAAAGAGAGGAAGGAATGAACATACCATATAGTATCTAACATGGATTTAGTTTTTACAAAAATATTCTAATAAGAGACCTCATTCTAACTAAATAGAGATGAATAGGATGCAAAAATAGAGAAATGGGTGATTAGATTGAAAAACAAGAAAAATAGGAAACAAAATTAGGTCGATTAGATTGACCTAGTGTATGAAACATGGCTTGCAGACTATACTAGATCAACTAGGTTGATATAGTGCAGTGCATAGAAGCCATAAAAATTATAGGGTCAACCAAGTCAATTGAGTATAGTGAACATGAAAAAATAAAAGATTGATAATAAGTTTTGAAATGAAACAAGATATTTTATAGCTAATCTAAGAAAGCAAGTTCAGAAAGGAAACACACATTCAAATAAATTGACACTAACCAATTTAATTGATGCACACAAATAAAAGTCTTACACTAATGTTGGATAATGAAATATTCTACACATATAATTGATCAAAGAGCAAGAAAACAACTTAAAATAAAAATTAGCTACTTAGTCAATCTAGAATGTTGATTTGTATTATTAAGAATGATTTTAAGTGTGAAAGGAAATTGGCTATATATCAATCTAAGGATAGTTTTAAGTAAGTTTAGGATGATAGGTACTATAGTGGAAATTATAAAAGCTTGGTATTGGGGCCTACCCCCTCACTTCACACACTAAAATGATAAGGGGATTAGGTACTTAGCCAAAATATACCATTAACTATGCTTTATACTTGACCAAAACATCAAGTCAGCTTCCCCATTAGTGATGAAATCCAAGTAGGTTGGCTTGGGTAGTCAAATGTTTAAATGCTTATTGATATTTATGTGGTTTCACTATGTGTGTAAAATAATAAAAATAGTGTAACTAAATGATTACTTGAAAACCACTTAATTGGACTATGTGAGCTTTTCTAATCATGCAAACAATTAAAAAGAAAGATGTGATTAACATATATGGTTATTCTAACTTTGAAACAAGGTATAATTGAGAAACTATATGGACAATCATATAGAACAGGGTCAATAGGGTCAAACTTGTAATGTGGAAGCAAATATGAGAATGAACTAGGTTGGTCAGGTTAATATAGTTATTCAAGACACACAGAACTAGGTCCATAAGGTTGACTTAGTTGACTGTGTAAGGGTAGTTTTAAAGACTACAAACTATGAAATGAAATTACTAAAACAAAAATATATAAAGAAGTAGAAACTCACCTAAGTGGTTTAGAGATAAAAATAGATAAGATTGTTGATGAATAACCTTGGATAAAACTATCAAAATCCTAAAAATTAGCTAGAGTTGGTCAACCAAGAAATACAAAAACTTGCTAAAAAAGTGTTGAAAATGCACTAGGCCAACCTAGTTGACCTAGCTGATTGAACATGAAGTCTAAAAATTGGGAAACATTATACTAGGTTAAGCTAATCGATCTAGTTATATGAAAAAAAATTTGCAAGTTTAAAACTTGTACTGGGTTGAACTAGTTAAGTTAGTTACCTATTCCTACAAATCTATGCAAAAAGATAAATAAATTGGGTCAACAGGGTCGATCTAATATAGTAAAAATATGATAAATAAAATGACAAATAGAAATGAAATAAGTGAAATAAATCTTATAAGGGTTTGAATCACATCAGGTTCACTAGAAATGTCAGGTTTACCAAAATGTATGCAATCAAAAATGAATCATGTCCATAAATTAATCCTAGATCAGATGGGATAGAACACACATACACTTATGATTGGGGAACATATACTTGTTAAGTAGAAGCATAAATAATGTGAGGATATTCTAGACCCAATTAGGGGATCACTTATCACAACACACTGTGTAAGATAGGGTTATAAAGCCTAGAGTCTAACACAATCACATAACAACCCTATAATATTCCTATGATTTAATATTTCACTAATTTTATAGTAAGAAAAGTAAATCTAATCTAGTGCACACCAAATATTTTGGCATAAAGTGGGGGTTAATAAAACAAAGAAATCAAAACATGTATAAGGAATCTCAAATAAATTAAGTATGAGTAACACCCTAATACATGAAATATGAAGAGTAATATTATTTGAGCCAATACTTATGCTACTTATATCTTTTAAAAGAGAGGATAATAAAGTTATAATATACTTACCTAAATGTGAACCCATTGAGACTCAATCTCTCCCTTGGACAAAGGGGATTCACAAGAGGTTATTATGGTTTGTAAGGATCACTTTGTTAGGCCAAAGCATCTAAGACCTATCCACAAGACTAGACTTTACAAAATAAGAAACCTAAAATAAGCCCCCTAAAGTAGAATGGTGGAAGAGCAGATTGTGAAGAAGCACAAGTGAATAATAACTCTTGATTGCATATTCTAATAATGACCAAAATAACCTTGCATACATAGGTAGGACTTACCCTAAAATCTTTTGGGAATGTCAGCTGTGCTAGGTCGACCTGGTCAACCTAGCACAATTTTAGGTTAACTCACTAAGTCTATGGTATGTTGACTGGGAGGATAACAAACCAAAAGAGAGAAAATGTCTGCAAACTATAATATGTCAACCAGGTTGACCTAGTATGATGAATAGGTCAAAAGGGTGCCAAGCAAGGAAATAAAGGATAAAAGAGGAAAAAGACTAGAAGACTATACAAGGGAGGAGAAATAGCTTAGGGAAAGGTTCTAAGAACTATTTGGATTGGTAACAATGTGGAAAAAAAGGAAAAAACTCCTATGAAACACCAAAGGTCTACCTATTCCTTTCTTGATGCACCCCTTAGGGCATGCACTCAGAGATATTGAGTCTTGATGAATTCTTACAAGATGTTAATTGTCATTAATTGATAAAAGTGTGAAAATATTATGTGTATACAAAATCCACTTATGCACACAAGCTCTCCAATCATATAAAACCTCTTATATGACCCCTTATACATGCTCAATAATCCATACTCATCCCTAAATATCTCTAACCATGCCAAAATTGAAGGCTAACCAATCCATTTTTTAGCACATCGGAACAAGCACATTGGACACTTTATCATTGTCACTTAGGTTATCAAAGAACTTTATCTACTCACTAGGACACCTCTATTACATCACCATGACATCATTAAAAACTCTCTAACAAATAATTGTAAGTGGATTTGTGAATTTGAAAAATGTTTCAAAGCTAAGTGATATCTTAAGATGTCATTAGAATACTTATGATCAATTTATAAGATTTGATTGAACTTGTCAAAATATAATGTATAATTATAACAAGGTTTGATTTGAATTATTTTCTTAAAAAATGGGATAGACGACATGTTAATAATGATTTATTGAACATATTTTAACCAAATTTGACCTTGAAATATCTAAAATGTTTGATTTTGATGTAGTATTTTAGTTTGATTCAATTTTGGCTAGTCCACAGTTGACTTTTAAAAGTTAACTTTGGTTGAATTTTAAAAGTTGACTTTGGTTGACTTTAGTTTACTTATTGAAATATGAACTTAATAATATTTTGAAATTTGGCCTTAGTTAAGTTTTGAAAGTTGATCTTAGTTGTATTTGGAATTAGAATTAGAATTTTTGGTTCAAATTGAACTTGATTAGAATTATTATGAAATAAAAAGTGTAATGATATAATGGATATAAATTATCATACCAAATGGGAAGTATAAAACTCTATAATAGAAAAAATATGATCTAAAAATTTGGTAAACTCATTATTGTGTGAGTCTAAAATGATGATGTGTTTTGACTTTGGATACTTATAACTTGTTTGATGCGTAATATGTGTCTCACAAGACAAGGACAAGACAAAAAATAATAAAAAACACACACTCAAATCAATCCCTATCTTTAGTGAAATAATGGGTGTGTAATGAAACTAAAATATGCATGAATACCTCATTTGAAGTGGTAACATATTAGTTTCACCTAACCCTCACTTTGAGTAGTACATCACAAAATCTTGCGTGAGATTGCTTTCACTTTAAAAAAATCCACTTATCATGTCTAATCTCATTTATCTTCTTTAATTCCACCCTAATATCACCCCTTATAGTCATTTATCTAATATCCCCATTCATTATATTTTATTCATGAACCTTATTACTACCCCACCAATCAATTAATCCCTCAAAATCATGTCTTATCCCATCCTAATCTATCTTATCCTTTATTTGGGAATTTAAAATTCCCATGGCCCACCTACCCACCTACATAGCCTATTCTTAGGCTCTCCTACACCCCTAGTCCCTAATAATCCCCTACCTAATCTTAAATAGTTCCTAAGAGGATTTTATAATCCTCTCTAACTTGGCCTCTTCTCTCTAGAAGCCTCTATTCTAGAAGCTTCCAAAGATTTTTTAATTCTTCTAAAATTCATCCACCCTTGATCCTCATGGATCAAGTTTGAATATAATCTAGTGATTATCTTCCCCTTGGATTATTTATATAAGCCACTCCTTCATGGCCAATCTATCAATGAAGCTCATGAAATATCCATGTCAACTATTAAAGACATAAGATCTCTATGAATCCATGTCGATCTAACAATCCATAATCAAAATCATGAGTCAAGCCATCACCATGTCAAAATTTTGAGTCTAATCCACATGCTAAATTGATTTGAAGATCTTGGAGAGAGGATAGTTAAGGAAATGAATCAGTAAGATCTTCATCATCTTTTATGATTTGATTCCATAATCTCTTCTATTAGGTAGATTGATATTTTGGGTGTTTTGATGTAATTTCATAATCAAATCTAAATGGCTAAAAATTTCATCTTAATTTTGGTGACTAAAATGATAAATACCCTCCTAATTTAACATATTTACATCATATATGTTTTTTGATATCTTTTAGGACTGATTAGCTAAGTAACAAGAACTAGATTTTGTCAAATAATCACCTAGGTGAATTATGGTTTTGCTTTACAAAACCACTTATTTACATTTGTGGTATTGTCCTTGGGAGTCATGGTTTTGTGATGACCAACAAATTTTAACCATTATTGGCTAACAAATTTGTTTTGAAAGTTATCACTTTTCCACAAAATCATAACTTTATAACTATCGGCATTGTCCAAAAAGTCATATTTTTGTTATCTAAGTTGTGATTTTGTGTTTAATAAACATTTAGAATTTCATTCAATTCTACATTAATATTGTATTTTATTTTGTATATGTCTATGTCATTCTAATTATAAGGAGGAAACATAATCATCCCAAATTTTTATCAAAAAAACAAATTAAACAAAACCCCTTTTCCCTCCTGCTACAATATCACTGATCTCAAAGTAGTGATGTTGTATTAAATTAATTGGTTTTGTTTATAAATAAGCAATTTTGTCTTACTCTAATTGGTCTAAACACATAATAAGCAAATATTTAATCATTTATAAATAAATTTGGCCTCTCAATATATTTTATCCCTGTATATCTTTTATCACATCCTTTTTTCCTATTTTGAGTCTAGATTGTAGAATCTTAATTGTTTTCCATCGTGTTACAAAATCATTAATTTTGAAATCATGTTTTTGCAATAAAAATCATGATATTACCTTAAATCTTGTAATTTTTCAAAAAAAAAATGCATTAAACACTAGTTGTTATCCACTATCTTAAAATTCATGAATTTACAATCATGATATTACATACAAGTCATGATATTACACTTATTGGTCGTGGTAATGCATTAGTTTGACTGTGTATCTATAGTTTTGTCCTCTAAAGTTGTGATTTTGCACTCATTTTTGACTTTGAAATTATTATTTTTAGTGCATTTTTAGAGTCATTTTCAATGATTTTTGAGTCAGTCCAAGCATCCCACAAGGCCCAAATTTACTTTGGTGTTGAGGGAACTTCCCCTCAACCCCACCCTATATCGCAACACAAAGCATGCCTAGGGTACTACCCCTAGACCCTGTAATGGGATTTTTCCCTTGACCCTATAAGGGGAACTACCCCTTAACCCTAAAAAGGGTGCTTTCACTTGATTCCATAGGGGTATTATACCCCCAAATCCCCACATCATGGCCCCCTCAACTAAATAAGTTATAGATCCAAATCATTATTTTTTTCAATGCCTTTTATTAAGGCCTATTAGACTAGCATTATGTTTCTTATATGGGTAAATCTAGTGGTTATTTTAAATTGATAAAATCTTCTTTTTTAGGTCATATTTTTGTATAACATCTTATCTATATATTACCCTTAAAGGTTATCAATCAAAACTACTAATCACTTGTCTTACAGGTTACACTTTCACTAGTGCCAATCAAACTACTAACTATTTTCTTGTAGTCCACCTATAAAAGACATTTTGGCATATTGAAAAGCATTTTATCTTAGACTCTTCATCATTTTAATCACTTTGTTTAAAACGTATTGTCTAAATTCATTATATATTCTTATATATATTTGATCTTGTATATATCTCACATCTAATTAATTGGTTAATTTATCTCTTTTTGGCCTGTTTGTTTATCACCCAAGGACTACAATCATGTATTCTCTCCTCCTTGCATCCTTGTGGTAATTATTTAAGGATCAAAAACCACCCATAAACACTCCAATTCTATTTTCTATGGGAAACATGATGTGGAATTAACACCCACACACTTGTCATGGTCTTAGGGGGATAATGATTGTGGATTTAAACACCACACACTAATCCACACTCTATGTTCTAGTGGAGTATAAATATCAAGGAAAAATATCATTAGGCTAAGTGTTTGACCCCATATAAGTCATCCGTGAAGGGAAAGAGTTTATTTTATGAACTAGGCATTAGACAATACCCTATATAGACTTGGGCCCCATTGTACCTAGTTCATATTAGGGATGTCCCTAAAGAGCCCATTTAGCCTAACCTAGACACTTTCAGCCATAACAAGGGTCCTATTTCTAGAGTCACTATCAGCTCCCAAGTGAACATCATGTATAGATAGGGTTGAGAGTGTTCAAGATTATTTTTAATGGGTCACCAAACTATTACCTCACCTATGAAGCCATTATATTATGCAACTATTGGGTTACACTCCCATTTAATTTACTAGTCCTAGGTTTATGGTCTACTTGTTTGAGTGTGTGTATGCTAAACTAGTTTTATTTGTGATCCATGTCATCCTTTCACCCAAACCTATATACACATCTATCTAGGTATTTTATGCATATAATCATTTTTTATATCCTTTCTTCATCAATCTATCATTTTGTATATCCTTATCATCATCTTATTATATATATTATCCTTGTACATCCATTTACTTATCTCATCCTAATCCCATACTATTCTACTCCTATTAATCAATCACTTGTCATATCCCTATCACCTACATATCCTAATCAAGTATTTTCATCCTTACATCACATATTCTTCACTTAGACTTAACATTAATCATCCCCAACATAAATTTCTCACTTGGTCTACTTTGTCTATAACCAATCTTGATCACCTCCTAGTATATTCTCATCTATCCACATCACTTAAATATCCTAAATTATGTCTTTTCATCCACATTTTATCCATAACTAATCATTTATCTTGATCTTGGCTTGCCTAGTCACCTTGTCAACCTAGTCCTAATCATAATCCAATCCAACTCATCCCCTTGTCTATACTAGTTATCCCATCAAATTTATAGTCATACATTATTCTTCATCTATATTAGAAAAAAATTATCTTCATCATGGTCCTCATCATTACCTTGCTTGTGTTTAATAAATTTTGAATCATACACATAATCACATTCATATCAACTTATCAATCAAATCATTTGATCCTTTTTAAGTCTATCATCTTAGTCTTGATTTACTCTTAATCTAATCAATCCAATCAAAATATTGATCTTGTTATAGATTACCCAATCAAATATGATCCCCATTATCAAAGTCTAGCTCATATCCTAATTGGTATACATAAATATTGTCTTATCCCATCCAACATCTCATATCATTGAGTCAAACTTGAAATCAGAATAAAGCAAGCCTTCATCCAAATTTGTTCCACGTATCCCATCTTCATCCTTTTATCTTTCCATTCAATCCCTTGTACCTATAAATTTGGGATAGTGAACCACGTCATTTATACTTTATCCCATCCTTATCTATGGTGTCTAAAATAAAGTTGGTAAATACCTTGATTGAAAAATGCCTCATTGACAATATGGATATGCTCATTTCACAATTCCTTGAGTTGAGCACTCAATGATCTATATAATTCAATTCCATATATCTAACCTTACCTCTCGTCTACACCCATTCACGTGTATCCCATTCAAATCCTCCATCCACTAGCCATAGCCAGTCATCTACTGTTAGAGGTACAATCACTGGGGGTAAACTAGTGAGCCTAGAAAATTCAAATTCAATTGAAATCCTTTCAAGTTCTTAATCAATTACCATAAACATTCATGAAACATAAACAACATTCATATAAATGAATAAGAGAGATAATGCAAGATCAATCACATAACACATGACATACATGGGAAACCCTCTTGGAGAAGAAAACCCACTGGAACCTACAATTGGAATACTATCCTATAAAAATAATATCTTATTTAGACCAAATACAAAATATCAAGGAATTACCATCCCTATTTAGTGAGACTACAATCCCATAAGGTGATGCCACACTTGTCTAGTTGAACTGCAACAACAACTAAAATTATAGAAATTTTCACCTTGCAAGGAGGATAAAACCACCTTAGATGCTGAGATATGAAAAAAAAGCCTATGAACACATCCAAACATTAACTAATGTCTTCAACACCTAATTATGGACCTCTACTTATCACTCTTCACCTTCACTCGCATTCAATCTCCAAGAGTATTATTCTACCAATAGAATTATGACCAATAGGTCATACAAATAGTCCTCAGTCTATTCTACTATTTATCTCATCCATAAGAAACTATACCCATCCTTCACTCCATAATTCAAAAACATAATACTCTCTCAAAACTCTCCCAAGTCTCTCACTCAAAGTCTATAAATCACCATCTTTGATTTCACTATTTATAGAGAATTTATGATCATCATCATATTGGTTAGAAATTAGGCATGAATTAACCCTTAAGGAAACTATCTCATTAAGACATAGATCAATATAATCTTCATATGTTGTCCATATCATCTATGGGTCACCCTTAACCAACTACACCTTTTAATAAGGCCCTTATAGCTCTTATAGGTCTCATGGAGACCTATTCACCCATTTAGCACATCAATGAACAAAAAAAACATATGAATAATTAAGAATGAATATACCAATTAAATATGATATATAGGTCCCCCTTAAGATCCAAAAACCAAAATATTTCCCTTCTTCTTAAGCACATTTCACTCAAATAACATTTTTTGCACATAGTCATTATGGACAAACACATAGTCACCTTCTAAACCATTATTCATACTGCATATAATTTCTCAAACCTTAAAAATGCATGTAGATCATCCTAATTCAGTATAGAACACTACACAATAGATAATTCACCATTAAACATTGAAACATTATCTATATAATCTCAGTTACTCTTCTCAAGTTACTTGTAGAACATGCATGAACACACAGTCAACTTTAAACCTTCATAATTATGACTATACACACTTTAAAATCTTCAAATTAGGTTTATTAGATTCATCATTGATTATATTAATCTTTTATTTTTAAATTATAAATAAATTCATCCTAAATAAAAATTTATGGATGAAATATAGAGCATTATTTTTCCTTTGTTAAAATCAAATATTCAAATGCCAACGATCACAGTTAAACCTCGACCACTTGCCTTCATCTCATGCTCTCACTCATCTTGGTAAACCATGATTATTGATATTATTGGAATTTAATTTATCTTTAAATTATATTTATGTCATTAAACATCTAACATGTTGACCACTTTGACTTACCATACACCTAGATATTCAACTGTATGATCACGCACTCACTATTGATCTTTATCCTTTACCTTTGCTCAGTCATTAAACAATGTGTAATTATTTACATATCATTTATTATTAATATATTTGAGAAAATATGCTCCATATATCCCCTTGATACTTTCTCAAAATTTACCTCTTGTAAAATTGACTATGGGGACCCTTGTAATCTATCTAAGAAACCAAATTTGAGCCTTAATAACTTTTTCTACGCTTTGACACATGATCTAAAATTTTGACCATATTATCTCCCCACATATGATAATATATCCATATAAAAATAATATCCTATTACCCAAACCTGTGTTAGATATTCCATCATCAACATGATCACTCATAATTTTGTTCCATAGAGCCAATTATGCCTGTAACTACCTAGAAAGGCCAACTTTGCTCATGCATATATTTTGACATGCTTAATTGCATGATCTAAAATTTAGTGAAAATAAATTAGGATAAAAAATAAACAAACCCATATGTTTAAATTACCCTAAAACATCCACACTTGTGAGATATGATACCATCAAAATGCTTACTTGGATTTTCTTGCGACATTGTAAATTGGTTAAGTAGGGAAAACATAGTCAAACTACTCAGGAACCCAAATTTTCACATGCATACCTTTTATAATGATACATTGCATGAACTAAAATTTGGCACAAATAAACTAGGTAAAAAAATCAAGCAACCCATATGATCACCTTCTCCTAAAACATCCACATGTGTGAGATATGCTACCATCAAAATTCTTACTCAGCTCTTTCTTTCCTTATGCAAATTTGGATAAGGGAAAACACTATCAAAAATCTTGGGAGCCCAAATTTTCACTTGCATATATTTTGATGCTATTAGGTGCATTACCTGATATTTATCACATAAGAACTAGGCATAATATTGAACAAACCTATGTGACCATTTCTTCCTGACTCATCCACACATGGCAATGGTGATGTCATCAAACTGCCTACTCAGATTTTTTACCACTAGACCCAAAGTGTCTAGAGAAAAACTATGGACAACCAAATGAATTCCACTTATGCACATAAGCACTCAAATATTAGGAAACATCTTATGGACCTTTTGTACATGCTTAATACTCCATACTCATCCTTAAACATCTCTAACCATGCCAAAATAGAAGATCAACCAATCATACTTTAGGCATACTAGGACAAGCAGATTTCACATTTTGTCATTGTCACTTAGATTATCAAGGCAATTCATCCACTCACTAAGGCAAATTCATGACATCATTGATAACTCTCTAACATCTACCCCTTCCACTATCAAATGGAATCCTCTCTTGTCCATCTTATCTACTACTAGTCAACCCACCTAGTCACATCAATAACCATATGATCCAGAGTACAATGCTTCCACATCTGAAACATGAAGTGAAGATATCCCTTACACTTATCTTCCTATATCCCTTTAATCCCTCTTTCACCAACGTGTTGATGCTAACATGATGGTCTACCCACTTATACGACAACCTAATCTCACCAAGCTTAAGCCCTCTTAGCACAAAGCTAACCAATAATGTGTATCTTATTTAAATTGGGGCATGATATAGATCAATTTCATAACTTCAAAAAATATGTCCAAGACATCGTCTACCATGATGACTAAAACTTTAGAATTAATTAGATGAGTCTACATCCATGGGTGAACAAGATGAGGTATGTCAAGATTCCATTCCCGATCATGATTGAGTACTTCCCTCTCTAAACCAAGGTCAAGACACCACATCCATATTTCATACTCCCCCTATCTTTGAAAAATTCTCCATTGAAGATGAGTCTATTCCCCCTAAACCTAGTCCATATAATTACTTCCATGGCCCTATCTTTTTTGAATTCATTTCCCCCTTGTTTTCTTATCAAAGACCCCACATTAGGAGGTCATTTGTAGAAAATAAATTCTCTAATAGTAGTATCATGATAGACTTATAATTAGATTCAATACAAGTGTTATCTACATCAGCATCATACTTAACACTAGTATTCAAATCAAATTCTTCATTATAAATATTATCCCTCATAGATGTTGTAGCAAACAAGGACTATGCATTCCCTTTTGAAGACACCTCTAATTTAGATGTATATTAGCCACCAATAATATCATTTGATCCCAATCAATATGATGAAGTCATAACCAAGTTTTTATAGGCTTTATCTATTAAAGATAGTTGAATTGGATCTAATCTTGTATCAGATGTGTATCTTTAAACTAGTCCTAGTGATCTTTTTGTTGATCTTGTAAAAGATCTTATTTGATGTCAAAATTGGGTCTCTTAGGAACCTCTATGAGGACCATGCTACCCCATCAACACTAATTAACCTCATCAATCCATCTTCATTACCTTCATCCATCATAGACTACATTCTTCCCATTAATGATCATTTAATCACCTCCCTCTATAAGGATGATTAGGCACATGCATCAATGGATTCTTCCTTGATAAATATAACATGTTCCACAAATACAAAGGTCCAATACCATATTACAAAAGTCATATATGATGATCAAATCACCTTTGATCCCATAGGTCACAATCAAGAAAAATAAAATCATCAACCTAATCCAAAATTATCTTCCCCTAGTGAAGCCCAAAATTAGGTACTAAGGGACTATCAAAGTCAAAATAATCATTATCTATCAAGTTAAAAAAAATATATCCTTTGGTTAAGGGCTAAATTTAGGCACTAAAGAGTATTCAATAAATAATCAAGTCTGATAATCAAAACAATGTCAAAAGCACTATTAGTATGGCTGATAATATTCAAAAAATTGGATCAAATATGAACTACAAAGTCAAATCATCTTGGATCTCTTGTAGTCTTTTGTCACATGGCACTAATAAAATATAGAATGTCCATAATCTCCAATGATTTATGTGACTACTATTCCCATTTTATAATCATCCCTCATACCTATCCATCATGACCCTATCATCTATTCAATCCCCATACACCCCCATCAAGATCTAATCCAATCCATAATTCACATCACCTCATTGGGAAGCATTACCTCTTATATGGATGATGAAGACACCTAGTCTAGATATTTGGAGGGGTCTCAATCAAGCATTAAAAAAGGTTACATGTACCCTAATGCATCTAGTGGTGACAACATTATCCTAGCATCACACATCTCTAGAACAAGTGTTGGTTAAAGATCTAACAAGTGTCATCATTCCTACATATTGTACCCATATCTAATAAATTGAGATGCACCAAAGTTAAAAAAAATAAAAGTAAAAAGTAAAAAAAATAAAAATAAAAATAAAAATAAAAAATAATTCATACAGTGGTGAAAACCAATCTTTTGGTGCCTTGGTCAAGTACCATGATGAAAATTAGTTTCCAACATCATGGTAGAATAATATACTATCTACATTTTACCTCAACACTTGGGTGAAAAATCCATCCCTTGTAAAACCCATTCATTTCATATCACCCATCCATGTCATCCCTTGGTCCATTATTCCTACCCATCATTTGTCATCATATCATGCATTCTATCTCTCAATCCTTCCTAGCTTGACCTCAATAAATATGTGGAAGATGTATTGATAAATGTTCTAGAATCATTAAGGGATATCCTCCAATGGACACTCAATAAAATATAAATTTGATTATTTTATGATGTGGTCATTAGAAATCCCTAGTCCATTCTTCCTCAATACCCATCCTTTTTTAGGCACAATCCTCATCCTTTTATCATACCATCCATCAGTCTATTCATCCTTATTTTGGTTGTTAAGCTTGGTGTTCCCTCTACTAGTATCCTCATTTGTATCGTGTACATACATATCCCAAAAATACCTAAAAGTGAAATGTTGTCAAAATCCCTAAAAATTAGACAATCCACAAAATACAAATACATCTAAGTTGTCTTGTCATCTTAGTCATCTCATATTATTGTTTTTAGTAGCCTTATCCTAATCATAGTCCCTCACTACCCCAGATCCATATCCTTATCCAAATCTTTTTCCTCATCTAAATCATTAGTCTATTCCAAGTCCATACCCTATCCAAGTTCCTATTAATCAAAAAGCACATCATCATCATAATGACCAACTAAGTCCAACTCATCACCTAATCAATCTTCATGAATTAGAAAAGACATAATAACACTACATGTGGATACTTGTGTGTGATACTTGTATGCTCTATATTGTTTGACTTGTTTGTACCATGTATATTTGATTATCTTATGTTTTTTATATTTTTTTATAATTTTATTGCATCATGTCTCTTTTTGTCTATTGAGAAATGAATGAGGATGACATGATGACACCAAAATTTATGTTTATGCTTTTAGGTGCCCTCAATGATGTAAATTTGACGATTTCCCCTTTTCCTACACTTTATCACACTATCCTCTTGATCATACTAATATCATGGGGAATAATGGCAAGTGCCATATCTAAAGGATTTATTATATTATGATGAGCATTATTATAATTATGATGGCTTGATCATTTCTTATAATCCATTTAATCATCTGACATCCTATATTTGACCAATCATCAAAGTATAATCATTCCTCCTAGTCATGTTATCATCTTGTCTAAATCCTAAATTCATTCATATATCATCTCATATAATATCCTATCATTCATTTAATGAAAAATATATCATCTTTATAGTTATCCACATCTAACATCTCAACTCAATTTTCAGTCCAATAATCACACTTAACATCTATCTAACAACTAACATGTCTAACATTTAGCATCCTCCTCCTTTAGACTCTCTTGTCATCTATCATCTAGTCTATATTATATTAACATGAGGTCTTTTTAGAATATGTAGTCAACACTTAGTCACATACCATGTCTAAGGTCATCTTAGACACTCTATCTTCTTTCCCATCATACATCATTGCATTTGTCTTTTCATCCTTACATATTACATCAATCAAATCCTTGATCTAAAATTTCAATCATTAATCAATCAATTTATTGATCAATCACCATCCCCATAATAATCTTCTTAATATTTTCATAAATCATCCACACATGTTGATTGGGGCTAAAAAATCATAACATCCATATTTTCTTTCATTAATCATCCATCATCACTGATTGGTCAATTTATCATCTACCACTCTCTTACATGGATCCCTTCTAAGGGCATCACATTATGGCTCATTGATTTGATGCATTAAAATCTAATTATTCCCTTGCATATTTTGGTCACTCTATCATATCATTATTATTTTTCATCTCCTTCATCATATCACTCAAATTCATAATTGAGATACACTCATCATTCACCTTATCAAATCCTTGTCTTATCATAGCCAACAAATCTCCCTTACATGCATTCTTTCTTGGCATATTTTGAAATTTTGTGTCCTTTTATCCTATCATCACATATTATGGTTTATTCCCCTTAGTATGTGTCAATAACCTTGTCATAGCAATTCTCACTCCCTATGCATATGTCTTTGCCAGGGGAATCATCACTTTATAGATCACTCCTTAGGTTGAGTTCATTTTATTCATCATTTATCTCACATATTGCATCCCATTACCTTATCTATTTGTCAAACCACACCCCTCATTTCCTCTTTTGAGTGGCAATCCATCTCATTTTTCCTCACATATCCCATTAAGGGGGCATAATATCCACTAACATCATCTACTAACATTCATCCATAAAATAGTTTTTTTGTGAAAGACCATTACTCCTTCCACTTCACTCCTACTATGTCCTGATTCTACCCTATGACAAATAAACCTTTAATCCATTTATTAATATAGTTAATGTCTAATTAACATTACTTTAATTTTTGAGCTTTAAGACATATAATGTATTGGGATAGTAACATTATTGATTAGATTATATGACTGGATAAATATATGTTATATTCTATACATGGTATTAGTATTTTTTGCATCATTGGTGATATTTATGATGAATCATACTAAATACCTACTTGTTTTGAGGTGGATAAAGGATAGATCCTACCCTCAAAGTTTGATGATGGAGAACATCATTAGAGAGTATTGGCTAGATGAAATGATTAGGGGAATATCAGTGAAAAATGCTAATGACCCTACACACATGCACAACATAATTTAAATGTTATTTGCATAAAAGTTTAGTGTGTATTGCTTGTGATTATATTTGTATGTGTGAAACTATTTTTAGTATGCATCTGATTTCTTTAGTCTAATTGACTTGATTTTTAAATTTAAATATGAAAAATAATTATTAATTGTAATAAAATTATTATTATAATAATAAATATTATTATCTATAAAATAAAAGGCAATTATTGAAATAATTATCCTTGTAAATATTATTTTCTTAAATTAGAATTATGCATGAGATTTACTTGAAAATTTAGAAAATAGATTTTATTATTATTTTGTTAACTTAGCATGTTAGTTTGATAAATTAAAGTAAACTAAAATAAATTAGTAGAAGTTAATAAATTTATAACTTGAGTTAAATATAATCTTGAACATCTATGCAATAATTTACTTAAAAATTAGGAAATAGATTATTGAGTCAACTGAAGTTAAAATTTAGAAAAAAGGGGGAAAAAAAATAGCTTACATACAAAGGGAGTAGCACAGATTTTAGAAGAAATTTTATTTTATAAATTGAGATGAATGATTGTGAATTAAGGACACACATAGGCAGAGAAACAAAAAGGAAGGGAAATAATTTGGAAAAAGGGACTTAGAAGGAAAAGAAAAAAAAAACCTCTAACAAAATATATAGGTAGGTTTCACATTAGTCAAGTTATCCAGCATTTAAACTTGATAACAATCTAGAAGGGGTTGCATTTCACATCAAAATGTCTATGGCTAGTATGTAATCTTTTATTTCCTACATTTTGCTTATAGCCTATATATATATATAGTTATATAAACTTGATATATATATATATATATATATATATATAGCCTATATATATATAGTTTCTTGTGGCTAACATTCAAATTGATAATGGCATTTTATTTTCATATCTTGCATTTTTAATTAGAGACCTAGCATTGAATATTGGTTGATAAAATATATTATACTCTTGGGTAGTGTTATAATTTTATAAACCATCATTATTCAAGTTATCCAGCATTTAAACTTGATAACAATCTAGAAGGGGTTGCATTTCACATCAAAATCTCTATGGCTAGTATGTAATCTTTTATTTCCTACATTTTGCTTATAGCCTATGTATCTTTAATTACCATGAATTTGGTATGATGTTCCATAAATATGAGGTTGTATTTGTATAATAGTTGTGTCAAACCACATAATTTACTTTGAAACCTATTGACTGCATAAAATATTTTCCAGCAATGTTAAAGCTTATGAATGGCTGCATTATATCCTCTCCATAATCCTGTGTATTTTATTTCTTTTGGATAGTATAATTTTATTGGCCATATTTCTCATACCTTTGGTATCATTTTAGTTTTATCATACCTAAATTTTGATTTATAGGAAAGCATTTAATATCAAAGGCTTCATCCTCTTTTGAAGCTAATTATTGCTTTTTTATAGTCTTGCATTTTATCTAAAGAGAAGGCATTCCCTATAAGACTATGTTCTTTTTTTATAGTGATAAGTTTTAATGATTAAGTGATGTGTTTTATTTTTAATCCTACATTTTTACCCATTTAGGTAAGATTAATTTTAAATTCCTTATTCCTATTATGTCTTATTATAACTTCCATTGGCTACGTATCATCCTTTTAAACCTATGTTGTTATTTTATGACCTGCATGTATTCAATGCTAAGTTTTTATTCATATTGGTAGCCTTGAAATTTGTATAGGTAAAATAATTATTATCTATGAAAAACTAATATATTACTAGTAATAGAATATAAATTATGATCCATGATTAAAACATACATGGATGGTATGAAAACTTGGAAAAATTGTGTTTTTTTTAATGTGATTAAGTATGTTCTACTAGTACAATTGTAGGTTCATAACACATTTGGTGAAATAAAATGATTGTTCAAGATTATTCTATTTATAGTATAGGAAATAATCTATATGAATCTTGAAATGTATTCTATATTATATATATGCTTATTTTAGAATACGTATTGGTAATGATAATAAGTAGTGAGATGGGTTTCACTAGCCTAGGTAATACCTCCAATAGATAATTTGATCAAGTGGTGTGTTCAAAAATTGACCAATCTAAATGATCATATATTATTTAAAAACTTTGGCCAAAGTAAGGTAGATGTACATTTTCATTTCATATGTTTCATTTGTATGTAGTGATATATTATGTTAAAATGAATTTCTTTATGGTACACTATATGTTATTAGAAATCTTACAAAACATGGGGCACTAGCATGTCTCACTGGATTATCACACCATTATATTTACCTATCTATAAAGGGAGGGACATTTCCTAATAGGGGATTATGTGGGGTATCATTGGTCCATGGTTAGTGTGGTAATGTTCTTGTATTATGCTCTCCTTCCCCACTATAAAACTACTTAGAGATGACACTTGATATTATCAATGATACATAATTTAGCATGACTTGAGGTCTGAAGAGCTTGGTATCTGTTATTGTATTAGGATATATGCCTTAAATAATGTAATTATATTATGTACTTGTATATTTTAATAACATTTTTTGTATTTTTAGACTAGTCATAGATGTGTCCTATGATGATTACTTTCCTTGAAGTTTTATAAGATGTATATTATATGAAGTATTTGAAATTGAAGTACTATTGTTCCTAGTTATGATTTAGCTATATTTTATTATTTAATTTTTAATTTAAACTTTAAGTTAATTTTTTAATTATTTTTAAATAAAATCATTTATTTTTCTTAAGTACAACTTGAAGGGTTGTCACATCGCTACTGGTAATACACTTTCAAATAGGGGTAAAATGTATACATCTAGATTCACTCACTTCATTTATCATCACTTATATTACTATTATTTGACACTTATTTCACCTATCTTGTCTAATATCATTTATCTCTTTTAATTCCATCCTAATATCACCTCTTCTAGTCATTTATCTAATATCCCCCTACATTATATATTATCCATTAACCTTATTCCTAACCCACCAATAAATTAATCCCCATAAATCATGTCTTATCCCATCCTAATATATCTTATCCATTATTTGAGAATTTTAAATTCCCATGGCCCACCTACCCACCTAAAATAGCCTATTCCTAGGCTTTCCTACACCCCTAGTCCATAATCACCTATGTAATCCCCATCCTAATACCCTACTTAATCTAAATTATCCCCTAAGAGGATTCTAGAATCCTACAATTCTATAATCCTCTCTATCTCGGTCCCTGATCTTTATAATCATTTATTTTATAGGATTCCAAGGAATTTTTGTTTCCATGTAAATTCCTCAAACCTTGATCCTCATGGATTAATTTTGAATGTAATCCATTGATTCTACTACCCTTGGCATATTTATATAGACCACTCCTCTATGGCCAAACCATCCATGAAGCTCATGAAATCTCCATGTCAACTATTGAATCCATAAGATCTCTAGGAATCCATGTCAATCAACAAATCCATAATCAAAATCATGAATCAAGCCATCACCATGTAAAAATTTTAAGTCCAATATTTTCATTCCACAAGATAAATCTCTTTGAAGATCTTGGAGATAACCTAGTTGAGGCAAGGAATTGGTAAGATCTTATTTATCTTTTTTGATTTGCTTCCATAATCTCTCCTATTAGGTAGATTAATATTTTGGGTGTTTTGATGTAATTTCATAATCAAATCCAAATTTCTCAAAATTTCATCTACAATGACAAAAATATTGAAATTAAAATTACATAACATATAATGTAATTTATACATATCTGAATTATTAAACAAAGATTGATTACACTTATTAAATATAGAAATAACCAAGAGAGAGGGAACCTAGATGATATTATATTCTATTTTTATCACTTCCTATACATAGCCACTTGAAAATGATTTAAAATGGCTTTGTTATTATTTGAATTAGGGAATAAACTAACAAAATATGCTAGGATGTTATCTATGAGGCCTAGACACTTGTAATAACCATTACCATTCACTATATATTAGTGATATCACTATATTTTTTATAGTTTGTTATGACAAAAATCATTATTAATCCATGTCTAGATGATTTTTTTATAATTTATTGATCTTGATCTTATGAAAAAATATTGATTTTTCTTCATTTTCCTTAGAACTTGGCTCCACCTTCAACACTTGACCTAAAATAATATGATATAATATGGAATGGACAACCCCAACCACTACTTATTGAGTGATTGATAATTTCCTACATTCACATACTTTGAAGAGGGATAAATTTTCATGTATCTATATAACCTATGTGTATGTGTGGTCATCATGTTCCAATTGAATGCAATGCAACTCTTTAGATTTTGAAACTTGACAACCTAGAAAATTGATCTTGTGGTCATATTTAGACTTGGTTTTTAGTACTAGTCCATTTTAATGTTTTTATATTTGAATGATTTTTGATAGTGTCTCAAGGATGTACATATGGATTTCTCAAGATTTTCCATGTTGAATATTATATAATAGATATTTGGTATATATGAATGGCCATAGGCTTGATATGTATTGGTAGATGACTCTTTATGTATTTCCCCCATAACTAGCATGTCAAACATGTGGGATGAGCTAAGGGAGAGATTTTAATTTAAAAAAAATCAATTTGAGGATCTTGGGACACTAACTATAATCATCAATGTTTGACTATTGTCAGCATCATCCAGGAAGGAAAAAAAAATGACCTCAAATATGGGGATAGTATACTTAGGATAATAAAACATTACGGCATAGACCAAATATATCCTAAATATGAATTAAAATTATTTGACTTGACTAATTCAATAAATAGATAAATAGATAGGAAGGAATGTGATCAAGAGTCAAATGTGTATGTATAAGTAATTTACATCAAATGTATTTCAAATTTAATGTTACCAAGTGTCTAATACCTAATTTAGGTGTCTAAAAATCCCCCCTTTTAGTTTGTTATTTAAATTTATAGATAAAAGGGATAAAATAAATAAATTTGGCTCCTGTATATAATCATAATTGATGCTAACATGTATGCTAAAATTAAATATCTCAATCCATGTAAAACCTACTAGGAACATGTAGAAATCAATTCTCATTCATGATATAAAAATACAAAATAATCTAATTCATTGAAATACATGAAATTTAAAACATTCAAGAAATGAATACACTTGTAGGTACACGAACCCAGTTGTCACTTGAGCTCATTTGAGAATTATATGAGGTGATTATTCCCTAATGAGATGCCCCTACTAAACCATGGGATAAGAATCATAAATGACTCAACACTCATTAGATACTAATAAATGATAAAAAGTTGGGTGATGTATGACCTCAATTTCACTACTCAAAATATTAACATAACTCTTTTTTTAGATCCCCAAAATAGGTTCATATGTCAATTTAAAACTTTGCATCAACTGCTGTAGATGGATTTTAGACTTAAAGTGATTTCATGGTACCATCAATACATATCATATAAATATAAAATTGTGTGCATGAAAGAATTTAGGATTTAAAAATCTATAATATCTACCCCAATCTAAACCAATCTGAAAAACTTGTTCAATCTAGCCCATATAATCTATCACATTTTCATAGAATATGTCAACTATTTTTTATAATCATGTATAAATACCCACATATGCTCCATATGTGTATTAATATGTCCCAATATAAAATTCATATTATGAACCAAAATATGAACCACTATCTATTAAGGCTTGAATTTCTAAGATAAGCCCATTGTAGGCCATCCTTTTGAGATGAGGGATGAAGCCTAAAAGTTCACTCATCTAAAATAAAAGTGTCATCATGTAAATCATGTGTGTTAACATGATAATATTATGTCATCATATGAATATTTAATCCTTCACACACATATGAAACATGTGGCCCAAGGCATATAAGTGTCATGTCAATTAGATATATCTACTAGGCATGTATTAATAATAATTATTTTAATAATCACTCAACAATAATACACATTGATTATTCATGATATAAACCATGGAATCACAAAAAATGGCATAATGCGTGATGTCAATCATAACAACAAGATTAACAAATAATCATAGATGTATCCAAACACATACAATGATCATGAAGCCAAAAAGACAATTAATAAATGACTCAAATTTGACCCAACATAGATACAAAATGACCATGAAATAGACTATAAGATCCTTAAAACAACTAACACATGACATGACAACATGCAATCAATGTAGTCATAGAATCATAAAATATATCAGTCAATGTAAAACCCATTGTATAAATTATCACACATCAATCACCATATAGTTAAAATTCAATGTAATGCATAATGGTCACAAAATAAACATGAAATATAATACACAATGTAATATCCATCAATTATCGTACTTAGAACAGTGAATCTAACATGAAAAAACAACACACACACACATTTAACAAGAAATAATAGCCTACACAATCAATCCATGTCATCATTGAATACTTAACAACATAATATTCATATAATATAACACCACATAGATTATGCACAATATAAATCCATGTATAAGTAGTCTAAGTATCTTAATATTATCAATGTAATACTCATAAAGAGATATAACATGGAAAAGTGTACCAATATTCCCATATAAATCTAGAAACCATAGTAAATTATGAGATATTTATCTTTGTGTATAAGATGATATTCATTATGGAACATGTATAACATCCTATAGAACCAAAATAGGATGTGATTAACTATGTAAAATTTTATATAGAACCTAAATAGACATCTGATGTAATGGAAATTGAAGCATTAGTATTCAAGGAAGGTAAAATACCTATATCTAAACTATTTTCATAGAATGAGCCCATATTGGTTGTATAACAATTTGTGGTGGAGGTGGTAGAGTAAATGTCTCTAGTTGAATAAGATACTCATATGGAATACCCATAACTTTTACCACTCTTTTTATATATATATACTTTGCACATTGATGTACCAAAGAAGATAGATTATATATCTTATATATCCATGGATGTAATATTATCATGTCAAATTCCATAGTATTATGTAAAACCAAGAACCAAGTAGAAAATTTTGAATACCATACAATAAAAAATAAAACAATACCCATAATATGGTTTTGTCTCTTTCCATCAAATCCTTTCATTATATTTTTCATGTTAATTAGTTCCTTATGTGTGTACCCAAGACTAGTAATCAATGTCATAGTGAAATTTTTTTCACTTGACCCATTATCAATCATAACATTGTTAAGAGGATGTGATTCAAAGTAAATGTTCCTAAATAATTGTGTAGTGATAGAATCAACATCAAAAATTTCATATTGATTGAATGTGATATTATATTTATGTGCTTGTGTATCCCTAGGTGTAATAATAATACCATAAATAGGATTTTCCTTCTCTTCAATATTATAGGCATATAAATTTAGATAAGCATACACTTTGTAATTCATAAGTAACTTTGAATTGGTATTTATTCATTTTATCACATTATTTGGAAAGGGTTCAAAATATATATTTTGAGCATCACATTCATATTAGGTTATACCATCATATAATTTGAAGGTATGTTAACATAAATATCCTCAATAACATGGTCATGAATTATATATTGTGTCTTATGTATTAACCCAAATTATCATTTCATATAGTGATATGCACACCTATGCCAATCAGAATATGTGTTGATATCAAACCCATTTTATCATACCCTAGTCATATCAAGTTCTTATTGGTGGTCCATTTGGAAAAACACACCAAATGTATGAATAAAAGGAGAATAAATTTCAAACTCACAAGGACTACCCCTTCCCTCACACCTCTCTTGAAAGGAATCAGGCTCGATGTCAACTTGCTCAGGGTCTTTTTCTACTAGGTCATGGTGAACTAGATACCTTAGCTAGATGATGTAAGTTGTTTCATATAAATGGCCTATTCAAAATGAACTCTAATATACACATAATGAACTTAGAATAGGAAAGACTCACATCATTTATATATCTCAATGAATTCCTCACTAATAATCACTTTTCTTCAACATCCTATATTTAACAATGCTTTAAAATGAGATAAGTGAGGGAAAATCAATCCAAGTGAAACATGTAAGCATTGATAGTTGATTAGGCTATTCTAAAACTAAACTAACAGGTTATAAAATATGTCAAAATATAAAGGGTAAAGAGAAAGAGAAATGAGACTATAATGTAATATATATAAGTCTATTTCATTTGGTTAGAAAAATCCCATAAAACCCCTCTTCTATGTAACCAATATTCACACACCCATAAACAAATATGGTGCTTAAATTCTGAGGAAAAATTGAATATGAAGAAATAAGGGAAAAATTACCATATTAATTCTAAAATTATAAACACTATCCTCACAACCTTTTAATTTAAATATATTTCATAAAATAAGCAACATCTAGGATTCACCCTTTTTGGCTGAACTTCTTCAAATTATTATAACTCATAGAGAAAGAAACTAACTAGGAAAGAAAAAATAGAAAGAAAAAAAAGTTCATGGTTATTTTATTCTAGCCTCTAAATATAAAATTAATGAATCATTATCATAATTAATAACTACTATTATATAGACTATCAGTCAAATGAGTCCCCATCTCAACCCATAAACTAGTGGTTATGACAACTTAATGAGTTGGGTCCACCTAAGTCTAAGGTTCTATTTTGATTGTGATCAAAGTGCCATGGACCATGATAACTAAATTAGTCTTTAATACTATGTAATTTAATTACATTGGGATCCTTTTTGGAATCACCAATTGTTCATGTTTTGTGTATTTAGATATCACACATTATTAAGGTAAAATTTGTCTTTTATGACATTTGTTTGGTATAAAAGTACACACCACTAATTGGTCAATGCCACTACCTAATTTAATTACAATTTTACATCCCATGATCCTCCTACTATTACAAATAAATCATGTCTTGATTCACCTAATTAGATTAGACCCATAGTCCAATTAATGGGTATTGATGGCCTTGACAGGTTGAGATGAACATCAAATTCAAGCACAAATTCTTTCATGGAGGGCCAAGTATCCAACTCAAGAAAGCTACACCATGTGGCCACTTATTTATACATAATAATTTTGGTGTAACTTTTATGTTTTGGGACTATGCTACATGGTATTAATTTGTTTCTTGATGACTTGGATGAGGGTCATAGTTCACTTCAATTTTTATTGGTTATGGTGCCATAAAATCTTGACAAGTGTCATAATATTTCCACCCAAAGCTCACTAGTCCCAACTCTATGTTCAATGTGCTCTGATTGCTTTAGAACCATGATATATTGGCATATGGCCCCATCTTAGGCATCCAAGGCTCTGCTATTTATTTAATCTACATTAATTATCCTGGGGTCATGAAGAAATAAGATCATAACATGTGGCATTATCCCACTTACCCTCTCAATATCCTACCTATCTCAACTATCCCACCATCTTAGGGATATAGTGAAGTGAGATATTTACATGTGATAATATCCCATTCACATAGAATCTAGATAGATAATGCAGAAGTTACAAACCACCTAGGGATGTAGGGAGACTAGATCTTGTCACATGGCTACATCTTGGGAATCTAGGTCTAGAAAGCTTGAAAAGAGAAGGTAGTTATTAGGATTTATTTTTTCAAATAAAATTAGCTAAGTAAAAGTGAAAATAAAGGCCTACTTAAGGTAAAATATACATTAACCCATTATAAAATAAAAATATACTAAGTACTTAATATAAAATAGTAAAAACATTATCCATATAAATACAAAACCAAATTAGAAATGGACCAATCTCATACATATTTAGTGAAGAGACAACTACCTAATTTGGTAAATTTAAAGCTAAATTATCCCATTCCTACATCTAATTTGATAGTTTTGATGGAATATATTACCATAAAGTTTAATTTTATGAATTACTAATGTGGATGCTAGTGTGTAATCTAGTTGGAAGGTAATATCATGTGGCATCTCTACATTCATATAGGGTTCAATTCAAGATTCCCCATATACTAACTATTATGTATCTAAGATGTAGTAAGATTATGCCACATGACATTTTCTCGCTCACCCTAGAGGTCGTAAGCCCTAACTCAAAATATAATAATTAATGAATATAGTGGGGACCTAAGATTATGACAAGTGGCATCATCTTATACATTTGAGAGATTGGTAGTCTATTTGATGTGCATGGATCACCCAGTGATATGAGGAGGCTAGATCATGACACATGTCATCATAAAAATTATCTAGATCCTTAGATGCAATTTGAAAGTGTACTAAATATCTTTGGGCCTTGTAAAAGTGATATATCACCATGTGGAATGATATTTATTATTTGGGAGCTTGAGGGTGATGCCCAATAATCAAGGCATATTGAGTAAGGAAGTGGAATGATGATAGATGTCTTCATCTAAAGCATCCAAAATCTTAGAGATTCAGCTCTATAGTGTAAAGAGCTTAGAGAAGAAAGGAAATAGGATCAAAACATGTGTCAAAATCTTGTGCACCCAAGAGGTTGAAGACTCCCAAAAACATACTAAGACTTAAAGAGTCCCTACGGAAGAGAATGAGTGATAAGTGGTTTCCCCTCACTTGATCGAGCTTCACAAGAAAGGAAGTAATCATTATCTTGTGACAAAATAAAATAGTGGTTATTTTTAAAATATAAATTTTACATAAAAATGACTAAGTCCTAAGATAAAAGGAAGGAAAAGGTTATAAGATTAAATAAATAAATATAAAAAATTTGCCAATCTAAAAGCCTAGTTAAGGCCAACATGAATAAAATGATTAAGATGAAGAATAAATCTAATTGATCACAAAGTTATTTTTATTCAAAATAATGTAGGAATAAGATAAAAAAGGGATGAATTTAGTGGACAAAATAGTCCCATTTGGTTAAGATACAATCACCTTAGTCCATTCTCAAGAAAGTGACTAAGTCACATAATGAAGCCATATGAATACTTAGCCCACCAATTAAAATTAAATACCAAAATGGAATAAGATGATAAGGAAAATATCATAAAAACTTGTCAATATATAAACAACCAAAAAAATATAAGGAAAAATGGTCTAATGGATAATCTTGAAATCATTCTAGAACATGACTCAAGATAGAACAAGACTTATTAGATTTAGATGAATTCAGGTGATAATATAAGTAAAGTCCTAACTACACACCCTTTCTTGAACCAAGTATACATAATGAATATTTTAAGTTTAAAATTGGTTATAATATAAAAGTAAAATTTAATTATATATTGCAACAACCTAAGGACCTTTGTGAATCATAATAATAATTCAGATAGGCATGTTATTGCTTGCATAACATGCCCTAATTTCATCATTGAAATCATGGAATCTCTTTTTCTATGGATTATGGTCTTTTGTTTTAATATATTTTTCCTTAGGCATATTTAATCTATTGATCTAATTTGAAAATTGTCCCTAGGGTGTTATAATATGAGATTTAATATTTCTTTTTGTTCTAGCCAAATCTAAACTTAAAATGCTCATTATATGTACTTGGTTTAAGGATCATTGGAGTTAAAGCTTCATTGATATTAATATTTGAATTTACATGATTATACTAAGTATTTTCATATATTTTACTTGTTTTAGAAATGCATTAAATTTCCCATTTTAGGACATTTCATCTTAGATCTATTCAAGTTATCCAACTATTTTAGGGGTTTTCTACTTCTTTTCTAGAGAATTTTAATCCATTTCTACTTCATTTTTATTTAAAATGACTAAGCATTCATATAATTTTATTTTTTTACTTAGTCATTATTCATAAAAATATACTTAATTAGATTTAATATTGAGTAAATGATTATCTTTTCATGGGTTTATTATTACACTTAGTCGCTTTTATATATTTTGGACTTAATCATTTTATTTCAAATTTCATATTAAAGTCCTAATGATACTCTCCTATTATGAAGGGTCTTACCACTTATTACTCATTTAATTCCTTGTTATACTTATAGACTTATTCAATTCTCAAATCTATGAGCCCTAAGTGAACATGATCTCACTAAGTGGCATGACCCAGTTTTGCAAGGTCCCTAGGACCATTCATACATGTTCCTTTTCTCACAATATTCTAGATACCCAAGATCTCCCCAGTCATCATGATCTATCTTCCTAAGGTCCTCAGTGTGAAAATAAGATTGCAATAGGGTTGATTAGTATTGTGTTAGTGAATAAACCAAATTGATCAAAAACACACTAAACTAATACCCTAAGCCTATCTCAAATGAGGAACTTAGTTAAAAAAAAATGGAAAAAAAAACTAAAAAATGAAAGAAAGACCTTTCTTCACATTCCTTGTATGCTCCAAAATTCTTGTTGTAGTGGCTTGCTCAGTTTGTGTTCATGAAGTCTGTATCAATGAAGTGTGGCTACCTTCATCTCTCCTTGGCACCTTGTTTGGCTTTGACTTGTCTTGGCTTGGATCAATATCTGGGAATTGTAACACTAAGATGAAATTATTTTTAATGAATTTTGGAATTATAATTTTGGCTTATGAGAGATTTAAACTCAATAGATAAGGCCTCCTATTTATAGATTTTTTAAAATGGCCAGAGTCAACTTGAACCATTTATATAAAGATGGAGATGTGTGGCTAATGATTAATTCAATTATGTAATTTAAATTAATAAATAGGCTCATCAATATTTGTGATGTATGAGTAATAAATAGGTATGGATGGTATTAATGAGGCATGGGAGGCATGAATCTTTATATTTTATGCATTTATGGCCTAGAGATGTCTTCCCAAGAAATAATGTCACTTGATGATGTAGATATTCAATATTCATTTCCAAAAAATAAATTATTCAAAAATTTCCATGGAATTATTAATTAGGCTCATGATTTGGCTTAATTATCTCTTTAATTATGATTAATTACTTTGATACAAACCTTAGTCCTCTATGCACAATTACTTAAAATTGGTCAGAATGTCTTGTTATTGGCCCAAATTTTGACTGGATTAGAATTAAAATGTGATGTCAAATGCATTAGATATATTATCCCATTTAGGATGTTGCTAACATAAAATAACAAAGGCACATGTCTCATGCAAGAGATTTGATAGAAAATAGTAATCCAGAGCACCCAAGTGCAAAATTGGCATTTTGACTCGAAATGATCTAATCAAAGTTAGCTAGACCATAAATTATATTATCCTATCTAGTGATACTTTCAAAAAAATTGGCATTTGAATATATTAGTTTCAAATATTTTAATGTTTTTTAGTGTTTTAGTCCAAATTGTGCATTTTGGTAGGAATTGGTCAAAAGCCTGGTTAGAGGTTATTGGTGGCCAATTTTAGGTGTCTACAGTTTGCCCCTATTTATAAAGGCATTGTAAGATATAGGAATAGTAAAATATTCTCAAATAATGAAAAGGTATTGTATGCCTACAAATTCAATGATGATAAACTAATTGCATGATGCCCCCTTGAAGGAATAGTTGACACAAGTATGTCAGCAAATGATTCCTAAAAAATAAGTGAAATGAGGGGACCAAAGAAAGGAAAATGATGGGGTGAAAAGACAATGAGTTTAAAAAAGTAGTAAAAATCATTGATAATTAAATTGAGATAGTGTACAATGTTTTACCCAAAGGTGGTTATAAGCATTATACCCTGATAGTGGTAATGTGGCATGAAAACACAATGACTTGCCCAAAGGTGGTTAAAATCATTAAGAAGATGGAGTTGCCCCAATTAGGATAGATAAACAAGATAAAAACATGCTCCTGTATGGGCATGAAAAGTAAATTGGTGATAACATAATGATTTTCCCAAATGTGGTTATAATCATTAAGAAATGTAGGTGGGATAGTGTGTAATGGTTTTCCCAAAGCTGGTTATAAGCATTAGACATTGATTATGGCAAACATGACTAATTTGTATGTTGATTATGATAATATGATATTTAGTATAAAGATGAATTAGGATAACCTACTAGTAGGGAGATACTCATCTAAACTAATAAAGGTTAAAATTCACTCATTGTTTAATTACTCTATTTGGGATATGATTGGGATTGAATCCATATGTTGGTACTGAAGAGATATCAATGCTACCACTGATGAATAGAATTTTTGAAGCTGAGGTTTATTTTAGCATGTGTTAGTAGGAATCATGGTATAACATCATGAGGACTTGGCCAAAATATACATAAGGATTGACTCCCCTAATCCAATACTCAATAAAAAAAATGCACCAATGATAGAAACCATGATGACAATGTAAACACATTAATATGAATGGATTTAGGTGTAAGAGTAGGAAAGGAATCATCCAATGAATTAAAATATACTAAATAAAGGCATCAATACATAAATAAAAAAAATAGGCACACAAAAAAATAATCAAAGAAACAAACAATTTAATTTAAGCCACATGAACATTACTCCTAGAAAATAGGTGACAATTTAAAAAATGAATAGAAGGGGAATATAAGAAAAGGAAGGGGGTGGCTAAGTTTTCTCCATATGCACTAAGAAAGTGCATATTACCTACATAGTTTCATGGATGTAATATCCAACAAAAACTTTAAGCCAACTATAGTTCTCCTAGGAAATGAGAAGAAAATGATAATAGATGAAAACAAATAGAATAGACATGATAGAAGAATAGGAATGGTCTTGAAAACATTGCAAGTGCATGGGAGAAAAGGATTGTATTGTAACTTAGTAAGCATTCTCAGAATCTTTAAGGCAGAAAAGTGGTCAATGTTTTTGTTTTTTCTAACAATTTTAAAAATGTTTTTTGAAATTTTTATAATATTTCAACTTAATCAAGAATGACAAGATACTAAATGGTTCAAGCTCATAAAATGGTGAGAGTTTTACTTAGGTTTCTCATAAAATGGTAAGAGTGTGGCTTAATTTTATCACAAAATTATGAGAGAATGGCTTAGGTTTCTCACAAAATAGCTAGAGCATGGCTAGAAAAGGTGACTGAGTTGACCTCAACAAGTATCAAGCACTACCTACATAGTCCCAGAGTAAGAACTCAAGTAATTTTAGTTCTACCTTATAATAGAGGAATATAACTAGTGTAGCATTCAATTCAAATAAGATAGGCACAGTTGGGATAAAGGCATAGTACAACATAGGAAATGGCAAGTTGGTATGTCAAGGCAAAATGTTGCCCCTAGTTTTCCAATAGGTATTTATAACTAGGATACAATGACATAAATCAACAGTAATAATTTTCCAATAGGTCATTGTAATTAGTATCAAGACTGATGATAAGAAAGTAACAACAAACAAAGGATGCAACTACCAAAACTTCCATAATACTGATCCCAAATACTATCTCTATTTGAAATGCTCGAAATAACTATTGAAACTAATTAGATTCATTGGTGCTAAAATTGTGAAACTAATGACAAAACCAAGGTTAAATGGGATAGGTAGATAGGATTCAAAACATGCTTGGTTGATATAATGGAATGGTAAAATAGATAAGTAATAAGATAAGAGGAATGATAAGAATGATATTCATACAAAGAATAAAAGTGATAGAGTTGCACAACTAAAATAGTCCTTATAGACCATACACCATAGTGTTCAAGCATAGTACCACTTGTGGTGAATAATATTCATCATCTTAGGAATTTCATCTCTATTTAGTGTGGTGAGACTGTATGCTCCTAATCCATAATATACAATAATGATGAAAGGCCCTATCTAGTTTGGTTTGAATTTACCTTTATGCTTCTTCTCAGCCATGGTATTCTTTAAGAACAAGATAACCAAGTTAAAATGTTCTATACTTGACATGCCATTTGTAGTGGCATTTTAGTCAATAATAATATGCCTAAATATTATTGAACATAGCTATACATTTTTCATCAAGTAGGTATAGCTCTTGTAGGCAAGCTACTCGATAGTCATGATCATCTAGGACATGCTTGAAAGATATGCATAGTGAAGGTAACTCAACCTCAATAGTAAGTATGGATTATATATCATAAACAAGTGAATATGGAGTGGATCCTATGGGGGTATGGTGATTGTTATGATATGCCTATAGTGCATGGAATATCTGAAGGTGCCAATCATGACCGACATCATTGACAATATTTTTGAGAATGTTAACAATTGTTATGTTTGATGCTTTAGCTTGGCCATTAACTTAAGGGTAATATGCCATAAAAAAATGTTGTGTGATGTTTTATTTAGCACATAGTTTATCAACATAATTTTTCTTGAATGATCCTCCATTATCAAAAATAATTTTAGAGGAGATGTTGTAGCAGTAAATGAGATGTTGAAGATGAACTAGGAAATTTGCTTTCCAGTCACGTAAGTGAGGGGTATAACTTTAAACCACTTAGTGAAATATTTTATGGTCATAAGGATATGTTTATGGCCATCAAATAAGGTGGGATTGATCTTCCCAATTAGGTCAACGTCCCATGTATCAAATGGACATGATGTCAGCATTGGTTTTAGAGTCTTGGCTGGGGAATGAGTCAAATTGGAATGCCATTGGCATTTGTCACACTTATTTACATGTGAAACTACATCTACATCCATTGTAAGCCAATAATAACTAATACATAAGATATTTTTAGATAAAACTACCCCCTAGAGTGGGCTCCACATACTCCATGTACTTCTTGTAATGCTAGTGTAGATTCTACTGAAGTTAAATAATGAAGTAGATTTCCATCAAAACTATAATGGTAGAGGGTTGATCAAAATAGAGTATAATGAGTGGAGTAATGGATAAAGGATTTTGTTTGTTTTTAGGATAGGTTAGGTGGCATAACTTGGTCATGAAGACAATTTTAAAGGTCTAAGTACCAAGTAGAATTAGGACCAACATTATCACAAATCATTACAATGGTTAAAGATTCATGAGATGGTGCAAACAAATTCTTAATGAATAATTAATACTCTCTAGCTTTATTTATTTGTCGAATTAGAGATCCAATAGTATCCATGGAATCTATAGTTCTATTACTATCCCTTGGTATATGCTCAAATGGGATATCTACAATTTGTTGTTTTAGAGTATTAACCATAGCTTTGTAAGGAGCTACTTTGTCATATTTAGTTTAGAAATGATATGTGACCTGATTAATGATTAACTAAGAATCACCATAAACCTTGGGATGAGATATGTTCCACTATAATACCTATTTAAGTCCTACCACAAGTGCTTCATACTCAACCATGTTATTTATACAAGGAAAATTGATTTTGAAAAAATTAGGAATTAGATTCCCCTGTGGTGTAATAAATAAGAGGCCTACCCTTGATCCATGTGCAGTAAATGATCCATAAAAATACATAGTCTAATGTTACTTCTTAAGAGGTGTGTCCATTCTGGTCATTATAGATTCATCAATAAATTGGAAATTGAGTGGTTCTATATCAGCAAGGGGTACTTTAACAATCTGATCTATAAATACATGTCCCTTGATTGCCTTTTGATTGACATACTCTATGTCAAACTCACTAAGAAGAATGATCCACTTGGCTAATTTTCCTTGTAGATATATTTTATATAGTAGATACTTGAGTGGATCTAATTTTGAAATGACCATGGTCTTATTGTTCAACATGTAGTGTTGTAATTTATGAGCTATGAAGACCATGGCTAGATAAGATTTTTCAATAGGTGTATAGTTGTGTTTATATGTGACCAATGTATGGCTTAAGTAGTATATTCTATATTTTTTTACATTTTCATCATATTGAGCTAGAAGTGCCCCTAAGGCACTATTTGTAGCTGATAGGTACAACAAAAATGGTTTTCTTGGCATATGGGGTAACAAAATAGGTTGATTTGCTAGGTAATCTTTTAGTTGCTAAAATTCTATTTGGTAGTGATTATCCTAGTGGAATTTGATTCCATTCTTTAAAATGTGTGTAAATGAATGACACTTTTTTGATAACTGAGATATGAAGCATCAAATTGACTAGATCTTTCCTTGTAAATTATGGAGTTGCTTCAAAATGGTTGGTGGTGGCATCTTTGTTATATCTTGGACTTTATACAAATCAACATAAATGCCTCTAAAAGACACTATGAAGCCAAGTAATTTTCTAGATGTTACTCCAAACCCACATTTTTTTAGATTCATTCAAACTTTTTACTCACGCAGTCTTTCAAATATTCTACATAGTATTGCTAGATGGTCAACCCTAGTTTTTTATTTGCCTAGTATGTCATTGATATAGTCCTCAGAAATATCATGCCTCATATAATGGAATATAATGGTCATGGATATTTTGTATATAGCTCCATAATTATTAAGACCAAATGGAGTTACTTGATAATAGAATGTTCCCCATGGAATGGTAAATGTTGTCTTGTACTGATCTTTTGGTGTTATTCTAATCTAGTTATATCCTAAAAAGCCATCCATGAGTGAAAGCATCTCATAACCCAATGTGGAGTTGATGATCATGTAAATATTAGGCAATGGAAATTTGTCCTTAAGGAAAGTTTTGTTTATGTCTTGAAAATTACTATATATTTTGATTCCTTTAGGATTTTTTCTAATAAGTATAAAATTAGATATCCATTTTGAGTAGTAAATGGATCAAATACATCCTAATTCTAAGAGTTTTTCCAACTATTTCTTTACTAATACAACAATGTGAGGATACATCTTTCATAAATTTTTCCTAACCATTTTGGAATTATTATTTACCACCAAGTGATGTAAAACCAAGGTGGGGTCCAAACCTAGCATGTTAGAATAAGCCCATGAAAATGTGTCTACAAATTCTCTCAATAGAGTTGTAAAGACCTCACTTTCCTCCTTAGTGAGGGATGTTTCTAATTATCCCTTTTGGGTATGATGGAGTCCCAATGTTTACCTCTATTATATCTTTGACTAGAAGGGTTGATCCATCTTCTAGGATAGTAGGCAAAGACTTGAACTATTGGACTCTATCAAGGTCCTCTATTAGGACTTGTTCTTCAAATTCTCCAAGGCATGATGAATATAAGTCCCCTAATGGGAGATATGGCCATGTGACAAAAATAGTTAGAAATTCTTGAAGAGTTTGATCAAAAACTTATTCTTTCAAAAAATTGAACTTAGATCCATAGGCAAATTTATCATTGGTTGTCTCCTAATCTAAATTTAAAGAAGAATGAACATCCATATCTAATGGTGCTTAAAACAAGTTTTCACCACTGGATTGTCCTTTATCTTTAATTTTACCCTAGTCATAAAGCACCTCAAAGAGCTTTTTACATTAGGACATCAATATTTGATTTATTTGTTTTTGGCTAAGGGTGCTCACCCACTCTCCAAAATAGGCTTCAAGATCCAATGTGATTTAGAAACCTAATTTATGATCTTCCAATGGAACATTATCTCTAAGTCCTAGAAAATCACATAATGCCTCATAATTATGAAATTCATCAATTGATAAATTGGATTCTTGTTGGTCCTAATCCATCAGCTAGAGATTGTATAATGGAAATGGGTTATTATGAATGATTGGGCTAATGGTACATATGGAATTATTATCAAACATGTTAGTCTGAGCTAGGTCATCAAATATAAGGCTATGATTGGAATTTGCTTCATTTTTAGTATCATCATCACTTAGTCACTAGTGATAGAACTCAAATAAGATATGTGGGGTCACACCCAGGTGGTTTAAATCTAAGTCCATAGGGTCTTTTGTATTTAATCATGGAAATTGACTCAATGGTTCCTTGTTGATCTAGTATGAGGCCTCTTCCTTCATAATCTTGGTGTTCCATGATCCAATTGGGAATGAGATATTTGGTGCTCTTATAATGATAAGCCAACTTGTCATTATATAACCATGATTCATATCCTTCAATTAGGCCTTGTTCTTGCCCAAAAATTGGTATGAATGTGACTAGTCCTATATTATGAAGTTTATATTTAATTTTTTATTTTCAATGCATGTGTGGGGTAAATTTTGGTCTTCCAAAGGTCTTTGGATTTTGAGGAAGATTGGAAATATGAAAGGTATAATGTGTTCAATATTCTCCTAGGCCATTAGCTAAAATGGTGTAATGACTAGAAGCTTCTTGAGGTGGCATGTGGGAAAGGGAATCTAGGGTATTAGGATCTATGAAATTATCCTCTGGAGAATCAATAAGTATGGCATTTCCTTTATCCTACTTAGAACTTGGATTCATGCCTTATTGTTAATTGTAGCTTTGAAACATAGCCTTGAGATGTTTATAGTGTTCATATGGGTGCAAATCTTTTATAATATTCGCTTCCATCATTGAGTGGGAGAACTTGATAAATTGGTGCAATATTGATGGGACTACATGAATCTCATCTAACCAAGGCCTACCTAGAAGCATATTATATGAAAAATCAAGATAAATTACATGGCAATGTATATCATGGGTCAAAGGCCTAATAATAACTAGTAGGCTAATGGTGGCTTGTGATTCTCTCTCCTAATTATCATAGGCTTTTACAGTTATTATTTCTTTCTAGAGATCTACCATTGTGTACCTAATAGGCTTGATGAGCTTTAGAGACACTATGTTGAGGCCTGACCCATTGTCTATAAGGACACATTTCACTTTATACCACTTTATATAAAATTATATGTATAATGGATTATTATGGAAGAGGCCAAGGGAAGACATATCACTTTAGCTGAATGTTACTTGTTGGGTAGGAGCTAGGTGTCTAACCAAAGATTAAAATTTATCAGGAGATATGTCACTGGAAATAGTACATTGGGTTAAAAACTCATTCAAAATGTTCTTGTGAATTGTTGACATTCACAACAAATCTAAAATAAAGATATGGGATGGTGTTTTTTGTAATTTTAAATAATATCAAACTTCTTTTTTAGGTCAGTGGTAAATGGCTTATTCCTAGGTTAAATGGTTGGTTGGATAATGGACAAAGTGGTAGATGGTTTTGGGCCTAGGATGGTAATATGTGACCTTTGTGTTGTGATTTCACAATTTGGATTAAGTATGGGACCATGGTTTCTAACAAATGGTGGTAATGGTGTGGGACCAAATAGGACAAGTCTCGATTGCCAGTGCACTTGTATGTGTTCATGAAGTAAGTATGAATTATCAGTATAAAGTCCAAAAGTGAAAATCTTGGCTTGTTGGTTTACCTATGTGTGGTATTAGATCAATGAAGGATAATCCATGTAATTTAGTTGAGTGGCATTGTTTAGCAATGGTCTTGATTGATTGGTGGTCAGTCTAGGATTAATGGAGATGGTATTAATGCTTGGACTTTATCCAAATCAACTTAAATGCCTCTATAAGACACTATGAAGCCAAGTAATTTTCTAGATGTTACTCCAAACCCACATTTCTTTAGATTCATTCAAACTTTTTACTCGCACAGTCTTTCAAATATTCTACAGAGCACTACTAGATGGTAAACCGTAGTTTTTTATTTGCCTAGTATGTCATTGACATAGTCTCTAGCAATGTCATGCCTCATATAATGGAATATCATGGTCATGGCTCTTTTGTATATAGCTCCATAATTATTAAGACCAAATGGAGTTACTTGATAATAGAATGTTCACCATGAAATGGTGAATGTTGTCTTGTACTAATATTTTGGTATTATTCTAATCTAGTTATATCCTAAAAAGCCATCAATGAGTAAAAGCATCTCATAGACCACTGTAGATTTGATAATCGTGTAAATATTAGGCAATGGAAAGTTGTCCTTAGGGTAAGTTTTGTTTATGTCTTGAAAATTAGTATAGATTTTGATTCTTTCACGCTTTTTGCTAATAGGTATAAAATTAGATATCCATTTTGAGTAGTCAATGGATCAAATAAATCCTAATTCTAAGAGTTTTTACAACTCTTTCTTTACTAATACAACAATGTGAAGATACATCTTTCATAAATTTTTACTAACTAGTTTGGAATTATTATTTACCACAAAGTGATGTAAAACCTGTTGACCCATTTTCATCCATAGGCTAAAATCATTCACCTTCTTTCTCCACTATTCAAAGATAGTTGTTTCAGGTTGCACGGTTCTTGCCATGGTTATTTTTACTCAGTTCAACACTTTGGTTAGTAGCCTATTTCTTTGGTTTGGCATCTAGTTCATTCTTTCAGCCTAGTTCAAGTTTATGATACAAGCCCTTGCATAAGATAGGGGCTTCACTTCAAACATTGACAAAAAGGGTCAGGTCAGGTCATGTCATAAAACAAATGCAAAAGGGCCAGGTCAGGTGCATATACAAGAAAAGGCAAATGTGGACAAATTTTTTGTGGACTTTTTGTCTGCGAGAAAACATCTGCAGACAAAAGTCTACATGGAAATTGTCTGCAAACACAAAGTCTGCAGAACATTCAAATCCCGTAGAACATTCAAAGTCCACAAAAAACATATAAGGCCTAGCAGATAGTCTAAACAAAAGTGACCCACTGAAGTAACAAGGGAAAGGGAGCCTACGCATATACAGACTAAGCAAGCCATGAAGTAATTAGTAAGTGGCTAGAAGCCAGCAAAGCACGAGGACGTCCTAGGAGGATGTCAAGTTTGATAAAGAAGGTGGTTAGTTGTTTTAAAAGCAAAAGGAGAACACTAATACGAAAGAACCCAAATGAAGTGACCTACTAAGATATTCACCCCAAGGGCCAAGTAAACTAGATAAGACAAAATGGAGAAAAGACAAAGTGACCATCATGGTTCCAGTAGAAGGATGACGTCAACTACAGTGTTTTCTTCTTCCCAATGAAGATGTGATAGGCCACTTGCAAGAAAGGAATGCCAATGAGCCTCTTTGGTTTTTTCCCATACAAGATCATGACTTGTTCATTTGTATTCATCTTCCACATTTTGCTAAGGCACAGCCCTGGCAAAATTTCACCTGAATCAAATAAAATGTAGTTTTTACCTCCATGTGGATAGATATTTTTAGAGTATGTCTTTAGTGTTTGTCTATGTCCAGTCATTATTTCTTGATGCTCTCACAAGTTCAACACCAGCAGACCTATTATCTACAAGGTGCCATTTCTACAGCTGAAAGGAGAAGAGCTATATTTGAGAAGACCATAATAGAGGAAGTTGCTTATAGTGTGCATTCCATAGTGCCTTGGTGAATCTCTATTATGTTTTTCCATTATAGCCTCCCTACCGATTTCTTGTAGTTTGGTCCTTCTGCCAAGTGTGTAGAGTACATATACATTTGTCTAATTTCAAGAGTGGATGTGTGAAGGTCAACTTATTTTGATGCATCACCTCTTTAGATTAGGTTTGTTTCTTACACTCTCTCCCTTTTCATCCCCCCTAGTTTATATCTATCTATATATATGTGTGTGTTTTACACTTGTTGAAACAAACACGATGCATCAAAGGGAGCTATCCCTTATCTAGAGACTCTCCCCTCCTGCTTCACCATCCCATAGGTGAGAGGGGAGTTTCCATGTTGTGAGGAGAAGATAGGAGTTTGACTTCCTGTCACTAGGTGCAATTTCCTATGTCAATAGTTTTGGCACACCCGGTGGGACACAAAATTTGACACGCAGTAAAGTTTCAAGATTGATGTTGGTCCTGTTACAAGAAATCAAATATCTTCAGCATCTGGTGAGTCTGAGTTAAATCTATTGGTTAAGCACAACCTGGTGCCATCAGAAATCATTTCTTGTATGTATAATTCCTTTGCTCAAAATCATGGGTCTGGTTTTCCTTCATATGATTTCGATTAGACTAAATTTTTTTAGAGAATCCCCTCAAGTAGCTCTCCTAGTTGCCCTGCAACTATAAAGGAGATGGCACTAGAATTAGAGATTAATAGGCTAGAAGAATAGTACAGATATCAGCATGAGCTGATGTATGAAGAGGAGTGCTTGTTTGGGCAAGCATAGGCCATACAACCCATTGTGGAGGAGGCAGCAAAATGGAGAAATCCATTTATTCAAGGTAGCCAGTGTTGTGTGCCCCCTCCCTTTCTAAAAAAGGCTCCCTCTTTTATGCCAAATCCTTTTTATTAGATTGCACTTGCTCATTCTAGCTCATCAAATGCATTCACTCTCAATCCCATGCGCCTAGCTTTCCAACACCAAAAGACATCAAAACAACCTCCCATGGAGATGAATCTTCTAAATTCCTTATATTATGAATCTTCCATTGGGGAGGGTACCACCAGCTAGCATGTCCCTCTTAAAGAGACTCCTCTAGTGCATCAACAATTTTTTCCTTACATTCCCCAACCTCACCAAGTCCTTCAGTATGAAATGCATATTTTGAGATGGAGGAAGGAATGTCAGGGACAAGCTCTGAGCTTTGGAGAGGATCATGCTGGTGACCTCCAAGAAAGACCTTTTTAGGACATCCTAGCCAAACAAATTAAAGATTTAGAGGCTAGGATGAAGTTGCTTCTCGAAAGAGAGTTAAAATTTGTAGACCTTGTGGAGGAGCCCCAGGACCTTGGAGAAAACAAAGTTACTGCCTGTTCATAGGAGCAAAATTCTAATTCAGAGATCCTACACTGGGGAAAAATAGTAGAATCATGGGGCAAAAAAGAAGAAGAGAAGCAAGGTTTTTTTCAAAACCTTGAAGAAGCTGAAGCTGCGCCTACTCATGATAATGCTAGAGACCTCTAAGAGAGGCTTTTCCAAGAAGATTTAGCTAGGAAAATTGTAGAATTGGAATCCAGAGGAAATCTCCTCAGCCAATGTGTGATGGATGGCTCAGACCAAATAGCGTATTCTATGTCTGAGCACACCCCACCTACACATTTCCAAGAGAGATATCAGGCCATACCTAATATTGATGAAGTTTTGATCAAATGGAATGAGGAGAATCATTCAATTCTAGCTCAAGGCCTGCCTCCTATTCCACATGTTTTCTCCACTTTGACCCTTCTCAAGGAAGAACCTATTTAGTAAGAGGTAGGTGAGGAGCAAAAGATCCAATCTACAGTCCTTCAAGACACTATCATGGGTGAAAATGAAGGTGAAATCATCATTAATGCTCCTTGTGAAGATGCCATTAGCAAAGGAGAAGATGTAGGTCTTGCATATATGCAGATGTTCCAGTAGTATGAGAAGGAACAAAAGCATGGTGATCTCTCTTCCCCTCTATTTGATGAACTTCCTTGTTTTTTTGATGATGAGGATGACTACACTAAAGAACCTAAGTTGGAGGAGGATCAGGAGGATACCTATGAACATCTAGAGGTCCTAATTTTTGAAGAGAAAAAGGAGAGGCCTATCTTCCTAGAGAAATGCCTTGAAGAAGATAGTTTTGAAGAAAGAGGTGATGTTATGTGGGATGAACAATCATTTTGTGAATCCATTTTAGACATCACTACATTCACCCTTCTTCAAAAAGGCCAAGAGGGAGCAGAGGATGAGTCTGATAGGATTTGAAACAAAGCAAAAGAAAACAAGTCAGATCATGATACATTATAAAAGGAATGTGCAGATCAAAGGGCTAATGGTGATAAGCTAGCAGCCATTGATTTCCTAGTGTGGAGCACCAATAAAACAGACCAGTATTTAATAGGCTTCCAAGGACAAGTAGAATACATGTATGTTGGAGGCATGTTTGAATCTGGTCTACTTGGTTTCCAACTAATCCAAGTGACTGGCAAGAGGAGCAAGTCACCAAATCTCCTTTTCTTTCAGCTACTTGCCTGCCACCATAAGTCTTCTCACCAAGAAGGGGACTTAAGAAGTTTTCCCTTTGATCCAGGAGGATGATGAACATTCTTGGTTAGTTGTATATAGTAGTTTGTTTTCAATTGTCTTTCCTATTTTCCTTAAGTGCAGTTTACACAAGTAGTGTTTTTTAGCCTTGTGTGTTTTCCCTTTACGTGTGGCGGTAAAAGCTTGTGTTTGATTCTTAGATATTTTGGGGCTGTTGCTAACTTTCATTATAGCTACATCTGACTCCATGCCCAATAGACTGCAAGGCAACTAGATTTTAAGCATAGCAGGCATGCTTCCCCTGTGAGTCACCATCTGTTGACCCATTTTCATCCACAGGCTAAAATCATTCACCTTCTTTCTTCGCTATTTGAAGATAGTTATTTTAGGTTGCACAGTTCTTGCCATGGTTCTTTTTTCTTAGTTCAACACTTTGGTTAGCAGCCTATTTCTTTGGTTTGGCATCTAGTTCATTATTTTGGCCTAGTTTAAGTTCATGATACATGCCCTTGCATAAGACAGGGGCTTCACTTCAAACATTCACAAAAAGGGCCAAGCTAGGTCACTTCATAAAACAAATGCAAAAGGGCCGGGTCGGGTGCATATACAAGCAAAGACAAATGCAGATAGAATTTTTTTGGACTTTTTGTCTGTGAGAAAACATCTGTAGACAAAATTTTGTGGGGAAATTGTCCACAGACACAAAGTCTGCAGAACATTCAAAGCCCACAGAACATTCAAAGTCTATGAAAAACATATAAGGCCTAACAGACAGTCTAAACAAAATTGACCCACCGAAGTAACAAGGGAAAGGGAGCCCACACATATATAGACTAAACAAGCTGCGAAGTAATTAACAAGTGGCCAGAAGCCAACAAAGCACAAGGACGTCCTAGGAGGACGTCAAGTTTGATAAAAAAGGTGGCTGGTTGTTTTAAAAGCAAAAGGAGAGTGTTAACCAGAAAGAGCCCAAATGAAGTGACCTGTTAAGATATTCACCCTAGGGGCCAAGTAAACTAGATAAGACAAAATGGAGAAAAGACAAAGTGACCAGCATGGTTCCATCAGAAGGATGGCATCAACTACAGATTTTTTTTCTTCCCAATGAAGATGTGATAGGCCACTTGCAAGAAAGGAATGCCAATGAGCCTCTTTTGCTTTTTCCATATAGGATCACGACTTGTTCATTTGTAATCATCTTCCACATTTTTCTAAGGCACAGCCCTGGCAAAATTTCACTTGAATCAAATAAAATGTAGTTTTTACCTCCATGTGGATAGATATTTTTAGAGTATGTCTTGAGTGTTTGTCTATGTCCAATCATTATTTATTAATGCTCTCATAGGTTCAACAGTAGCAGACCTGTTATCTACAAGGTGCCATTTCTATAGCTGAAAGGAGAAGAGCTATATTTGAGAAGACCAAAATAAAGGAAGTTGCTTATAGTGTGCATTCCATAGTGCCTTGGTGATTCTCTATTATATTTTTCCATTATATCCTCCCTGCCAGTTTCTTGCAGTTTGGTCCTTCTGCCAAGTGTGTAGAGTACATATACATTTGTCTAATTTCAAGAGTGGATGTGTGAAGGTCAACTTATTTTGGTGCATCACCTCTTTAGAGTAGGTTTTTTTCTTGCACTCTCCCTTTTCATCCCCCCAGTTTATATGTGTGTGTGTGTGTGTGTGTGTGTGTGTGTGTGTGTGTGTGTGTGTGTGTGTGTGTGTGTGTGTGTGTGTGTGTGTGTGTGTGTGTGTGTGTGTGTGTGTTTGTGTTTTGAACTTGTTGAAACAAATAAGATGCATCAAAAGGAGTTAGCCCTTATCTAGAGACTCTCCCCTCCTACTTCGCCATCCCACAGGTGAGAGGGGAGTTTCCATGTTGTGAGGAGAAGATAGGAGTTTGACTTCATATCACTAGGTGCAATTTCTTGCATCAACAAAACCAAGGTGAGGTCCAAACCTGGCATGTTACAATAATCCCATGCAAAGATGTCTATAAATTCTCACAATAGAGTTGTAAAGACCTCACTTTCCTCCTTAGTGAGGGATGTGTCTAATTATCCATTTTGGGTCTGATGGAGTCCCAATGTTTACCTCTATTGCATCTTTAACTAGAAGGGTTGATCCATCTTCTAGGATAGTAGGCAAAGACTTGAACTATTGGACTCTATCAAGGTCCTCTATTAGGACTTGTTTTTCAAATTCTCCTAGGCATGATGAATCTAAGTCCCCTAATATGATATATGGCCATGTGACAAAAATAAATAAAAATTCTTAAAGAATTTGATCAAACACTTATTGTTTATCAAAATTGAACTTAGATCCATAGGCAAATTTATGATTGGTGGTCTCCTAATCTAAATTCAAAGAAGAATGAACATCTGTATCTAATGGTGATTAAAACAAGTTTTCACCACTAGATTGTCCTTTATCTTTACTTTTTCCCTAGTCATAAGCACCTCAAAGAGCTTTTCACTTTGGGACCTCATTATTTTATTTATTTGTTTTTGGCTAAGGATGATCACCCACTCTCCAAAATAGGCTTCAAGATCTAATGTGATTTAGAAACCTAATTTTTGATCTCCCAATGGAACATTATCTCTAAGGCCTAGAAAATCACATAATACCTCATCATTCTGAAACTCATCAATTGATAAATTGGATTCTTGTTGGTCCTAATCTATCAGCTAGGGATTGTCTAATGGAAATGGGTTATTATGAATGATTGGGCTAAGGGTCCATATGGAATTATTATCAAACAAGTTAGTCTCAGCTAGGTCATCAAAGATAAGGCTATGATTGGAATTTGATTCATTTTCAGTATCATCATCACTTAGTCACTAGTGATGGAGATCAAATAAGATATGTGGGGTCACCCCTAGGTGGTTTAAATCTAATTCCATAGGGTCTTTTGTATTTAATCACGGAAATTGGCTCAATGGTTCCTTGTTGATCCAGTATGAGGCCTATTCCTTCATAATCTTGGTGTTCCATGATCTAATTGGGAATGAGATATTTGGTGCTCTTGTAATGATAAGCCAACTTGCTATTGTGTAGCCATGATTCATATCCTTAGATTAGGTCTTGTTCTTGGCCAGATACTTGTATGAATGTGACTAGTCCTATATTATGAAGTTTATATTTTATTTTTTATTTTTAATGCATGTGTGGGGTAAATTTAGGTCTTCCAAAGGTCTTTATATTATGAGGAAGATTATCAATATGAAAGGTATAATGTGTTAAATATTCTCCTAGGCCATTAGCTAAAATGGTGTAATGACTATAAGCTTTATGAGGTGGCATGTGGGAAAGGGAATCTATGGTATTAATATCTATGAAATTATCCTCTGGAGAATCAATAAGTATGGCATTTCCTTTATACTACTTAGAACTTGGATTCATGCCTTATTGGTAATTATAGCTTTGAAACTTAGCCTTGAGATGTTTATAGTGTTCATATGGATGCAAATCTCTTAGAATATTCGCTAACATCCTTGAGTGGGAGACCTTGATGCATTGGTGCAATATTGATGGGACTACATGAATCTCATGTAACCAAGGCCTACCTAGAAGCATATTATATGACAAATCAAGATCAATTACATGGCAAAGTATATCATGGGTCAAAGGCCTAATAATAACTAGTAGGCTAATGGTGGCTTGTGATTCTCTCTCCTAATTATCATTTGATTTGATAGTTAGTGTACCTAATAAGCTTGATGAGCTTTAGAGACACTATGTTGAGCCCTGACCCATTGTCTATAAGGACAAATTTCACTTTATGCCACTTTATATAAAATTATATGTATAATGGATTATTAGGGAACAGGCCAAGGGAAGACATATCACTTTTTTTGAATGTTACTTGTTGGGTAGGAGCTAGGTGTCTAACCAAAGATTGAAATTTATCAAGAGATATGTCACTAGAAATAGTGGATTGGGTTAAAAACTCATTCAAAATATTCTTGTGAATTGTCGACATTCACAACAAATCTAAAATAAAGATCTAAGATGGTGTTTTTGTAATTTTTACATAATATCAAACTTCTTTTTTAGGTCAGTGGTAAATGGCTTATTCCTAGGTTAAATGGTTGGTTGGATAATGGACAAAGTGGTAGATGGTTTTGGGCCTAGGATGGTAATTTGTGACCTTTGAGTTGTGATTTCACAATTCAGATTAAGTATGAGACCATGGTTTCTAACAAATGGTGGTAATGGTGTGGGATCAAATAGGATGAGTCTCAATTGCCAGTGCACTTGTATGTGGTCATGAGGTAAGTATGAATTATCAGCATAAGGTCCAAAAGTGGAAATCTTGGTTTGTGGGTTTACCTATGTGTGGTACTAGATCAATGAAGGATTATCCATGTAATTTGGTTGAGTGGCATTGTTATCAATGGTCTTGATTGATTGGTGTTCGGTCTAGGATTAATGGAGATGGTATTAATGCTTCGAATTTATCCAAATCAGCTTAAATGCCTTTACAAGACATTATGAAGCTAAGTAATTTTATAGATGTTACTCCAAATCCACATTTCTTTAGATTCATTTAGACTTTTTACTCATGCAGTCTTTCAAATATTCTATGTAGCACTGCTAGATAGACCCTAGTTTTTTATTTGCCTAGTATGTCATTAACAGTCTTCAGCAATATCATGCCTCATATCATGGAATATCATGGTCATGGATCTTTTGTATATAGCTCTATAATTATTAAGACCAAATGGAGTTACTTGATAATAGATTGTTCCCCGTGGAATGGTGAATGTTGTCTTGTATTGATATTTTGGTGTTATTCTAATCTAGTTATATCCTAAAAAGCCATCCATTTATAAAAGCATCTCATAACCCACTGTGGAGTTGAAAATCATGTCGATACTAGGCAATGGAATTTGCCATTAGGGCAAGATTTGTTTGTGTCTTAAAAATTCGTATAGATATTTATTCTTTTAGGCTTTTTGCTAATAGGTATAAAATTAGATATCCATTTTGAGTAGTCAATGGATCAAATACATCCTACTTCTAAGAGTTTTTCCAACTCCTTTACTAATACAACAATGTGAGGATACATCTTTCATAAAATTTTCCTAACTAGTTTGGAATTATTATTTACCACAAAGTGATGTAAAACCAAGGTGGGTTCCAAACCTAGCATGTTACAATAAACCCATGCAAAGATGTCTACAAATTCTCTCAATAGAGTTGTAAAGACCTTACTTTCCACCTTAGTGAGGGATGTGTCTAATTATCCATTTCAGGTTTGATGGAGTCCCAATGTTTACCTCTATTGTATCTTTGACTAGAAAGTTTGATCGATCTTCTAGAATAGTAGGCAAAGACTTGAACTATTGGACTCTATCAAGGTCCTTTGTTATGACTTGTTCTTCAAATTCTCCTAGGCATGATGAATATGAGTCCTCTAATGGGAGATATGGCCATGTGACAAAAATATTTAGAAATTCTTGAAGAAATTGATCAAACACTTATTGTTTCTCAAAATTGAACATAGATCCTTAGGCAAATTTATCATTGGTGGTCTCCTAATCTAAATTCAAAGAAGAATGAACATCTGTATCTAATGGTGCTTAAAACAAGTTTTCCCCACTAGATTGTCCTTTATCTTTACTTTTTCCCTAGTCATAAAGCACCCCAAAGAGCTTTTCACTTTGGGACCTCAATATTTTATTTATTTGTTTTTGGCTAAGGGTGCTCACCCACTCTCCAAAATAGGCTTCAAGATCCAATGTGATTTAGAAACCTAATTTATGATCTCCCAATGGAACATTATCTCTAAGGCCTATAAAATCCCATAATGCCTCATCATTATAAAAATCATCAATTGATATATTGGATTCTTGTTGGTCCTAATCTATCAGCTAGGGATTGTATAATGGCAATGGGTTATTATGAATGATTAGGCTTAGCGTATATTTGGAATTATTATCAAACAAGTTAGTCTCAACTAGGTCATCAAAGATAAGGCTATGATTGGAATTTGCTTCATTTTCAGTATCATCATCACTTAGTCACTAGTGATGGAACTAAAATAAGATATGTGGGGTCACCCCAAGTGGTTTAAATCTAAGTGAATAGGGTCTTTTGTATTTAATCATGGAAATTGGCTCAATGCTTCATTTTTGATCTAGTATGAGGCCTCTTCATTCATAATCTTGGTGTTCCATGATCCAATTGGGAATGAGATATTTCGTGATCTTGTAATGATAAGCCAACTTGTCATTATATAACTATGATTTATATCCTTCAATTAGGTCTTGTTCTTAGCCATATACTAGTAGGAATGTGACTAGTCCTATATTATGAAGTTTATATTTAATTTTTTTATTTTCAATGCATGTGTGGGGTAAATTTAGGTCTTTCAAAGGTCTTTGGATTCTGAGGAAGATTGGAAATATGAAAGGTATAATGTGTTAAATATTCTCCTAGGCCATTAGCTAAAACGGTGTAATGACTAGAAGCTTCATGAGGTGGCATGTGGGAAAGGGAATCTAGGGTATTATGATCTATGCAATTATCCTCTAGAGAATCAATAAGTATGGCCTTTCCTTTATCCTACTTATAACTTGGATTCATGCCTTATTGGTAATTATAGCTTTGAAACTCAGACTAGAGATGTTTATAGTGTTCATATGGGTGAAAATCTCTTAGAATATTCACTTCCATCCTTGAGTGGGAGAACTTGATACATTGGTGCAATATTGATGGGACTACATGAATCTCATGTAACCCAGGCCTACCTAGAAGCATATTATATGACAAATCAAGATCAATTACAAGGAAAAGTATATCATGGGTCAGAGGCCTAATAATAACTAGTAGGCTAATGGTGGCTTGTGATTCTCTCTCCTAATTATCATAGGCTTTGATAGTTATTATTTCTATTTAGAGATCTACCATTGTGTACCTAATAAGCTTGATGAGCTTTGGAGACACTATGTTGAGGCCTAACCCATTTTCTATAAGGATACATTTCACTTTATGCCACTTTATATAAAATTATATGTATAATGGATTATTATGGAACAGGCCAAGGGAAGACATATCACTTTAGTTGAATGTTACTTGTTGGGTAGGAGCTAGGTATCTAACCAAAGATTGAAATTTATCAGGAGATATGTCACTGGAAATAGTGGATTGGGTTAAAAACTCATTCAAAATGTTCTTGTGAATTGAAGACATTCACAACAAATCTAAAATAAATATCTGGGATGGTGTTTTTTGTAATTTTTACATAATATCAAACTTCTTTTTTAGGTCAGTGGTAAATGGCTTATTCCTAGGTTAAATGGTTGGTTGGATAATGGACAAAGTGGTAGATGGTTTTGGGCCTAGGATGGTAATCTGTGACCTTTGAGTTGTGATTTCACAATTGGGATTAAGTATAGGACCATGGTTTCTAACAAATGGTGGTAATGGTGTGGGACCAAATAGGACAAGTCTTTATTTCTAGTGCACTTGTATGTGGTCATGAGGTAAGTATCAATTATCAGCATAAGGTCTAAAAGTGGAAATCTTGGTTTGTTGGTTTACCTATGTATGGTCCTAGATAAATGAATAATTATCCATGTAATTTGTTTGAGTGGCATTGTTTAGCAATGGTCTTGATTGATTTGTGCTTGGTCTAGGATTAATGGAGATGGTATTAATTCTTGGACTTTATCCAAATCACCTTAAATGCCTCTACAAGACATTATGAAGCCAATTAATTTTCTATATGTTACTCCAAACCCACATTTATTTAGATTAATTCAAACTTTTTACTCACATAGTCTTTTAAATATTCTATGTAGCACTGCTAAATGGTCAACCCTGGTTTTTTATTTGCCTAGTATGTCATTGACATAGTCTTCAGCAATATCATGCCTCATATCATGGAATATCTTGGTCATGGCTCTTTTGTATATAGCGCCATAATTATTAAGACCAAATGTAGTTACTTGATAATAGAATGTTCCCCATGGAATGGTGAATGTTGTCTTGTACTGATATTTTGGTGTTATTCTAATCTAGTAATATCCTAAAAAGCCATCCATGAGTAAAAGCATCTCATAACCCACTGTGGAGCTAACGATCATGTCAATATTAGACAATAGAAATTTGTCCTTAGGGAACGTTTTGTTTATGTCTTACAAATTAGTATAGATTTTGATTCCTTTAGGCTTTTTGCTAATAGGTATAAAATTAGATATCCATTTTGAGTAGTCAATGGATCAAATACATCCTACTTCTAAGAGTTTTTCCAACTCCTTCTTTACTAATATAACAATGTGAGGATACATATTTCATAAATTTTTCCTAACTAGTTTGGAATTATTATTTACCACAAAGTGATGTAAAACCAAGGTGGGGTCCAAACCTGGCATGTTAGAATAAGCCCATCCAAAGATGTCTACAAATTCTCTCAATAGAGTTGTAAATACCTCACTTTCTACCTTAGTGAGGGATGTGTCTAATTATCCATTTCAGGTCTGATGGATTCCCAATGTTTACCTATATTGTATCTTTGACTAGAAGGGTTGATTCATCTTCTAGGATACTAAGCAAAGACTTCAACTATTGGACTCTATCAAGGTCCTTTGTTAGGACTTGTTCTTCAAATCTGCTAGGCATGATGAATCTAAGTCCCCTAATGGGAGATATGGCCATGTGACAAAAATAGTTATAAATTCTTGAAGAATTTGATCAAACACTTATTGCTTATCAAAATTGAACTTATATCCATAGGCAAATTTATGATTGGTGGTCTCCTAATCTAAATTTAAATAAGAATGAACATCCGTATCTAATGGTTCTTAAAACAAGTTTTCACCACTAGATTGTCCTTTATCTTTACTTTTTCCCTAGTCATAAATCACCTCAAAGAGGTTTTCACTTTGGGACCTGGATATTTTATTTATTTGTTTTTGGCTAAGGGTGTTCACCCACTCTCCAAAATAGGCTTCAAGATCCAATGTGATTTATAAACCTAATTTATGATCTCCCAATGGAACATTATCTCTAAGGCCTATAAAATCACATAATGCCTCATCATTATGAAACTCATCAATTGATAAATTGGATTCTTGTTGGTCCTAATCTATCAGCTAGGGATTGTACAATGACAATGGGTTATTATGAATGATTGGGCTAAGGGTGCATATGGAATTACTACCAAACATGTTAGTCTTAGCTAGGTCATCAAATATAAGGCTATGATTGGAATTTGCTTCATTTTCAGTATCATCATCACTTAGTTTCTAGTGATGGAACTCAAATAAGATATGTGGCTTCACCCCCATGTGGTTTAAATCTAAGTCCATAGGGTCTTTTGTATTTAATCATGGAAATTGGCTCAATGGTTCCTTGTTGATCAAGTATGAGGCCTCTTCCTTCATAATCTTGGTGTTCCATGATCCAATTGGGAATGAGATATTTGGTGCTCTTGTAATGATAATCCAACTTGACATTATATAACCATGATTCATAACCTCTGATTAGGTCTTGTTCTTGGCCAAAAATTGGTATGAATGTGACTAGTCGTATATTATGAAGTTTATATTTATTTTTTTATTTTCAATGCATGTGTGGGGTAAATTTTGGTCTTCCAAAGGTCTTTGGATTCTGAGGAAGATTGGAAATATGAAAGGTATAATGTGTTAAATATTCTCCTAGGACATTAGCTAAAATGGTGTAATGACTAGAAGCTTCATGAGGTGGAATGTGGGAAAGGGAATATAGGGTATTAGGATCCATGAAATTATCCTCTGGAGAATCAATAAGTATGGCCTTTCCTTTATCCTGCTTAGAACTTGGATTTATGTCTTATTGGTAATTGTAGCTTTGAAACTCATACTTGAGATGTTTATAGTGTTCATATGGGTACAAATCTCTTAGAATATTCACTTCCATCCTTGAGTGGGAGAACTTGATACATTGGTGCAATATTGATGTGACTACATTAATCTCATGTAACCAAGGCCTACCTAGAAGCATATTATATGAAAAATCAAGATCAATTACATGGCAAAGTATATCATGGGTCAAAGGCCTAATAATAACTGGTAGGCTAATGGTGGCTTGTGATTCTCTCTCCTAATTATCATAGTCTTTGATAGTTATTATTTCTATTTAAAGATCTACCATTATGTACCTAATAAGTTTGATGAGCTTTAGAGACACTATGTTGAGGCCTGACCAATTGTCTATATGGACAAATTTCACTTTATGCCACTTTATATAAAATTATATGTATAATGGATTATTATGGAATAGGCCAAGGGAAGACATATCACTTTATTTGAATGTTACTTGTTGGGTAGGAGCTAGGTGTCTAACCAAAGATTGAAATTTAATAGGAGATATGTCATTGGAAATAGTGGAGTGGGTTAAAAACTCATTCAAAATGTTCTTGTGAATTGTTAACATTCACAACAAATCTAAAATAAAGATCTGGGATGGTTTTTTTTTTAATTTTTACATAATATCAAACTTCTTTTTTAGGTCAGTGGTAAATGGCTTATTCCTAGGTTAAATGGTTAGTTGGATAATGGACAAAGTGGTAGATGGTTTTGGGCCTAGGATGGTAATCTATAACCTTTGATTTGTGATTTGATTTCAGAATTGGGATTAAGTATAGGACCATGGTTTCTAAAAAATGGTGTTAATGGTGTGTGACCAAATAGGAAAAGTCTTGATTTCCAGTGCACTTATACGTGGTCATGAGGTAAGTATGAAATATTAGTATAAGGTCCATAGTGAAAATCTTGGTTTATTGGTTTACCTTTGTGTGGTCTTAGATCAATTAAGTATTATCCATGTAATTTGGTTGAGTGGCATTATTTAGCAATGGTCTTGATTGATTGGTGCTTAGTCAATGATTAATGGAGATGGTATTATTGCTACCCCCTACAATATGACCTACAACCCTATTGTAGTCATGTGCAACTACATGGTTGGTTTGTTGGTTTTTACCATTATGACCCTAGTTTTATCCAATATTTTGACATTGTTGGTTATGATATTGATTCTATTGGTTTTGCCTTTGATTTTGATACTATTGATTTTATTATTGCACTAATTGTTGCTGTTGTCATTATTATTGATGGTTATGCTATGGAAAAGGGTTTTGATAGATGCCAAGGTCTGATTAAGGGTGGAAGGACCACCATCCAATGTGATATCCCCATTCTCCAACATATTTTCAATAAAATGCTTTATTTTCACACATATTTATATATTGTGGTCATTGAATTGACGATACATAATTCTTTTTCATGGTACCAATCAGGATAAGGGATGCCTTGAGGATAATGCTTTGGTATAGGCCAAATGATAAAATTAGTGGTGGAAAGTTTGTGAAATAAGAAATCAATATAATCTTAAAGGTCACTAAAAACATGATGCATAGGCACAATTCTCCTTGGAGGAGGGTTTTTCAATGACAAGGGTTGTGGCATTTGTTGCATAGGTCTTGGGTGTTACATTTACATCATTGGTTGAATAGGTTTTCAAGGAAGAGTAAGCTAAAAAGGTGTTACAGGTTGATCAAATGATGTTTTCATTATTTTGACATGATGTGACTTGGTTACTCTAAATCCCATAAGATTAATATTGTAGTTAAATTACTTTGGTCTATTCTGGTTATTGGACTGTGTCGGTTGTGATGTTTGCACTTAGATTGGATGTTTGTTTTGGTTACTTCCTTGATTGGTACCTTGGTTTTGATTATTTGAATTAAGCTTGATGACTCATTTATTAATGAGAACTCACTCAATCAAAAAACCTTTATAAATGTTTTCTTTAAAGGTATCTGCATACTATAGTTTTAGATGATAGGCTATCTCACTATGCAAGTTTTTAGTGAATATAGTGGTTAATTGTTTATTTGGTAAATTGTGAGTGAATTGGCTTGTAAGTGCTCTCCATCGATAGAGATAACTTGTAAAACTCTCACCATATTTTTGATTTTCTTACGTCAAATCAACTAATGAAATCTCATGTTTGAGATTATAGGAAAAGTATTGAACAAACTTTTCTAAAAGGTCATCAAAATATGTTACTAAATTCTTGAGAAACTTTAAAAACCACTCCAAGGCCTATCCTACTAGACTCCTTAGGAACAATAATAAAAGGTATATGTCACTGGCTGGCATGCAACAAATAATTATATTAGATAGTCTTTGGGGTCACCTTTCCACTTATATTTATCAAATTTTGGTGGCTCATATCTAGGATGAAATGGAATATGTAAGTACTCAATATTGAAATGATAGGAACACACATCATCTAACTTAAACTTTTTAATCTATTTCTCTGCTTAGATGGTGGTGATTGCATCCTTCATTTATTATAAATATTGCTCTAGGAAACTTATGGGAATATTAGCTTTGGTAGATGACTGGGAGCCATAATTGAATCACTTTGACTAGGGTATGATGGTGGTATTTGGTATACATTATATTGGTTTGGAAATGAACTACAAATATGCATACATGGATTAGGATGTACTTGTTGAAATTTCATATTTGGTTGTGCAATATTCTGGTGATGATGGTTTGACTTAGAGGTTTTTGAGGTTGGGATAGAGGGATATAATGATATTATTCCTATTATGGTTGAATAGAGACTTATTATTGACTACTCAAACCTTTTTGTTTAGTGGAAACTTGTGATCCAAGACCCTATCTCTAAACTTATGGTATGCTCTACACAAAAGACAATTATTGCCTAACAAGTATTTGAGAGACATTAGAACCCCCTTGTTTCATGAATCTCAATTGGGAAGTGGATGAATGTTGGAGATTTGGCACCTATCACTAACCAACATGAATACATTATTGATTAAACATAAATTGGTTTTAAATTGACATGTTGGTATGCAAAGAAGGTACATTTGCCACTACCTGATGAGGTGGAATATTAGTTTCCCCTTATTGAGATGGAAATATATTTAGCCTCTGCTATGTTGGTATATTCATTTGTACCTATTGTTGTGGAATGATACTCATCACCTATTGAGGAGGAATAGGATTCATCACATTATTTTATTGAGGCATGACATTGGTGGTTGGCTGACTAGCTGATCTTGTTGGTTTTGCACTTGATAAAGCAACTAGTTGAGGTTGGGGTGTAAAATCTCCCATTCCTAGGTTTGTAAATCCACTCATGGTATTAACTAAAGGCATATATTGTTGACTAGTTTTTTTTTTGTATTAGTAACACTTAGATTTGTATTAGATGTTGCTTGTACATTATCCACTATGTTTTGCTCATTATTCTGCATAGAATCAAAAGACACTTCTTCAATAAATGTCATATAAAAAAATTTGTCTACTAAATTATTTTGTATTAATGGGTTTAAACTTTAATTCTATTGACTAGTTAACTCTATCAAAACTATTATTGAAGTAACTAAGTCAATAAGAGGTATACTCACCATGATCATCTAATTGAAATTGCACGTTAGATTCAGGTAGGTTTGATATGCTATCTACATTTGTTTAAAGTGATATTTCATGAGTTTCTTTCCTTTTTTAGGAATATTAGGGTCCTGATACATCATTTGGACTAGAGTTAAAGTATTTATGGAAGAGGCATGTTGACTATACAATAAGTTGTGAGACATTCTTACTAGGCTTGGTAAACTTTCATGAGGGAAGTCCACTAGAAACACAGCCCCTAATTCTATGGTTATAGCCAAATCTCATCCTTATTCTCAAATAAATGATGCTCAAATAAAAATGGATTATACATGAAAGGCATATTAATATAGTATGATTGTTGAGGAACTAGTTCTTAAACTATGGGTATTGTAGCTAGGTATTGTGTGATTTATTTTTGGTCTTATTTTGAATATGGTGACATATTAAACAAATAGTTAGCCAATGGATCTTGTTTTTTTGCCCCTATTTGAGTATTATAAGAGGGATATAGATCTGTCTCATAAGCAATATTATGTATGTAAGGGTCTTGCACCATTTCTTCTTACACAACCACTTTACTAATCCCTAGATTGTACATAAGTCCACTATGAGTGTAGTAATACATGTTGGGATCCATGATAAATGTTTTTGTGATATAAAAGGAAGATATTTATACAAAATCTAACAATACAATGTCTAAAACATGATGTTTAAACTTGATCTAAATTCATCAAAAGGATGTAAAGGTTTATGAAATGATTTATGATAAAACAAGCTAACATTAATTACATAATGTTACACATCTTATACAAAAACATTAAGTAAATGGACCAAAAATATAAATTCCAAACTATAAGGTCAAAAATATTCATATTAGTCTAATCTAGGAAATAAATAGTTGTTAGGTCTCTTGGCCAAATGTGGTGTCAAAATCTATGCTCAAATAAGGCATGTGTTAGGACTCTTGGCCAAACAACATCAAAAGCTAGACTTTGAAATAGATGAGATTTTAATCTAATGGATTTGAAACACTTCTAACAAAAACTAGGCATTTGACTTGTGGACATGAACTCAATCAAATAGGTATAATGTATGAAATAAAAGGCACTTTAGGGATAGTTTGTTTTCTCACAAATAATGGTATAAAACTTGGTTCTTTGAAAAAATAGGCTACACAAACGTGAATGGTGTGTCTATGATAGATAAATATTAATAAAATGTATACTTAGATTAGCTTGAAAAATGTGCACAAACTTGAACTATATGCAAGAGGGTCTATGAAACAAGGTTTGAAATGTTTTGGGCAGAGTAAAAATGCTAGACTACTCAAAATATGTTAATTTCAAAAACTCTCTAAGGCAAAGATGGTTTCTCACAAATTTGGTAGCATAACATTACCTTTCGTAACTCAAATGACATACATACCTTCAAAGTTTTGATAATATCTCTAAGGTAAAAAAGTATGTATTTAAATGATCTTAATGGAAATAGGATGGTAACACAAAAATGTTTGGTGTAGACACTCAAATTTCAAGTGTTTAGCACAAAATGACTTAAGTCTATCAAGTGGTGATAATGATTATGATTCTTAAATGGCCTTCAACCCAAACTGGAAATTGAACCTAATTTCTCTCAAGTTTAGTACAAATGGCAAACCCACTTAACACATCAACCCTATGAGCTTATGAAAATGAAATTTCAAATTTAAGTTATAAATTTAGGAATTAAAAAATGTTGGTATAAGTCTATACTCAATTAGGTAGCATAAATATGCCAAAGTAGATGATATGACTCCCAGTTTTGATGAACTTTAAATAAGTAAAATTGGTGACTCACATGGGAAACATAATGCCTCTTTGATCAAAATAAAATGAGGGCTATGTGTCTAGTTTGTATCATTTTTTCACACCAATTTTTAACTACAAACAAGACTTTAATCTAGGATAAAATCAACTAATTAATTGCTCTTAGATCCTAAACTAACAAGGTTGTTTGGTATTGTTGAAATCTATCAATATACATCATTTGAGAGGATTTTAACTATTCATCCAAAAGTAAATGGCCATTATATAGTAGGGTTTTTACACCCCCTTCTCTTAAATGATAGTATTATGATATGTACCTTGAGGCGCACCTTGCACCAACAACAATTCTACGATAAGTAGGAATTTTCTAAAAATTATAAGTTTTTGAATGTTTCTAGGGGGATAAATTACACAAATACTTTCATGTCACAATATAAAATAAATTCACATAATTAGGTGTTTAAAACACGTCTTATTGTAAAAAGGTCTTGTCCTTTTTACAACAACTACATCTATCATTCACTTAGTTTAGTATGATGTCTAAAGTGTATATACATTCTGTGTGTAAGTCCAACACTAGAAGGTGGTTTAACCACTGAAAGCTTTGATCATAGTGGGAGTGGTTGAAGTCAATGATAGGAGATGAAACCCCAGGTCAAATATTCCCTATATAACTTATGGGACGTAATGAAGTCCCCATCGTAAGCCAATTTTGCATAAAAATAAATGACTAATAGAAAGACTTTAGGGTCATTTTTAAAGTCACCCAAACTATTTCAATTTTTTTGGAAGTGGTTTAAATGATGTTATTTCTATGCCTTGGACTATGCTCTTTGAAATAAGGACAACATTTTTGATTCCAAGTATTCCCTAAAGGGGACAAATGGAAGAGCATACATGCAACGTCCCTCTATTCGCCAATCAAAACTAGATGAAACAACTATTAAATACAAAAATTGGACAAATGAGTTCATTCTTAAGTATAAAATGAAAATCTAGGTGGTGTTATTTTGACCCCTTGGTCTTAAGTTATAACTTTGAAAGCACAATTTGTTAAAAAAAGCATTTGAGCATCTAAAATTTCCATTAAACACCAAAACAAGGTTCTTATTCCATTTTAAAACATTAAAATGAAGTGTGAAAAGCAGTAATTTAGATTTTTTTGATGATTTTTCAAGTAGATCCTACAATAAAATTGTTAGCAAGTTATTTATATTTGAATCACTTTTAAGGATGAAACAAGAAATTTTGAAAAACTAGCTCTCAAGTTCACACAGTGCAATCTCACTACTCGACAGAGCAATCTTGAAACTCTACAAAGCCATGATTCAAACATGCAATATTTTTATTTAGGTTATATTAAAAAGGGAAAAATAATATCACTATTCAAGCTAAAAATTCCACCATTTTAGTTCACAATCCTATGAGTCAGGTTGACAATCCCCCTACTTAGGTTGACAATCTTGCTACTCAATAGAGCAATCCCATGACTCTGCAAAACCATAATTCAAACATGCAATATCACTATTCAATTTATATTAATATGGAAAAAATTATCACTAATTGGGTTAATAATCCCACCATTCATATTAATAATCCAACTATTTAGGTTCACAATCTCATAAGTCAGGTTGATAATCCTCTTACTCAGGTTGATAATATTGATACTCTAGTTAAAAAGAGGCTTGTGAAAAAATTATACAGCTTCAAGTGAAACTAATTACATATTTATAAAATTTGGAAGAAAACACATAGTTTAAAAAAAATCATAAAAAATAGAGTCTAGATGACCCCAAAGTAAGCTCCAAAAAATGGCTTGTTCTACACACTATAATACCATGACTCATAGTGTAATATCACCATTGAGTCAGTCCTGAGATTGCAATATCACTACTACTAAGTAGCAGGATTGCAATATCACTACTTGTGATTAGCAAGATTGTAATATTTCTATTAGACAAATAGCAGGATTGAAATATCACTACTTATGAGTAATGAGATTGAAATATCACTACTGGACATGTAGATAGAGACAAATGTTAAGCCAACAAAAATTTAAAATGCAATACCATGACTTGTAATGACAAACTCATGATTTTGTTAGGATAAAATTGTGACTTCTAAAAAATGTGTTTTTATTCAAATTTTCACTCTTTTTGGCCTCTCACTTTAATATTCTACGAGGAAATGATTATTAGGTTGGTTTGTGACCAAATTTGTTGGGTGTTGTCCCATCAAGCATGCCATTTGTGAACATAGGATTTCAATAGGGAGGGATTAGTATTATGTTAGTGAATAAACCAAATCAACAAAAAAACACACTAAATTAACACCCTAAGCCTATCTCAAAGGGGGATCTTAGTTAACGAAACAAAAATGGAAAACACAACTAAAAAATGAAAGAAAGACCTTCTTTAGATGCTAAAAAATGCATGTTGTAGTGGATTTCTCAGCTTTATGCTCATGAAATCTGCATCAATGAAGTGTGGCTACCTCCATCTCTCCTTGGCACCATGTTTGGATTTAGCTTGGCTTGGCTTGGCTCAATATTTAGACATTATAACACTAATTTTCATGAATATTTAAAATCAATTTAGAATTACAACTTTGGGATATGAGAGCTCTAAATTTAATAGGCAAGGCCTCCTATTTATAGATTTTTCAAAATGGTTAGAATCAACCCGAATCATCTATCTCAAGATGGAGATGTGTGGTTAAGTATTAATTCAATTATGTAATTAGAATTTATAAATAAGATCATCAATATTTGGGATATAGGGGAAATGAATAGGCATGGAGGGTCTTAATGAGACATGGGAGGCATGAATACTGATATTTTATGCATTTATGGCCTAGGGATGTCTTCCCAAGAAATGATGTCACATGATGATGCAGATATTAAATATTAATTTCCAAAAATAAATTATTCAAAAAGTTCCATGGAATTATTAATTAGGCTCATGATTTTGCTTAATTAGATCTTTAATCATGATTAAGTACTTTGATGTAAACCTTGGCCCTTTGTGCACAAATTACTTAAATTAGTCAGAATGTCTTGTTATTGCTCCAAATTTGATTGGATTATAATTAGGATGTGATTTTATATTCATTAGATCCATTATCCCATTTAGGTTTTTGTCAATACAAAATAACAAAGTCACATTTCTCATGTAAGATATTTTATAGAAAAGAGTAATCCAGAGCACCTAGGTGCAAAATTAGCATTTTGACTCAAAATAATCTGATCAAATTTAGTTGGCCCATAAATTGCATTATCCCATTTAGTGATACTTTGGCCAAAATTAACACTTGAATATGTCATTTTCAAAGCTTTTAATGTGTTTTAGGCCAAATTATACATTTTGGTAGAAATTAGTCAAAAGCCTAGTTAGAGGTTATCAATGGCCAGTTTTAGGTGTCTAAAATAAGGACCATTATTACATGTCACTTTTATTATAATATTTTATACCCCTAATATCTCAACATGCATCATGATCTAGTTCCTTTGATCCCCACAATGGTTTGTATGACTTCAAGCATTTAGTAGAGGCCCAGGTGAGCAACATATTAACAAGTGTCATGATCGTGCCCCACCATAACCCCATGATAGAGAAATACATTTGGATGCCTATTCAAAATATGCATGAATAAGGATATACCATGTGGCATGATCATATAGATAAAGGACATGTTGGCATCTACATCAACATTCACTAAACTTAAAATTTATGGCCTTCTTTCTAGTCAAAACTAAACAACGGACTTATATCTTTTTATGTTATCTAGATAATCATTTAGAGATTTTTTAGTCTTTTCCTAGATATTTTTGGTCTTTTTACTTTTGTTGACATCAATTGAGTAACTAATTATATTGTTTGTTTTTTATAACTTAGTTTATATATTATTTTAGTTGGATCAAAATTAACTGGGGTTTATAGAATGGGGAAGATTTTACATGTTAGTTTTAATTTGTTTATGATTCATTCCACCTCAAATATATAGGTGTACATATCAATTTACTTTTAAAAATTATCCATTTACATATATAATTGTATTTAATCGACTAATGGTAATTTATTTCTCTCAATGGCTAATAATAAAATCACCACATAGTAATTTCTTGTGACTTTTTGACTTAGTCATTTCTTTGGAAGTCTCCAATATGTCAAGTGAATGAGTGACACCCCATAGGGAGATAATAATTTTCCACAACCCTACGACTAGAAGTATAAGAGATCATTAAGTAAATCATCTAAATGAATGGGATGATGCCATGTGGAAAAATCTCACTTCATTGCATCTCCAACACTCTTCGTACACTTCCAATCAACATAGGATCCTCAAAGTGCTTGTAATGATACCACATGTCATAATCCAATTTTACATAGACATCAAGATGGTTATACAAGGTGGGTAGATAGTATACTCTCTGCGTGCCCATGATGGTACCACATGGAAACATCCTACTATTTTGTACTCTTGAGTCAATCATAATAGGTAGATATGGGAAATCAAATAAGTCCCTAGGATGAGGCCACATGTCAAAATATTAGGACTATGGCATAGTCATGATGCATAGTTAATTATCTAGGACCTATGAGATATAAGTAAGTGGGACATTTCCACTTGTCATGATCTTGTTGTATATTGACCAAATAAAATTCAAGAGGGCCTAGGGCCCTAAACCAAGAAACAAAGTTGTGAAAGAATGCCATAGAGAATTGACCTTGACACTGATGGACATAATAACTTTCATAAATAATGATAAATGGAAATATAATCTAATCTTCCTAATGAATATGCATGGACCTTCATGTAAAGGATCAGGGCCTATAATTAATGGTTGTCTCAACCTATTAAAATATAAAAATCTTGAGAATGGATTGTGTCCAATTTGAGCTATAATGTTAAATTGTAAAGGAACCTTAATAATGATATTGATCATAAGATATAGAATCAAGGGATACTTTGGTGGTTGAATTAAATTATAATTTGTCATACATGCTGGAATTAATAGAAAAGGAGCTTAAAAGATAAACCATTACCTTAATTAGACATGGTCATCACTATACAAAAGGTGGTTTGTTGGGTATTTCAAGAGAATTTAAATAACTTTTGGCTGCCTAAAAATTAGTTAAAATCTAATTAAATGTGATTATTTTTTCATAGATTATAATTGATTGGTCATCTTAAGATATTTTCAAGGAATTTTATCTGTCTAAAATTAAATATAGACCCATTAAGCATGGCTCTAATATTAATGATCTCAAGTTCAAGAAAACTATTATTCAAATTCATTATCAAGTGGATTTGCCCCATTTAATTCTAGTAACCACTAGCTAATGGGCTAATTAAGGATAATGTGGGACAACATTACCTATAAAAAATAGCCCTTAGATTGAATAGGGGATAAATCATTGATCAAATGATATGATATAATAGTTAGATAGGATATCAAATATCTTTACTTATTTTCTTATGTAATTTAATGTAATATAGGTAGTTTTATTCTTTGCATGAGCTGAGATTATTTTAAATTTAGTTTTGTATTCAACTTCAGTGTAAGATGGATCTTATCTATGCTTCATGAATCTTTTTTATTTTATCTAAAAGATATGTCCTTTGATTTTCATGGTTTACACATGTATATGGTGACTATATTTTCCTATTTAGTATAACCAATGATTATCCTTAAACACTTTCACCATCTATGTCTTTTGGTGATGCTCCACATGTCAAGAAAAGATTGGTTTTGTCAAAAGTTTCATCTAATTAATAGAAGAAAAAGTGTTGTTTCTATAGATAAAGATCATATTTCCTTTTAACCATGCTTTCTCTTTATTTTGATCTTTTTATAACCATTTATATATTAGTTTTAGATGTAGCCTAATTTGTAATTAACTATTAAAGTCATATCTAGATTGCATGATCTTCATTTTAATTATCATAATTAATGGATTATTGAATTTATTTGAAGAATGATGAGTGATTTTCAACTATTGGGTTCATATATAATCTAAGTGAGATGACCCTTTTAGTCTAAGCTTCCTTATTATTAGCGTTAACTAAAAAATGCCCCTTGATCAAGAATAGACTATAATGACCAAGTGAATATCATTACACCAAGACCTGGTAGAAAAGGACCTTGAGGAGGTTACCTCTTAAAAATCCTTTTTAGTAGAGGTTAGGTCAATCCTCACCTAGCCTGCATGTTGGAGTATAAAAAACACATGATAATAGAGAATGGAACTACAAGGAAAGACTTTTGAACACACTTTAAAACCTTCCCTAGACTAATAGAATATAGGTTTTCAAAACTAAAAAATCGAAGGATTGATATAAGATAAAATTCTATTAAGGGTTGAATTGAACTAATACAACTCACAAAATGATTTAGCTATTTTGGGAATATTGGAGTATTATTCCTAATTTAGTTAAGGGTCTAAGTTGACTAGATTAGTAAATAATATTGAAATAATTTAACTACTAATATGTATAGTTTATTTATATTTTAAACCTTTCTATAAATAGAAATAAATATGGAGAAAATAAGACTTAACCTAAAACAAATTGAAATGACTATTGTAGGGTCTAGTATTGGTTGTGCATGATTGGGATAGTGTCATAAATTAAGATCTAGATTTTGTTTTGTGAAAGGATAGGAGTGCCAAAAAAAGGCACCCTAGAGTCCAACATTATTGTCCTCTTCTACTACTATTATCCAAACTACTTGTAGAGACCTGAGTTTTCTAGGTTTTTTTGGTCAATGTGTGAGCCTGTATGTGAAATATTGACTACTAAAAGTCCACAAAACTCCTTATAGGGCTGATTTAATATTCAAACCCTAGACTTCGTTAGGCTTTAATAAAAAATTAAAAAATAAGGGAGGGGGTTAGTGTGTGTAAGATTCACTGAGCACTGAATGTGTATCCACACCCTTTGTGTGGGCATATTGCCTACATACCAATACTCCGAAGATGGATCAAGCTATATGTAGTTTTTCCACTTAAGGTACTTTGTGAAATAATTTACTATAGATGAAAAATTGCTAAACTAGGTGTGCTTGAGGTGGCTAGGGATTGGTGTGAGGATTTGGATAGGGTTGTATTTATATTAGATGGTTGTATGCAGACAATAGGGAAATTTGCTTTAGTGGTTTTATTTATATTCTTGTTTTCTTTGTAATATTTAACAAACTCCTTATAAATTAAATTTGAATGGGATTTTATATAGGTTTATTGGTCATGGGTCAAATGTATTTGTGCTAAGCCAACAAGATGAAGGATATGAACTAGAAGGAAATAATTGTTGGAGTTTAAAATATAATTGGATAGGAACACTTAAATAAGACACCCTAGGGTTTGGTGTTATAGTCCAAGTTGGGTGCTCTTGTCTTATAGGTGTAGGACTTGGGGGATAGGATTGGCTTGGAAAATACTACCTACTTGAGGTGAAATAACCATTTGGAAGGCTTAGGATGATTGGGAATAAGAAAAATGGTGTCTAGAACGGTGATAAAAGCATGTAATAAATACCTATGGGTTGGGTGTCACAAGCCACATTAAAGATACCAATTTTGACATTTTATATGACTACATTTTCTCCCCACTTTATTCTAGTGATGCAACAAAGTGAGATACTAGGATAAAGGAAAAGTAGAAAGTGTACCTGAACTTACCTACAAGGGTGAAGCTCATGAATCTATGTGATATTAGGTGTAAATAAAGAGAGCACATTGTGAAATGTAAATCTACAAGAGAAAAAAAAAAGAGTAGATCAGTTCTTCCTAGATAAATTATATCTAAAATAAGAATGTACAAAATTTGGGTAAGAGAGAGAAGACGAGAAAGGAATGAATACACCTCACCAAGTACACAAACTAATACAAGACATGTGTTATTTACTGATGTTGAGTGATGCTAGATAATTTTGGGTAAGTGCTAAACCAAGAGTAATATCATGAACAAAGCTGAGTGTTCAATTCCTTGAGGTTGGATCAAGAATGCTTAGGCTATCCCTTTGGATCTATCATCACCCACTAAGTGAAGCTATGTGATCATGCATGTGTTAATCAATATTTGGAATGTGTGTCCAACCCTCTAAGTAGGTGGCTCAATAATACAAAGGCTAGCTAGTCCTTTGGCTCCATCATTGCCCCATGAAATGAATCTCTAAACTAATACTAATATGAAATATGTGTCATATGAGATGGATCTTTAATCCCATAAATGTTATATAATATGATAATATGGTGTGGATAGCCAAATACGTGATGGAAACTAGGCCACTCTTAGCCACTAAGAAAAGGTGGAGATTATGCGTGTATGAAATCTACTCCTAAACTAGGTAATAGGCTTATGTGGAAGCTACTCAGGAGTGATGTCAACCACCTATAGATATAATAGGGCACATAACTACTGAGAATGTCTAGGTAATGCCATAAAATATAAAGAGAAAGTAAATGTGCCATGCACTTTGCCCCTAATCATTGGTGTCTATAACATGGATTTTTAAATAGAAGTTATACCAATTGCCATATCTAAAATTATAAGTAAGAGTAATCATGCCATGCATGATGCCCCCTATATATAGATTCTCTAAGAAAAACTATACTAAAACTATTGATTCTAAACTAAACTATTGCTGACAAAACTATAACTGGCCTTACCTTTCTATCTATTTTTGGAAAATTTAGATTTTTTTTAGATAAGAGCACTAATATAAGATACTCTACTATTCAACACTATAGTCCAAACTTGGCACTCTTATCTTATGCTAATTTTGAAGACTATTATATAATTGTCAGTTTGTCTAGTTTGTTCTACCTAATTTGAATTTTGGTTATTGTTTTAGGTGTTCTAAAAATTGATTTCTTTGATCAGTAGAGGCTCTGATCTCTATGACAAAACCCCTATTATTAACCCCTCTTCTAAGGGTAGGAATGAAGATCCTGCATTGATTGTCCTTAGAAGAAAGAACCTTGCAAGTTTGTTATGTTATAAAATACATGATATAGTAATGCTAATAAAAAATATGTCTCAAGATATAACATTGTTTGTAATGGATATTGTTAGATCAACAGGGGTATGCCTAGATAGATATAACAATGTAATAGCATGAAAAATATAGTGAACTAGAACTAAAATTTTGGTTAGTTTTTAGTTGGTATTTGTTAAGGAGGGATGGATCATGATGTCCATCATGGCATCCAAGAAAGTAAGAGAATGAATGATGTGTATCATGGAATTACAAATAATTGAGAAGAAAATAAGCACACAAAAAAAGAATCAATACTCATATAATAGTGGCCAAGGGCCCAAGCAAATAAGGGACATGGGCACATGTCACTCAAACTAGAAAGCAAGTAAACAAGGTATGTTTAAATCCCACATACATATATAATTGAAAATAATCAAGGTTATTATGAGGGCCACAAGCACATAGAAGAGTACAAGCAAAATAAATTGGCAAATGTCCTAAGGCACATACAAGAATAGAAGCAAAGGACATTGAAAAATGTCCTAAAACACACATAAGAGACAAAACAAGAACTGAGAAATATAATCACATCTAGCTATGTAAATCAAGAAAGGAAGGCATGAAATATGTTGCAAGTACAATCTCATATAACTAATTAAAGCAATAAGTGAAAGTATGCAAGACATGTAGTGTAAGACTAGGTAGATGCTAAGAAATATACAAGTTTTATATACTAGTGAATATTGATAAAGTGATCTATATAAGCTACTATGTAACATACATAATCATGATAACTTAGACTGTGTGGTGTATGAATGACATAACTTGGATGGTGTAGTCATGTAAAAGATTCCCCCAGTGGGTATGCATATTGATTTATGTCTCAAATGTAGAAGTAGGATGCCCCCTCAATGGGTGGACTAATGCAATCAAGGATCTAGATGTCACTATACACACTCAAATAAGATCAAGTGAATCATGGTAAAGTAGATAAATTGACGAAAAATATCATATAATAAAAAATGTAAGTCTAGAATGGTAGTCCAAATGTAAAGCATGGATAATGCATATAATTGAAATTTTTTTATGTTTTTGAATTATTTGAATGTATTTATATTTTCATATATTTGAGTGTTTTTTGGTGTTTTGACATATTTAAATGTTTTTGTATTTTTAAATATTTAAATATATAATCAATCATTAGAAGACTATGTACAAGGAATTGAAAAGAAGCTATGTATAAATAAGACTAAGAAGAAATGATACTAACCAATGAGTCTCATGAAGGATTCCCTATCATGATGTCTTGTATCAAGGAGAGGGATCATGTATGATCATGAAGCATGTTGGAAGGATTGAGACTGTGGCTCTGAAAGCTATGTATGTTGTGAATTCTCTAAAATATCTATAGTGGAAACTGACTATGGGGTCCCCTAGTAACTCTAAGAATTAGATGCAATTTTAGGGCTCTTAGGGACCCAAATGGTAATAGAAGAATCACTCTAAAAATTTTCTCTATGTGTAGAGGCATAAGACCTTAATGATATTTACATTGGTGTGAATACTGTAGCTATAACTATGAATGTTAGTAGAAGGGGATGTAAGATATCACTCTATGCATATCAGCCCCATGGCTACTATATCACTATCTGAATCATGATGGTCAACTAAACAAGTGGCCATATTGCTCATGCTATGTAGTAACATGACCAATATCTAATGTTGTCTAAGGTTCACTAACTATAGCTATATGTAGAGACTCTATAAGATGTAACCTCAATGGGTACATAGCTAAAACTATGTGTTATGAAGGAGTCTCATCTATCCACAATCATAGTGGATTTATACATGAAATAATACCATGTGTCCTCTATTATGATGCATAATATTGAGCAATAGATCAATATGGAACTATAACCTATGATTGAGGCTCATATAATCTCAATCATAGTGGGTTACTACATGAAATAGATCCCTAAAAACTTGGTTATAGTGAATATCTATCTAGAGCAGTACTCTATGATATGGGTTCATCTAATCTTAACTATATCTAGTTACTACATGAGATAGGACCCCCAAAAAAATGTTTTAGTGAATATCTATTTAGAGTAATACTCTATGATGTGGGTTTATTTAATATTAACCATAGCATGCTACTACATGAGATAGGACCCTAAAAACTCTATTGTGATGCTTGTAACTATGTTAGATATGCATATGGAGCTACACTATATACTCCATGGACTACACTACTATATGTAGGATGCTTTCACTATATCAGTCTCCAAACCCCTTGAGTAGGTGGGATAAGATTTATCCTATGAGTCTCTATCTTATAAACTATATTACTCTCATGATGAGTAACTAATGATTCTTGTGAAGGAATGTCATGGGATGACTTAGTCATAGATTAATGAGGTCTATGGATCCATGATGGAAGAGATCTTGGTTCCACCAATGTGAATGATATGATGTCATTATCAACACATCTATTAATGCAATCTTTGAGTCCATAATAATCATTATCTCTATGTCCATTGATATGATGATAGTTACAAAAGGGCTGATGTGGATATCTATGTAAGAGATGTGTATCTCATCAATGAGATTAACTTCCTATCTAGTAGTGATAATAGTATGGCATATGGGATATCCCACTCTGAATCAAACTGTAGTTGTGCCTTGCTATTGTTTTTAGTAGTACATACTATAGGTGGTGCTTTGGAGACTAGCTCTCTATTTTAAACTAGTTGATTTTCTAGTTATGGTATCTTATCTTGTTTAGGACATGGTGGATGATATGTGTTAGGAGTTATAGATGGATTTACTTCTATGAAATCAATAGTAAGGAATTTAACTGAATCTACCTCAATCAATACTAATTTCTTCTCCAAGGCTAGAACTATATAACATAAGTGCCTAAAAGAGGACTCTATCTAAAGTAAATATGCTCTAGGAGAGGTTGGTGAATCTCCTTGATAAATAAATGATAAATTTCTAGATCTATTGATTTATAGATAAATTGTAACATGTGCATCTTGAAACATAAGAATAATCGCTAATTGGCTCTGAAGAATTTTGATGTAATGTAGCAAGTTTATCATATGTAACATGAGGGCCCATTTTTGCTATGTATATCTGAAAAATATCTCCTCTAGCTTATCATATGTATGTAAGGAACCAACAATGAGGAGATGAAAGAACCAATTTTTTGCGTTACCCACTAATATTTGTTGGAATAATTGAAGTAGAATCAAAGTAATCGCATGAGATGGCAAAGCCTTCCCAAAGGCCTAAAGGTGTACGAATGGATTTACATTTCCATTAAATTGAGACAATTGTGGTATCTATAAATGTTTAGGCAATGAATCTTTGACAAATGTCTTTAGAAGAGGGTTACCATGTAAGTCATTGGCATCCATATAAGGCTTATAAGCCTTGTTTTCTAAAGTTAGGAGTTATACTTGATGTTGTAATTCACCAACTATATGCATTAAAGAAATAATCTCCTAGGAAGGTATATTAGTATCTTGAAGTGGTTCATTTAAAAATTTAATTTGATCATTTATTTTAGCCATTGGAATGCTACATTTAGCAATGTGATCATAGAGAGGTGGTGTGCTCACTTGAACCTTTGGAGGAATGGTACCCTAAACCTTAGAATAGGGATGTGGGATACCATTCTCTTTAGGTGAAGAGTGAGAAATGGGTAATAATATAGTAGGGGGTGACTTGGGATATTCATTGGTATCTTTTGTATTTAGTGGATAACATTCTACTTAAATAGAGGATGTGATGTTATCATTGACATATGCATCATTTGAAATAGAATCATACATAGAAGTAGAAGAAACATTTTGTAATGCATTAGGTTTGAGAGGAGTGAGAAAAGAGTAAGAAATGTGAGATGCATTTTATTTTTCACTAAATACATAATAGTCGTCATTACTCCATGCATTATCAAAATTAGAGTTTTTTTCACATTCACTCTCATTTTCATATTTTTTTTCATGTTCAATATCATACTCATTATCACTTATATTGTCACTAGGGAGAGAGGTAAGATAAGATGTTAATTTTTTTCTAATATACAATAAATTGTCATGTGAAATTAGAATATTATATGCATCTATGTTATCATTGAATGAAGTGTATGCATTATTTTCATTTTGCATTAAGAGAAAGAGATTTATCATTTAGACATTCTTTTGATAAAGTATAGGTAAGAGCATAAAATGGATTATTTTAAATGTATTGGAATTTTAATTCTATTGTGTTTATATTGTTATAATTTGAACATAGTAGTAGCAAGAGAGAGAAATTAGGTTAAAATGAAAGCAAATTATTACCAATGAGAGGATCACTTGGAAATGCATGACTAATTTGTACATTTGATGTATTGTGGATAGGATAATGAGGTGAAAAGTACCTTTCCCATTTATCAAAATTATTTTCTCTAGAAGAGGGAAGAAAAGAGATAGGTTTGAGAGAAGAAGGTGTATCTAGTTTTTCTTCACTGTCACTTTCATGTGTATCATTATATTCCTCATTAAAATAATAGTAATTATATTCATTTTAAATGAAATCATTTTCCACATTTTTGGCTAATGTGTAATTTTCAAATTTGTCCATTCATTGTCATAATTATGAGAAAAAATTAGAAATTTATCTATGGGATGAGAGGGAAGAAGTGCCTTAGTGGCCATTTTATTACTTTCACGAAAGAGAATATGGAAAACTACTATTAATAAAATAAATAAAAAATAACTACTAACATAAATATTTTAAAATTACTTTTGACACTTTGAACAATTTGCAAAAATTTCAAAATTTTAATCTAAAAATTTAAAGGGAGGAAGGCTTGGGGTTTGAGGACTTAGTTTGAAAATCTAGGGTTTGGGGTTGGGGTTTCTAAATTTTTCAAAATTATTGTAATAATTTAAATTCTAAAAGATATTTGAATAAATTAAATTCACAAAAATATATACATAAATCAAAAATTTAATTTCAAAACCCTAGGATAGGGTTTGAATATACCAAGACCTAATATAGGCAATTAGGGTTTGAAATAAATAATATTTTAAAATTCTATGGTAAATTTTAAAAATTAAATGTGAAATTTTGATTTATATATGTAGGAAAAATAAATAATATTTTCTAAAATTAGAAAAGAATTTTCCCTATGGTTGCTCAAGTTTTTGTGCATAAAAGGACCTAGTAAATTCAACTAGGGTTTGGAATAAATGATTTTTAAAATTACTTTGGTAAATTTAAAAATTTGAATGTAGAATACTATTTTAAATATTTGGGAAAAATTAAAAAAATATTGGAAAAATTAGAAGGAAAATTTCCCTAGGGTTTATAGGGTTTTTATGTGTAAATGAGGTAAGTCAGGTTCACCAAATGATTTACCTCTTTTAGGAATATTGGAGTCTTATTACTAATTTAGTTAAGGGCCTGGGTTGACTAAATCAATAAATAATATTTAAATAATTTAACCACTAATTTTTATAATTTATTTGTATTTTTAACCTTTCTATAAATAGCAATAAATATGAAGAAAATAAGACTTAACTTAAAACAAATTAAAAAAAATGTTGTAGGGTCTGATATTGGCTATATAAGACTGGGATAATGTCACAAATCAAGACCTAGATTTTGTTTTGTGAAAGGATAGGAGTACCAAAATAAGACACCCTAGAATTTGACACTATTTTCCTCTTATGTCTCTATTGTTCAAACTATTCATAGAGACCTAAGTTTTTTGGGTTTTGTTCATTGTATTTGTATGAGCCTGCCTATGAAATATCGACTACTGAAATTCTATGGAACTCCTTTTAGAGACAATTTAATCTTTAAACCCTAGATTTCATTATGCTTTGATAAAAATTTGGGAAAGGGGTGATTAGTGTGTGTAAGATGCATTGAACATGTATCCACACCCCTTGTATGGGCACACTGCCTACATACCAATACTATGAAGAGGTATCAAGCCATATGTATTTCTCCCACATAATGTGCTTTGTGTAATAGTTTAATGTAGATGTAAAAATTATAAACTGGGTGTGATTAAGGTGGATAGGGATTGGTGTTAGGATTTGGATATGCTTGTAGCGGTATTGGATGCCTATACGTAGAGAATAGGGAAATTTATTTTAGTGGTTTTGATTTTATTCTTTCTTTCTGTGTAATACTTTCCAACCTATTTCTAAATGAACATTGAATGGGATTTTATAGATATGTATTGGTCATGGTTAAAATGTATCCATGCTAGGCCAATAAGATGAAGGATAGGAACCAAAAGGAAATAACCATTGGAGTGCAAAATTCAATTAGATAGGATCATTAAAATAAGACACCCTAGGTTTTGATGCTATAATCCAAGTTTGGCACTCCTATCCTATAGGTGTGGGACCTAATGAGATATGATTAGCCTAGGAATTGTTATCTAGTTAAGGTGGAATGATCATTTTTAAAGCTTGGGATGACTGGGAATAAGTAAAAAGGTGTTTATAAGGGTCATGAGAGTATGTAAGAAAGACCTATGGGTTGGGTGTCACAAGCTACATTCAATATACCAATTTTGACATTTTATATGACTACATAAATCATATGAGAGCTTGAACTAATAAATGGAAATCCAAAACTAGAAAAATTTATTAAGATAGTATCTCCTAAATTATTTTTGTTCCTTTCATCAACCATTTTTCCTCAACTCAAAACCCACTAATGGTAGTTAATCCTACTTGGATTGGTGGAGATGGGTGCACTGTTAATGTCCTAGGGCTAGCCCATGACTTAGTAAATAACCCAAAAATTTTATTCTCAAAATGAATATTAGTGGGATTAAAATAGTTGAAGAATATATTCACACATTCAAAGATTCACTTTTCCTAACTCAAGTCCAACATGAGGATGTCTCTTGCCATTTTTTCCCTTACTCTTTAAGAGATGTTACCTACACTCGATACCTTAAATTTACAAATGAATCTATTACCTCTTAGAATAACCTATAAATAGTGTTTGTAAATCACTTGAGGTTACTTATGGATCTAAATATAATGTATCATCACTTTATTGTTGATCTTCGGGAACCAAATGAGCCAATGAGTGTTTTTAATGCATGTTTCTATAAGCTATATCAGATTTTAATAGACCTATAAATATAGATAAAATTGGATACCATACAAATTTATATATGGCTTTAGACTTAATGACATCCATGTTTCTTATAATAACTCTAAAAACACTCATATAATTATCCTTAGCCTACAATGAAGTTGTCAACATTGAGAAATAGATGGTTTAAAAAGGCTATTAAGTTGATCCTTTGACTTCATTAGGTCAGTTGGGTGATTATAATGGAATTCTAACATTTAACTAGGCTTTTGTATAGAACACCCATTTAATGAACCCAATCCCAAGAGCCATACATTCAATCTAATATTGATTTTATAGTCCGTTCCACTTGAATCATATGTAGAATAATTAACCTTATGTTCACTATAACCTTGATTTTTCATAGTTCATGAGCCAACAACTTATCCCTATTGCATATAGTACTTCTATAATTCCTAATTATAGCAACTATGTTTCTCCTAACAATCATAACTATTATATCCCTACATTTCTAAATGTTAATGAACTAGTGGCTAACCCATTGCCCTAAGCATGAGGCAACCAAAATTCTAATGCAAACCCTAAATTACCTAATTTATAGTAAATGGTCGAAAGATTGACTAATGATATGGTTAATTTATGAAGGCAAGTGCCTCAATACACCAACCAAAATTAAAATAACCGACCTCAAAATGTAAAATACAAATTCAAAACAACTAATAGGTAGTGGAACACCAGTCCTAATAATGGAAATGTGCTTAGTCCCCTCGATAACACTAATCTAAATGATAAATTTACCAACAAGGTGTAGAATACACAATATAGCAAATAATGATAAGATAGATTGTGTTTAGTTTCATTAGCCTTAAACATATCCCAAAAGGAGATGTATAATATCAAAATAATCACTATACAAGATAAGCGTAAACCAAGCCTAAGTGGGGATAACCCAGGCACTGGCATGGTCTTGGAGACCTATGAGTTTCCTTTTGAGAGTGGTAATGAGCCTAAACACAACCTAGATGAGGTGTATGATTTTAAATAGTTACAGAGGGAGAACAAATATCAATTGAGAAGTAAGCTATAAAATCCTTTAACTAATTCTACTTCTACAACCAACATTCAAGTTTTTCTTGATGAAAACTAATTTAATAACCCTTCCTCACATAAAATAAATTATTCCTCATATTATCCCAAGGATAATGATATACCTCCTTAAGCTGATAAACCACTAGAGCAAAACAATCCAAGGTATAACATTATTGAGGACCTAAAGAAAACTAAGGATAACATAACCATGCTTGAGTTGATTTATATGTCTAACCAAAAGGACTTATTGCTATAAGATTTTTATAATGCTATGAAGAAAGAGACTAATGACACAACTAATTTTCATGTTGATATATATAAGGAGAAGATTGAACTCCTCATTTTTAGTTAATTGTTACAGATTTTAGCAAAAACTTACACATTTATTTTATGGATTTAGGGTTTTTAGGGAATGGTATGCCTTATGTCATTTTCCAACAACTAGGATTAACACATGCCAATTCAAAAAAAAAAGTAGTTAAACTAGACAAGTTAGAGGTCAAGGTGGTTGGAAAGCTCAAACACATTCTTATGCACATGGATTATGATCCTAAGTCCAACAATTTATTGATATTCAATAAGTCCATATTCATGAGGCATATGGGATGATTCTCAATTGAGATTGGTCCAAGAAATTTAATGGATAATGGACACTAATGTATACCAAATATGGCTCTCATGGTAATGCATGTACAACCATATTAACATTGAGAGAGATTTAATTATGACTCACATGATCACAAACTATAAAAAAAATGAATGAAATATTATATGAAGAACCTGAGTTAGGGATCTATGCCCTTGAAAAATAAGTGAAAGCTTATTTTATATTATCTATTAACATGTTGACTGTACATGAAAGAACTAAATTTTAATTTTAGTTAGATAAAATATATGAATAGGATATTTTATGTGCACCTAAGATACCTTCATTCCATAGTACATCGATAGTGTGGGAAAATGTGAAACATTACGATCCAAGTAAAGATAAAGGATTGGTAATCTTTTCAAATGATAAAATAACTATTCTATATAGACTTATACCTACTTATATCATTTAATACCTAACCATTAGGTAATTTTTAATATATAAACAAATTTTATTCCCATTAATCATTTATAAAACTAATGAAGAGGTCAATATTTTAGTAATGCCCACCTTTTAGACTCTATTATACACCGAAGAATCACTTTTGGGCCCTAAAATTTTATGACTATAAGTAAAAGAGAGGATTTGGTTTTAGGATATATATTATCAACCTAAGAGGAAGGTAATATTTGGAACCATTCAACATGTAGTTTCCTTTACAAACAATGTGGTTGAGTGTAAGGCACTAGTTCATGATCTCTAGTTTGCACTAGGCAAGAAGGTGAATAAACTGAAAGTCCTTGGAGACTTACAAATAATTGTAAAACAAGTTATGAGACACTATTATTTCAATGAAAAACATATTTATAGATATCATGAAATCATGAAATTAGCTACTGATATGGGGGATGAATCAGTAGTTAACAATGCACATTCAATTCCATAAACTCATTTATCATACAACAACATGAACATGAAAGCTTATACATCCAAAGCATGAACAAGAGAAAACATCATATGAACACATCATTTATGTGGGAAACCATCTAGGGGGAGAAAAACCACTCTAAATAATGAAAAACAATGGACTATAGTGTTATAATTATAATAAAAACATGAGACTTTATACCAGCTCCAACTGATCAAGGAGCATCCACCCCTCAATTTAGTCCATCTCCAACTAGACCTTTAGCTAGCTCTAAGTAGCAAGGAGGATAAATCACCCTAAATGATTAAGAAATAACTAAAACACCTATAATATAATTCCCAGCACTTATTTTATGTCTTATACACCTGATGATGACCTTCTAAAGCTCATACACCTACAATCTACTTCTCTTCTCCAAGCAGGCACTCTAGCTCTTTCACTCAAACAAGTCACCACTTATAATAATAGGTCTAATAACTTGTTAGCTCATTAACCTGATAAAAAAACCATGAATTATCCTCTACACCCTCTCATGGTCCTTAATGACCCATCTCTAATCTTTGACTAAGCTCTTTCTTTTGCTTAGCTTCACACACCCACTCTCACTCTCAAATAGGCCAATTTGACCTTATATATATATATATACACACACACACCACTCTTTCATATAACCCATATTTATTGGATGAGATTATTTAAATAATTTTCTTACCCTTATAAAATATCATTATTGATGTCATAAAGCTAACTCAAACACTCCATAAGTTTTCCATACTTCAAATGGCACTAATCTAATTACTAGGCTACACTAGGCCTAATTATCTCTTATAAGTCATTCATCACATATGACCATATCCATGAATAATATCCATCATAAAATATTAATAACCAATAATATAATCCAATAAAATTTACTTCAAAAATTTTCATATCCCAACAATCTCCCATACATCAAATATACTTAGAATTCACCATTAGGTCCAAATAGACCTATTAGGCCTAAAACCACTTGCTCGCGCATTGAGAAAGATGAACACTTTGGGATTAAAAAAAGAGATCAAAAACATTATAAAATATATAATAAACACTTTCATACTCCCACATGGGTATATAACATTTTGAACTCCAACTCATACCTTGAATCAAGCCATTTTGGTCACTCATTCCAAGTCCTATAAACACCCAAAAAATAATACCAAAAAGAACTAAGGCATACTATTGATTTTATAAAACAAAAACATAAAAAATAATATTTATAGGTCCAAAATGACATAAAAAACACATCTAAATCCATTTTTTACCTTCACATAGCTCTTATAGCTCTAAACAAACTCAAACAAATTGATTACTCAAACTGGTCATGCACACCAAAAACTTAGTCAAAGATATTTGACTATTCCAAAAAAATAGAGACAAATTATAAATTAAAAATCCATTTATTTAATCTCTAACACTTATATAATATCACCAATCTCTGACTCACCTCAAAATCTGCTCATAATAGCTCAAACTAGCTTCTCCAACTATGCCACTCTAGACTACCTACAAGCTTCAAAAAATAGACATGATGACTATGACATTTATCACCTTTGCATACACTCTATTGATCTTCCAATGAATTAATTTTATCCTCAAATAACCTTATAACATTTACAATCACAAAAATATATATGTCTAATGTCATAAATGAAACATATAGATCATTCTATGAGACATACTTCTTTATTATCCTCATTACTTAGATAAGTCATCTTGAAGACATCTTCTTGCCTATGTATGGTCATAAAAATAACATAATAATCAAGGTAAAATAATTCATAGGTATTATACAAAGACCCAAAACCATTGGATTCATCCCTACTCACTTGCACACTATCCCTAAATGGATTCTCACTCATATTGGTTTTTTGTCACTATTTTAACTATCTGGCAAATTAGTGATAGGGAAAATTGATTGACTTAGATAATTTACATAGAACACATAAATTTAAAAAATAATTCCATATACCTCAATAAAAGTCATTGACCTTCAATCTCTAATTACTCTCATGCCTTGACTTAGTCAACCTTGCTTGTAGTACTAAAATCTTTAGAAATAAGCATATTTTTATACCTTATACTCACTTTTTTGACATAAAACTACCACTTATAGGTGACTATATGAGTCTTATATACCTTATAATAGTTAAAATTGGTCAAAAAATCCATTCTATGTCCTTTCTAAAAATATCTTTACAAACGCTCCATTATGAGGGTTTATAAAGGGTTTTAATGAGTTTACATTCTTAGCAAATGTTCATAAAGCTCTACCCATTAACACATAAACAAATGCTTGGAAAAAAATTCTTAGGGACCTTCCCTGACTACTCCAAATATCTTATCTTCCCATGCAAACATTTCACATTCCAACAAGCACGAGAAACTTCCTCTCAGGGTCTTTGCACTCATTTCTAGCACCCTTTAAAGCTTCTAAACCAACTTTCTAAATTTTTAGCTCAATATCTGACCTCATACCTTATAAAAATGCTTTAAAAAACTTTAATAACTATATATCATACAAAAACAAGCTTCACCAACCTAAAAATACCCTTTGACCCTTCACATGGCCTCACAAGCCCACCTAGGCCAACTAGGCCAATGGCCAAATTATTTTACAGACCACTAGCCACCTCTTCCAAAAAACAAAACTAACCTCTTATCACCCTATACATTTATAAAATGCATATTCCAAGCATATTTAGCTCCTAATCATGATATAGTTCTCAAAGTACTTAAAACCCATAGGCAACCACACATGGTCAAGCCCACAAGGCATAGGATGACTTGCACTCCAACTGAAGACCACCTGGAAGTACTCAAATTGATCTATCAACCACATGGACATAACATGTACTCTCTCTTCATGCTCCATGCCATCCACTCATACTTCCATATAACCAACTACTCCCATAAGATTTCACTAGCAACCAAAACTGATCTGAGAACTAGGATCATGCATATTAGACCAAGAGCACTCTCATGCCACATTGTCATCACTAATACCACTTGAAATAAATGACAAAAAATCATTACCACTAATATCCCAACAATATCCCCCTTTTTCATTGATGGAAACACCTCCTTTACTTCTCTCTCCCTTTGCTAAAATGATAAAGTGGACTCTTCTACTAAATAGGGTCTTCTATCTTTAATTAAGTAGTTTAAGAAGATAAAATAAGAACACAACCAAGATCACATACCTTTCTCTCTTATACTTTTGAGACTTAGAGCACACCAACTATCAACATTAAATCACAAAAAAAACCATTGTGCTCCCCCTTAGACCAAGATCCCTTCAAGAACCAACTTAGGTCATAGCTCTAATAGGCCTATAAGATCCTTTGACTTGACTACTTAGGACTATACAACCCATGGACACCTATAAGACCTCCAATAATAGCTACCATCAACTCAAACAACATGAACACCAAAACACTATGTAATCTCACATACCTTTGTACTCAAGCACCCTGTAGACCATCAAAGGCACTTAAATAATACCACCATACTTGAAACATAATTATAATAGTCTAACATTCTCATCTAAATACAAAAATCCCATCCTCCTTTGGAAAACTTCTTCAACAATCTTTGTTTTCTTCAATAGGCCTATTTAGACCCCTTATAGCCCTATTTGGCCACTACAAACCTCATAACTCTCTTCTCTAATCACTTTAAGCCATGAAACTCAATATCTAATATACACCACCATTCCCCTTTAGACATTCCAAAAATTATCCTCCAAATCTGCTTCTTTATACTTCCTTCACAAGTCTATTAGATAATTAGGCCTCATAGAGCACCAAAAATTGAGTAATTTGAAATTTACTCACATTTAAAATAATGTAAAGTATTATTTGGCCACCCGTTTGTCCATTTTAACCAATAAATATTTTCTATCCTCCAACTCCAAATCTTGACCATTTTTCCAAACATGCCCAAATCACTAGGTTTTGAAAGCAACAATTGGTCAAAAGTCAACCTACAATAAACACAAAAACCTAAGCTAGATACCACACCTAGAGACCATAAAAACTCAATTCTATGCCAAATTTCAATCATACACACCTTTGGGAACCATGACTTCCTTTACTCCACCAAATGCATGTTCTTAAGAAGAGAAGCTAGTGACCACTCAAAATGCTCCATCTAGCACAAAAGGATTCAAAAACCTATGAAACCACCTATAACACACCCAATTGAGGTGTAGAGATATTATTGATCATAAATTACGTCATGATACATATGCAATCTTCAATTGACCCTTAAAACCAAGCATTCTATACATATAGGTAAGAACCTACAACAATCATCTTGACCAAATGGTCAAACACATACATGAGCACCTCATAGATATAAAAAAACCCTCATATTATGATTTTATATATCAAACCAAACTTAAATAATCTTTTTTTAATCTTTTATCTTCACAAAAAAACACATTGGACACACTCTAGATAGTCATCACTACCTAAATTGGTCAACTTTGACTTTTGACCACAAAACTCACATCTATGCTCATCAAGGACTCAGACCACATGAGAATGATTCATGACTATTTTCCTCGTTCTCCCATACAATTCATTACATGATCCTTCTTCAAATCAAGACCCATTCCAAGAATCCAAAAATGATCAAAATGACACTTTAGGACTAGGAGACTTGAACATACCTTTTAAAGAACTCACATGCTTCACCATATACATAAATCTCTCATGAAGCATAGAAAGAGACCTTTAATACCTAAACCATTTATCCTTCAGACATCACAAGTTGTTATGTTAATAATTCTTCAAATCACTTCATAAAATACACAATCATATATTTCTATGTATAAACCTACTATCTGTCAGTCATTTGATAAGCAATATTTCCTTTAAAATACTCTACACATAATACCAAAATGATTGTACTCAAGATACATAATCCTAAGGTCATATTCAACCTTTTAGATCATTGAAATCTTCTTGAAGACTCTTCATATATACTTAAGGAATCAACTTCAACAATAACTGTCTATCTTTGATAGGAAAATTAGAACTTGTCATCTACAAAACACTGAGATCTTCTTAAAACTTCATGAACACCGATTCTCATCTTGAAGAACATTGGTCTTGAAATCCAATCCTCAAATCACTATCTTTCACCTCTTCAGCTAGTTCTTCAAATCTGATATCAAAGGATCAATCTCACCCTCATAGTGAAGACTTAGAAATTATGATATCTTTAGATATGTAACAGAGACCAAAAAAATTCTTACAAACATTTAATGATCCTCAGATCATTCTCCCTTTCCAAAACATCTCATCAATAAGGTACATACTCAAAGGCACTTATTGAAACAACATTCTTCAACTTTTTTAGTTAGAATACTCAAAATTATGATAATAAACTCAGAATAACATAAAACCTTCAAGATCACAATAAATTTATTTCAAGCTCATAAACAATCTTGTGAAGCTATAACAATAAGAAACCTCTTCAAAACTTTTGTGACCCTGTATTGATATAAGCTTCTCTGAACCTCTTGAGGCATCACACATGCTTTCAAAGCACTCTTATAAACCTATAGATCTATTTGATAATATCAAAGCTTATATTATTAATCACCATATATATAAGAATGTACATTCAAACCTTTCTAACTTATGATGTCTCAAACAAACCTCAAATAGGTCTCATCAACATGCTCAAGATTTTTTAGCTTGATGATCAACTCATCCTTTATTTACAAACCTCTACCTGCTTACTTCACCAAGATACCTTTACATAAATTTATTATACCACCTTTAATAATCTCTACCATTTAATTTAGGTTTGATCTTGGATTTGGATTCAACATAATTATTATCCATTATAATATGCCTTCTTTAACAAACCTTCATGCTTGAAGAACCATTTGTAATAGCAAACAACTCACCTTGGCTTGAATGAAGAAAAATCCCTACCTTGACATCCTTATTCATATTAGAGAAACCTTAAAATTTCATCAACCCTTGAATTCACAATTTAGAATACATGAATAACTATGACAACAACTAGGCTACTATAATGATCATCACCAACTCCATCAACTCTTCCAACAAGCTGACTAGGTAGACACTAACAAGTAAGCTACTTAAAAGATCACCTTACTAGTTAATTAAGACTCAAGAAAGACCTGATCTTATAATAATTTATGGAAGTAGATACTAAGAGTGGGAGGGGGGGTTGAATTATTAGTTAACCATGTACATTTAATTCCCTAAACTCATTCATCATATAACAACATGAACATGAAATCTTATACAACCAAAGCATGAACAAGAGAAAACATCATATGAACACATTATTTATGTGGGAAAACCTTTAGGGGGAGAAAAACGAATCTAAATCCTAAAAACTAATAGACTACAGTCCTATAAAGATAATACAAACATGAGACTTTAGACCAGCTCTGATCAAGGAGTATCTACCCCTCAATTTAGTTTAGCTCAATATAAAAGAGGTTACAACCCCATAGGTGATTAAGAACCTAATAAGACACATATAATATAATGTAAAACACTAATATAATGTCTTATACACCTGATTATGACCTTCTCAAGGTCATACACCTACAATCTACTTCTCTTCTCTAAGCAGGCACTCCTAGCTCATTCACTCAACCAAGTCACCCTTTAGACTGTTAGGTATAGTGACTTGTTAGCTCATGAATCTGATAAGAAAAACATGAATGATCCTATACACCATCTCATGGTCATTAATGACTCATATCCACTCTTTTAATGATATCTTTCTTTCGCTTAGCTTCACACACCCACTCTCACTCTCAAATAGACTAATTTGACCTTTTATATATACCACTCTTTCCTCTAAACCATATTGTTCAGCCAAGATTATTTCCATACTTTTATTACCATTATAAAATATCATAATACATGTCATCAATCCAAATCAAACACTCCATAATTCATCCATACTTTAAATGGCACTTATCTAATTACTAGGCTACATTTGGCCTAATTAGCCCTTATAAGTCATTCATCACTTATGACCATATCCATGAATAATATCCCTCATAAAATAATAATAACCAATAATATAATTCAATAAAAGTTAATTCAAACCTTTTCATATCCCAACAAGCTCCCATACATCAAATATACTTAGAATTTACCATTAGGTCCAAATAGACCTATTAGACCTAATAGGCTTAAAACCACTTGCTCACACATTGAGTAAGATGAACACTTTGGGCTTAAAAAAGAGATAAAACACATAAAAATATATATAAAATTAACACTTTAATAATCACACATGGTTATATAACATCTGTAACTCCAACTCACACCTTGAATCAAGCCATTCTAGTTACTTGCTCCAAATCCTACAAACAGCCAAAAAATACTACCAAGAAGAACTGAGGCCTAATATTTATTTTATAAAATAAAAACCTGATAAAATAATATGGATAGGTCATAAATTACATAAAAAAACCTCAAAATCCATTTTAACCTTCACATAGCTCACACAGGTCCAAACCAAATCAAACAAACTGATTAGTCAAAATGGTCATGCACACCAAAAATTTAGTCAAAGATATTTGAATGATCCAACCAAAATATAGATATATTATTTAAAAAAAAAACTTAATGAGTATTTTAAACTTATATAATATCAAAAATCTCTCACTCACCTCAAACTCTAGTCATAATAGCTCAAACTATCCTCTCTAAATAGGCCACTCCAGACTACCTACAAGTTTAAAAAAATAGTCATGATGAACATGACATATAAAAATTGTGTAGACACTTTATTAATATTCAAATTCATTAATGTGATCCTAAAAAAACCTTATAATATTTCCAATCACAAAAATATAGAGGTCTAATGTCATATATGAAACATATAGATCATTCTATGAGACACTTCTTTACTATCCTCATTACTCAGACAAGTCATCTTGCAGGCATCTTCTTACCCATGTATGGTAATAAAAATAACATAAAATTCAAGGTAAAATAATTCATAGGTCTTAAAAAAATACCCCAAATCATTGGATTCTTCCCTTCTCACTTTCACACCATCCCTAAATGGGTTCTCACTCATACTAGCTTTGTGTTACTATTTTCACTATCTGCCAAATTAGCAATAAGGAGAATTTAGTGACTTATATAATTGACACAAAGTAAATAAATTGAAAAAATAAATCCATATACCTCAATAACAAGTATTTACCCTCAATCTTAAATGACTCTCATGTTTTGACTCAATCAACCCTACCTGTAGTACTAAGATCTTTAGAAACAAGCATATTTCTATACCTTCTGTCCACTTCCTTGACACACCACTACCACTTGGAGATGACTAGAGGAGCACTCTATACTTTCCAATAGTCAAAAATTTTCAACCAATCTAGTCTAGGTCCTTAATATCAAGATGTTTCTATTCACTCTATTATGAGGGTTAATTAAGGGTTTTAACCAATTTACATTCTTAATGAATGTTCATAAAGCTCTATCACTTAAATCATAAAACAATGCTTGGAGAAAAATTCTTAGGGACCTTCCAAAACTACCCCAAATATATTATCTTCCCATGGAAACATTACACATGCCAACAAGCATGATAAACATCCTCTCGAGCTCCTTGCACTCATTTCTAGCACCCTTTGAAGCTTCTAAACCAACTTTATGACTTTGTAGCTCAATATCTAACCTCAGACCTTATCAACATGATTAAAAAAAATTATTTACCATATCTCATGAAAAAACAAGCTTCACCAACCTTCAAACACCCTTTGACCCTTCATAAGGCCTCACAAGCCCACCTAGGCCAACTAGGCCAATGGCCAAACTATCTTCCAGACCACTAGCCACCTATTAAAAGCCATAAACCTAACCTCTTAACACACTATACATGTATAAAATTCATATTCCAAGCATAATGAGCTACTCATCATGATATATCTCTCAAACTAATAAAAACCCCATAGGCAACCACACATGGTCAAGCCTACAAGGCATAGGATGACTTGCACTCCACTTGAAGACCACTTAAAAGGACTCTAATTGATTTATAAACCACATGTACGTACCATGTAATCTTTATTCATGCTCCATGCCATCCACTCATGCATAGAACCAACTGCTCCCATAAGATTTCACTAACAACCAAGACTAAGCTAAGTACTAAGATCATGCATATTAGACCAAGAGAACTCTCATGCCACTTTGTCATCACTAATGCCACTTGACATAAATGAAAACACATCAATACCACCAATCTCCTAACATAACATAGTGTGGGACTTGATTGAATGATTCAATGCATTCAACATCCAAATGTTACATCTAAGGAAGAACTATATGGTAGATGCATTGATAATGATTGTAAGTACTATGGACCCATTTTTAACTCTAGATTGAGGAGATTTTTAGTGGAGTTAGAATCTACCCCTCATATTCTATAACATGTTATAAAATTTTAGGTGTTAAATGATGATCAACATATCATCACCAAAATTGGCATTTTTGACTCTTATATCATCGATGAGGATGATAAGGAAGAGGTTGAATTAGATGAAGAAGGGGTCATCAACTTGAAGATAATAACATATATAAATATATGGTACTACTATAAAGGATGTTCAACATGGACTATCATGATGAAAATAACAAGCCACACCTTACCAAAGATATTCCCAATGAGCATTAAAATGTGGGAGATATAGGTGAATTAAAACATGTGATTTTAGACACAAGTTATATTAGAAATGAGAAACAATAATCTATATATATCTTGAAATACTTAAGAGACACTATTGCATAGAACTATGAGAACTTGAATCTGTTTAATACCTCCATGCTCACTCATACCATTCTTTTGAATCTAGGTCTTAACCCTTTTTCCAAAGATATATGATAATTAGCCCATTGTTAGATCCTTCAATACTCAAGGAAGTGTAGAAAATAATATCAATAAGGATCATTTATCTTGTTAAACACTCCATGTGGGTGGCCAATCTGGTGCCAATTAAAAATAAAAATGGAGAGATTCATCTTTATGTAGACTTCAATAACCTCAACAAGACTTAAAATAAGTATAACTATATAGTACCTTAACTAGATGAAGTCTTAAAAATAGTCAATGGTTCTCAAATGATGTCATTCCTAGATGGCTATTCCTAATGAAATTAGGTGATGGTCAATTATGAGGATAAATTCAAGATAATATTTACAACCAAATGGGTGCATTCTCATACAAGAGGATGTCATTTGACTTGATTGATGTGGGTGCCATCTTCTAATATGCCATATACATCCATTCAAGGAAATCATTGGCAAATGCATTTTCATATACATGGATGACCTAATTATCTTTTCTAAGGAATGAGCTAACCACATCATGGATCTAAGAAAGGTTTTACAAATATGTAGAGAGCATGGTATTTATTTGAATCCAAAGGAATGCATATTTGATGTAAATAGAGATAAATTATGGGGGTCACATCATTTATGAACAAGGTATTTACATAGAACGTAAAATATCTAAAGAAAATTTGAAGATCCCATTACTTACTAGCAAGAATGATATGAAGTCATTTCTTTCCAAGATCAAATTTGTGAGGAAGATCATCTCAATCTTCATAGAGATAGTCTAACCATTGAAAAACATGACCAATAAGGATGCCAAGATATATTAGAACCCTAAAGCACAAGAATATTTTGCTTAGATAAAAATATTAATTTTTTACATAATGGTGCTCATAATTCTAGATTATACATAATCATTCTACATTTAATCATTCACTTTAGAGCATTAGAGTGATACAGTCCTGATATAGAGCAAAGAAGCTAGAAATGAGAGACTAGTCTCATTTATGAGATTCTCACTCAAAAATGTTGAAATCATATATTCAACCATTGACAATCAAGGTTTTTCATTAGTCAAAGTTGTCAATAAATTCATACATTACATATTGCATAGCAAAGTGCTTGTTTTTATACCTAATCTAACTAAAAAGGAAACGCTCTTGTAAAATTAGCTTGATGAGTGATGTAGAAAGTGGATGACCATTTTTAAAGAGTTTGATCTATATCTACATCCAATGAAGTTTTATAGGTTAAGGAATTATTAGAACCATTTTATAATAAGATCCATAAATCATTTGCCAATACTATGCAGTGTAAAATAACTACTTATGTTTGATACAAGGACATTGCCCATTATTTATTAAATAACAAATGTCTTAACCATCTCAACACCAACCATATAAGATCAATACATCTTAATAAAAACTGATTGATGATAAAATAAATCATAATATAATTATGAAATAATTAAATCATACATCTAAGGTACATGAATAAATAATAAGAGTGAAGGGGCTTAAAATTTTACATGAGAAGTATGCCACTAGCCATAGTTTTAGTATTGATACATCCCATCAAATAATTAGAGATAGATATTATTGGATATATGTATTTAAATATTCACATATTAATTCAATAATTTTCCATGCCTTCTAAGTTACTACACATCGAGAATGCACCCTATCCATGCCATTACAACCGGTCATAGAGGTTCATCAATTTGAAAAATGGGGACTAAAATTTTTAAGTTACATCAATCCAAATTAATAAACTTGGTCCAAGTTAATCCTTATTTAAATTTATTATTTTTCATGTTGGACTAAATCCAAAGAACTTAATAAATTCCCAACTAATGTAGTGATTGTCTTCCTTGAAGACCAAATTATTACTAGGTTTGGTATGTCATTCATTTTGATATGTGACAATGGACCTACCTTATCCTCACTAATGTTTATTGAGTGGGTTTATGAAAATCAAATATTTCTTAAATTTTCATCCAATTATTATCTACAAGGTAATGGGTTAGCTAAATCCATAAATATGAGTCTACTGAATCAATAAAGATCTTGGAGAGGAATCATTGGGACTAACATAATGTTTACCAATTTACATTATGGTTTAATAGGACCAAAATAAAGTCTTTTTAGGCACTTCCCCAAGTATGGGTAGGATCCCATATTTCATATTAAACTAAGGATCCATACCTTTTAATTCATGAAAATTTACTTGGAAATAGATAAAAAAAACAAAGGCTTACCTTCTAAACTTGACACAATTGAAACATAAACATGATGCAACTTTGTTGTGATTTAGAAAGAATGATGGGGTTTCCAAATTATATTTTTTAAAAAGATCAAAAATTTAATCCTTTAAAATCTATTGTTTAGTCCTTATTTAGGATAGGGATCATGAGCAAAAGGGTCAACATGGAAAATTTGATCCCCTTTGGCTGGGACACTTCCAAATTTCTAAAATATTAGGCAAGAATGATTTTTTCCTAAGGTGTCTAAATGGTGAGGATGTTTGTTTTCTTTCCAATGGATAGTTACTAAAACACTACTTCTAAGATTATATTGGTTTGGAATAATGCTGCAAATAATTTCCTTTTGTTTCCTTTTTTCATTTCCTTGCTGGTTTATTTTTCTATTTTTATTATTTTGTTTGTCTTATTTTCTTGTTTTGTTTTATATTTTCCTCATTGTGTCTATCCCAACTATTTTATCCTATGCTTCCATTTTTGTTAATTAAAGGTGATGAAGTGAAAGGCCTATAATTAGGTATCATAAATGATGTTTTGTGTGAAGGTGATTTTTGATTTTTTTTTTTAAATTTAGAGTCTATTTTATAGTTAATTTTAAAGGAATGGAACATTGTATGTGTTTTTAATTTATTCTCATTTGGAGGATTTGTATAAAACTAGTTGACCATTGAAAGTATTAGACCTTGAAACCAAGAACAAAAAACATGTCTCAAGTAAATTTCTAAGGTTGTTTTTTTTGAATTTATTGTGATGAAAGCCTAGGGTGAAAATATAAAATCCTTCATTTAATTTTCCATAGTGGTTTCCCACCATTAATTGCGATAATAAAATAAGAACAAAAGGAGAAAAGAGAGAGAGAAAATATAATCAATTTGTAGAAAACATTATCTTGGGTGATTCAGGAAATTTTTGTATGCAAGTGAAATAACATAGATCTATAACATATCCTAATAAATAATATCCAATATAGGAGAAGTTAATTAACTAAAAATCCACTTAACAATACTTTATTATATTATGGTTATGACAAATTATATATCTACTAAACCTAAACTAAGGTATCTCTTACCATACAATGTCAAAAGAGAGGTTTTCAAGGCCTCTAGTCAAATTCCATAATACAATAACCCTAGTTGGTATTATGATTGTAATAAAATTAAGAAATCTAATCTACTAAATAAACATGCAAGATAATATAGTAAATAAATATGCAAGTTAATATAGTGCTAACCAAAGTTTTGAACAATTTATTCCTAGACGTAGAAAGGGGTCAACTTTATGTCTTGAGTCATGATCCATATTTATTACTACGGTTGTCAATCTTATCATGAGATGAGAGAGTTATTTAGTCATTTCACTATTTTTTCATGTCACAACTTTACCTTGATAGTCCTTGTGTACCTTTGTATCTCCTTTCAAGCTTGAGTTAGGTGTAATTTTTATGGTCAAGCATGTAAAAGGAGGCTCCTTGATCAATTTGAAATGTCCTCAATATGTACAAGATGTAATGGTGAAGATAAACTAAGGAGGAAGTTTGATAAAGGCTATAATAACTTTGGTTTTAGTCTAATAATCAGAGGTATAATCCTTTCAATCCTTTAAAAAACATCATAGAACATGTCATAAAGTTATATTGAGGTTATATTGATCATGAAGGTCTTTTATATGAATTAACATGGTAATTTAATTTATATATCTCCTTTTAGGTCATATATGTAAGGTCGATGGTTTTGGTCATAATGAGATTTAATTTTTGGCCTTGATAGACCACTAAACCACCCCACATGCCTCTATTGGACCTAATTAGCCTCTTAAAGCCATCATTAAATGGTTTCATGCCTCATGTGGATATACTAACACTATATTTAACACCAATTCCTCCCAAAAGGTGCCAACACATGCTATGTTATGATTCTTAAACTCCCTCAATTTGTATGACCAAGTTCAAAGTGTTGTATTTCCAATATTTTCCCTCCACAACACCTAATAGTAGTGTTTTAGGTATGAATAAAGGAGGATTTGTAGGAAAAATGATAGTTTGCAAGAGTTTCTTTAGTAGTACAGATCTATATTATATAGACTAGCCTAGGCAGAGGCATGATTTTGTAGAGGGAGGTTAGAGATATCATATGGTGAAGAGAGTAGTTTTTTTCAATGTCTTAGGATATCAAAACCATTCCATATATCCTTCAGTATCATTTGGATACTCAGAGAGATCCTTAGGTTTTTGCTCATGTTATACAGGGGAAAGAGTGGGGGCCCAAGCTCCTAACCATGATAATTAGACTCAAGCATATTCCACACATATGAATTTGTATGGGGATTATCCTCTTATCCTTTATTGAAATTATGAAGAAGTTAAGGAATCTCTATACCCATCTCATCTGCACATGCCCATTTAAACTATATGATTTTTAAAGAATTTTGTGTTGTCTACTCAAACTAATCATGGGTTATGCTTCATAGGGTCTTGAATGGTCCTTCCATGGTATTTTCAATACCTAATTCACACATGTGAGTTCATATGATTGGAAAATATTCTCATAGTTCTTATCTATAGCCTATACATAGGTTTGTGCAAAGGATAGAGTTTTGATGCCTTCATCAGAGGTTATAGACAAGGTTGAGAGTTTACAGAGGTGTTTCAATTACTTCAATGAATTTTTTCTCAAATTAAGTTCTAATGTCCCCTTTTTTGCTTTAGAATTCCTCAAGGAGAGAAGAATTGTGTAAATATGAAGACATTGTATGATAAATACTATATACATGGCTCAAGGGTATCTACATAATCTCTAATGTTGGTCAAAGCATGTAAAATGGTGTTAAATTGATAGAGGAATGTCACCACATCCTTAATACAACCTTTAAAACTTTTATGATAGCCTCAGAGGCCTAAAAACCACCCTCTTTGTCTACAAACTTACTCAATCACCTTTTAGCAAAGTTTAAGGTCATGTTTGTAAAAGTTAAGGTTTTCTAAGTTTCTATGGTTTCAATTTAGAGTTGTATATATTGTGTTTATGCCTCAAAATTTTCATTATGGATTAATTATATATATAAGCTCATATAATATCCAACTAGTTTGTATAGGTATAATTCTTTCCCTTTAGTCAATGTCACTTTTATGCTCTTGTGTTCTCATTGTGTTTTCACTACCCTTTTCATTGTGTTACCCCTATTTTATGCCTTACACTCCATATGTCTCCTGCTACCACCCTCATTAATTCATCCACCATTATTCCAAAGGTTTTATAATGTCAAGGTGACCTCCACACTTCATTATAACCATAAAGATCATTGAGGCTACTATATATTGGACCTATATGGTCATATAGTAATTTGAGAGTGCAAATGTGCACCTACAACCAACCTTTAAGGTTACTGTAGCAAGGTCTCAACAGGCACTATGTAAACAATTTAAGACATGAAAGTTGGTATGAGTATCATGGAATATGATTTCTAAAAGGAGTGAATGGTAATATGGGTTTCTCATTCCATGAATTTCAAACACTATACAAGTCACCTTCATCCTATACAGGTTTGGTAATAGAAAACTGTAGATAGTCATCCTAGTAGATGGTCACATGTCACATCACTATATAAATTTTTCCTTATTATCTGAGATAAGAGGCAAGGTACATATAATGGGGATCAAGGTTCAAATCTTTAATAATGCAAACTTGATTTCCACTACCATTGAGGAGATATAATGACACCTACATAGTCATGAGATCATGTAGGCATATACAAATGTGAGACTTAAGTCTGAGTGAAGGATAGGGTATGAAATAAAGTGGTGCTGGAAAAATATCACCTAGGATGACCCTAAACACATTATAAGTATTCCACATGGTCATAAACACCTCCAGAGCCAATGTTACAAGCCATATCTAAAATTTACATGCTTGAGTGCAATGTCAACACATAGTTAGAGCTAGTTTTGGTCAAAATAGTAGTTTGGATCCCTAAAAAGTATATAAAATCCCTAAAAATATGTATTAATGGTAATAATTACCTATTAAAGTTATTAATATGTCTACTTTGCTAATAAAAATAGTGGGTATACCCACTATTTTGTCTCCGACTAAGGCTTGTCTGTTAGGGCTGCTTAGTGAATTAAAAGGTGCACTATGCCACATAAGGTATGTAAATGATATGAAACCACATAAAAGGTTTAATTTTAGTTTATAATGATTTTTAAGAGTTCCCAAATACCCTATAAATGTATAACACCCAAGGTTTCACTCAAGAGCCTTAGATATGGGCTAACACAGTTAGGCACACAAGCTTACACATAGACCCTAGTACCATATTAAGGTTTCGTCAAGATATTATAATTAGTGGGATGGTTAATATAATATTTATGAGGGTGTTTAAGACACAAAAATGAGGTTATAAGTAACAGTAGATGGTAAAATTGATCAAAGAGATTTCAAACCCTGCTCGAACTAGTCCATCTGGACACAGTCAGTTTAAGGGCCATCTAGAAATAATCACCTAATCCACCACATGAATGCTTAGAGACAAAGATCCTAGGGAATTTTAAGTATTCCTATTAAATAAATATCCATGGAATATTTATTATAAGTCGGAGGCTAGGATTTATAAATGAAAAGAAAATAAGTGCTCAAAACTAAGTCTAAATAACCCTAACCTCATATTCTAACATTCACATCTCCAAGAACCCTCTTCATGGGAGTCCAACCCATTCATGAAATATGAGGGGGTCATTTCCATAAACATCTATAGAATTTTTTGTAGGTTTTGTTATCTGTACTCTATGAACCATCATTAATATGGTGGACATCTCAAACCTTGTACAAACCCCAAAAGTGACCCGATGGTTAAAATTGACTCTCAAAGCCATCTAAATGAAGAAGTTTGATCACAAAATGACCTTTAAGGTCTCATGATGTCCTTTGATCATCATAGTGACCCATTTTTTGGCACATGTAGGGGTAAAGTTATATGAAATAGACCTAAAAATGTTATTTTAAGCTCAAAAGTAAGGATAATGAGAATGTTTGTGTAGAAAATGAAGTTGGAGATGGAGAATGAGTCCTAAAGCATCTATTTAAGCCATCTAGTAGCATCTGTGTTGACCTTTAGGACTGGTTTAGTAGGTACAAATATGTAGGTATTGGGATTCATGACTATATGCACTCAAAGGGAGTCAAATGATGTAACCAAACTAATGATTCCACTCCTTGAGGTCTATAAAGTAATGTTCATGTCATATATAATGAAAAGGTGGCTCACATATCTAGTGTTTAGGTCAATATTCTTGGATTAGGTCTATAGATACACCAATCCATAACTTCCATGACCACTATTTTATGAATAGATGGAGCATAACATAATTTTAGGAGTTTGAATGTTTTGAATCTTCTTAAGAAAGGATATTAAATTTTTAAAAATCATTATGGCTAGCTTATACCCTTGAAAAAGCCACTATGATAGGGCATTCCACCTAAAAACACATAAAATTCACTAAACAAACATGTTCCTCACACAAAAGGAACCTTCAAGTGCTCATCATAGCTTGAATATTATGTATGGGGAATTCAACCATTCATGGAGGGTAATGCAACCTATTATCTTGAAATTGGTAAAACTAGTTCAAATATCAAAGATCTGATCTCTATGAACCATTCTTAAGACTCCCAAATACCCCTAAACCTCCCTTAGATCCTAATAGTGACCCACCTAGAGAGGTTTAGGTAAATATGAATTCATATGCTCAAAATTTTCTTGTTTATCACTTGGATCATGTTGTCAACTTAGAGGGGCTCATGTCCATGGATTTGGATAGTACAAAAACTATACAGACATCTCCTAAAGAGGAAAGCTTATAAGTTTTTAGACATAGATTATGTAACATAGCCTAAAAATAAGATTAAAATCATGGAGAGGGTAAGATTAGGACTTGTTATACCAATTCAATTCCAATGTGGTTAATGGAATTGATTGAAGGTGTCTTTTATATCTCTATCTAAATTACCAGTTTGTGAGATAATCCATTTTGGCCAGGTCATGCAAGACTAACATGTATTTATAGGTAAAAAACTCTTAAAATATCTCAATGGCAATACACAAAAGGTTATCCAAGGATGGTCTAAGTCATATCTAATGAATTAGGATCCTAATGCCACTATATGACCTTTCAACTAATGAACATGAATAGAAGGTTGAAGAGCAAGTAGACATACCTACTTATCTTACAAATGGAAGACTCTAGTGAACAAAGGGTGGCATGAGAGAATTAATTAACCATATTAAATCATGGTAACTATCATCTAGGTGAGCACATACAAAGGTGGAGGCCATTATAATAGGTTAAAGGTAATCTCTAAGACCGTTCTTCATACACATTGAAATGAGGTTGACTAACACCTCTTGGAGGCCCATCCACACTCCATTTACATTGCATAACTACTAAAGGAAGGAATCATGAGATATTTTAGGAATGTTCAAGGCCTGAATAAATTCAATTGAGGGAGTTACAACCTCCACAATGCCAAAATGGACTCATTAATGATATGTTAATTTTTTAGGAAGGAAGTAGGCATATGTAACTACAATATGCCACATTAGCCTCATTTATGGCCTCTCTCATGCCTAGATTTGTCTCTCTTTTATTCAAAATTATCTATTTAAGTAGGCATTTTGCTCTTTATTTGGCATCCCTTGGCTGGGTATGGCAAACATCTTCCAAAATTGCCTTATAATGTTATTGAATCAATAAAAGACATTCATAGATTCTTGTTGAAGGATAGTGTGCTTACTTTAGATTTTTATTTTTAAAATGTATGAATTATATGGTCATATGTAAGTCCTTTCATGCACCTAAATTTAGGTTTGAGTTCATTATATGTTGTACAAAGTGTTAGAAAGTAGGATTTTTTCTTGAAGTTTCATGAGTTCATTATGTCTTGAGCAGACTTATGCCTTTTGCCCTTCATGTTTTATAACCCTGTCTAACCTCCATAAAAAGTATTCATGCTAAAACACCATCAAGAATCATGATTAGTCATTATCTTCATTAGGTTCATTAGTAAAATTTAAAGGGAATGATTAAGAGTGGATCCTTGATCAATTGGTACATCACCACTTAGAAAAGGTCTTTACATTAGTTTTCATATCTCTTTCCCTTTTCCTTGTGATTAGTTTAGGTCTTAAAGAGCATTAAATTGATAAATTAGGGGAGATAGCCCCATAAAATCTAAAGATGTGACTTGCATACTAGGAAACCCATAGTATAAGGTCATTCCCATGTTGGAATAGGTTTGAGGTTAGACATGAACGCTATTCTCCTTAGTTAAGGTGTAACCTAGAACCTCTAACATTTGTGTCATACTTGGTGGGACCAAAAATCAAGGGATTTTGAGACCTTTTTTGATTATTTTGATATGTGGTAGGATGTTTATAAGGCTCAAGGCAATCAATAGTAGATTAAAAGGTAGTTTCATGAACCAAGTTTCTACTAGGTCAACTTCAAAAGGTAAGTAGATTCATTTTTTTAATTACCATTGGATATATCAAGGAGAAATAGGGTCCATATTTCTAATCCAAAACCCTACAACCCTTAATTCTCCAAAGTCTCCTAATTATTCTAATTCTATCCATACATAACCTACTACAAGTCCACTAATCCCATTGGCAAGGCTTATATTATAAGACTTTGTAGTTGTTAAAGGTGGCAAACCCATAACCTTAACCAATATGATGATATTCTAGCTACCTCCTTGAAGAGTTATATTTTATAGGAGAAAACTTCACCACTCCCGTGGTACACATAGCTAACATTGTAAAAATATGTTTAGTACACAACATCACCCAGGAGAATGTATCCATGTGATACATAAATTGGCACTAATTTTTGTGCAAAAAGTTTACATTGGATACTTTAGTCAAATCACACAATTTCCTAAAAATACTCAAGGAAATAAAACTAAATTTGACCTTTTAATACATATTTGTTCAAACCCGAAAGTGATAAATTTTAAATTAATATGTTGTATTTGAATAATCATATATTTAATAATTATTAATAAATAATATTAATCAAAATGTAGAAAAATAATGCACAAATAGAATGAACTCATGACAAGTACGTGATAATAGAGTTCAATAATTCCTATGTATTTGGGTTTACTTATAGTACTAACCGATCTATTTCCCTAAAAATTAAGTACATGACTAACCCTAATAATTTTAAAATGGATACTCTAATATTGCATACAAATTTTCAATATACCTTTAGAAAGTCCTAGAACCCACGGATAGACCTTCTACCTTACTGTCATGAATGAAATCTCATAATCCTATGGATTTTAGCCAAAAGTCTCAAAAATAGATTTAAAAAACTCATCATAGGAAATTAAACATATCATTTAATTCATTTTAAAGTTTATGACAATACCCTATTTTACATTGAGAAGTTAAAATCTATCCAAATCCCTTAAAACTTGGGATTTCGCAAATTGGTCTATTATGGCCTATACACATTCTTCTCTATTATTCACTTTAAGGAATTAAAAATTACACCAAATCACATCATATATATACACTCAAAATATTTTTGGAACTAAATTAGATTCTAGAACAAATCTTTAGTTCACTCTAAAGTCTAAAAATGCCTCTAGGTACCTCAAAATAGAGGGAAAATGTAAACTAGTCCTTTATGCATTCTACTCCACTAAGAACTTGTTTTTAAATACAATTTTTTGCACTTTATATAGTTCTTGAAATCGTGTGTATTATGGTGGATTATTTAACCTTTTAACTAAAATTATAATGGTTCAATTCCCATGGCTATTCTTTGGTCTTTATCTATATTCCATAACGATAAGAAGTAAATTAATTAAGCCTTTTAAAGGGTATGACCCACGTAGTCTTCAATGCCTATGATTATACATTTGGTGGTTAACTCTAAATTTGATGTGATCCATTGGATTTTTATCATGGTGTGTTAGGTAAGCTCATGGAAATTTTGTGGTGGGCATATTTGGATGTTGCATGGAACCTTCAGTTGCTTGGTGTCGTGGCATTCTTGATGGTCTACATGGTAATAATTAATTACATATTATAGTCACTATGTGACTATTAAAATTTGACATATAGAATATTATAGTGGTTTCAAGCCATGTTTTGTCTAAATGACCCACCATGTGGACCACTCTAAATTTTTCCCTTGTCGATGTCCAACTCGATGCACCAAAGCTCTATCGACGGTAGGGTCCCCCTCCAAGACAAAAGTAGAATCCACCAGATATGGTTTCCATAGCCAAATTTTTATGCATATCAAAGATCAATTATGAAACCACAAATTTTTTTACACTTTGTGCCATGTGCCACATTTCATTGCATTATTGGTCCATCTAGTGATTGCTTGACCATGCCATATTTTTCCCTATTAAGTGGGAACTTCAAGAAGCCATATCTTTTAACCATGACCTCAATTTTATATAAACAAGATATCATTAGAAATATCTCAAGATGATCTATGTAGTCAAACTATATTTGAATTATTACATAATTGTAAATTTCTATAGTTTGACCAACTTTGACTTATTTTGAATAGCTTGACTATAACTTTGACTAATTGTATAAGGAGCATATGAGTTTCATTTTCTACATTTGACATACCATTATAAAGGTCTCAATGAGACCTATGAAATGGTGTAGGTGTTGGTCTACTTTGGGACCTTTTTTGAGTTATCCTCTAGACCAATCCTCAATATTAAGAAGGTTTTTTTCCTCAAAAAGTTGGTACTAGACATGGTTCTTTATGTGAGTATCTTTACATGGATCTAACTCTTGGCTCTAACTCTAATGATCCTTTAGATTCTATTTATTTTTGAAGATACTTTGATAGGTCTTATTAGTCAATTTAGGTTCTAAAAATGCACCTACAATGATTAGAATAATTCATTGATCACATCTTCTACTAACCCTCTATTGCTACATGGCCATCAATAGACTCTACAAAAAAATACGGTACAATTACTTCCTCTACTACACGGCTTCACAAGAGCCTCTACATAAATAAGCCTAGTGATCTCCTCTACTACCGCTAAATAGTCTTTTACAACATATCAAGTATAAAACCCAATCATAATGTAGAGATAATAGTAGAAATATATGATTCATAACTCAAAATTGTAAAAGGCCTAAAATAAGGCATGAGTTATACTAAATCTTACAACTGCCTATAAGGTCACCATATATCAAACTATCCTCCCACTATCACATCATGTACATGATGAAGTGTAAAACACTAAAATAATCACCAATGTAATTTCAAGATAAGTTTTTCAATGTAAACAAAATACAATATTAGTTATGACCATGTCATAATACATTACCCCAATGGGTCTTATCAATACATCCAATCATGCACATGCCATATATATATGCATTCCAAAATAGTAGTTATTCTAAAACAAGTACTATAGGAAATATGAATCCTACCCAATAACCTATGAAACTACTATCAAATCTCCCAAGCTGATCAATGAGTTAAATTCTTTAATAATTCAATAGGAAACTCACAAAGCTAATGCTAGAGATTTAAAAAATAGAGCTTTCCAAAACATAAGTGTGAGAATTAAAAACTTCACATGATAAACTTGTCTCGAATTGTTCATACTATAGTAGCTTCAAAATTCATATATAAATGCATGGGTAAATGTCCTTTGTCAACATATAACAAGGATTCCAAAAAAAAATTTGCAACATAAATGCATTATCAATCCACTAATCATGACATCATGAAATTAAGAAACTATTTACTACCCCTCTTTATTAGATTCTCCTATTTAGGATGTTCAATTTCCTTAGTGGATTTACTATCATCTGTATAGATTGCTTGAATACAAAATTCATTAATTAACTTATCAATAGGTTCATAGACCATATTTTTCTTATAATTACTAAGATGGTGGGATGGTTAAAGTTTCCAACATTTCTCAACCCAATGTCCACTCACATGAAAATGAGTGCAAACATTCTTCTTCTTAGGTGAGGTCACCCATTTCCCATTTATTGCTTTGCCAGTAAAAGAATGATCTTTACCACCTACAAGCTACTTCAGTAAATCTTTTATTTTCCAACAATATTGGCATAATGGTTATTCAATTTGAAAAATATACAAGGAAATAAATGTCACATCTTCTAAATATACAAACAAAATTTCTTAAATGGTAGAAGTGAATTAGAAGTCTTAGAATTCACATTTTTATTGGTGTCTTTTATAGTGTAAGAATAGATCTAATGCCCTTAAATTGAAGGGAAGGAATTAATATATGAATAACTTACTATGAAATCATTTATCATAGTATCTACATCCTGATTTATTACATCATTCATTATTCTTTCATAGGGAGGAATTTTTCTCTACTAGTGGCCTCAAATCTTTCATAGGGAGGAAAAAGATAGCCAAGATTTGAGGGAAAAAGAATACTTGCACAAATAGAGTTAACTCACAACAAGCATGTGATAACGGAGTTCATCAATGCCTGTCTCTGAGTTTGCTTATAGAAAGAACTAACCCATTTAATTAAAAAGTGAGTACATGACAACCCTCAAAATTATCATATGGATACACTAAGACTATACAAAAATTGGCAATAAACCTTTATAAATTCCTAGAACCCATGGATAGACCTTCCACCTTACTGTTGTGAATGCAATCTCACAATCTTGTGGATTTTAGACAAAAGTCTCAAAAATGGAATTATAAAATAGATTTAAAAAACTCATCAAAGTAAATTCAACATATCATTGATTTTTTCTCAGCATTTAGGATAATACCCTAGTTTACACTGAGAAGTGAAAATCTCTCAGATTCCCTCAAAACTTGGGATTTTACAAATTGGTATATTATGGCATATACATAGTCTAATCTATTATTCACTTTAAGGCATTAAAAATTAAATAAAATGAAATCATAAATAAACACTCAACATATGGCTTGAACTAGCTTAGAGTCTAGAACAAATCTATGGTTCACTCTAAAGTTTGGAAATGCCTCTAGGTACCTCAAAACTAAGCAAAAATGTAAACTAGTCCTTTATGCCTTCTACTCAACTATGAAATTGTTTTTAAATACAATTTTGTGCACATTATATAGTGCTTGAACTCATGGTTATGATGGTGGGTTCTTTGTCATTTTAATTTAAAGGATAAGGGATCAATTCCCATGGCTATGCTTTGGTCTTTATCTATATTCAATATGGATAAGAAGTAGATTAATTAAGCCTTTAAAAGGCATGACCCACATAGTCTTCAATGCCTCTGCTTAGTAATTTGGATCTTAACTTAGAATTTTATGTGATACATTAGCTTTGTATCATATCATGTTGGGTAAGCTCATGGAAAGTTTTTGGTGGGCATACTTGAACGTGGCATGGAACCTTCAATTAGTTGGTGTCATGGCATTCTTGATGGTCTGCATGGTAATAATTATTTACATATTATAGTCACTATGTAACTATTAAAATTTGACATATGGAATATGATAGTGGTGGAAATCCATATGGTGGCTTAAGGACCCACTATGTGGACCACTCCAAATTTTTCACTTGTTGAAATCCAACTGGATGCACCAAAGCTCTATCAGTGGTAGGGTCCCCCTCTAAGACAAAAGCATACTCCACCAGCTATGGTCCCTATAGCCAGCCTTTTATGCCTATGAAATTTCAATTATGAAACCAAAAAAATTTACCACCTCATTCTATGTGCCACATGTCACTACATTAATGGTCCATTTGTTGATCGCTTGACCACACTATCTTTTTCCCTATTGAGTGGGAACTTCAAGAAGCTATATCTTTTGACCATGACCTCAGTTTTCTAAAAACAAAATATCATTAGAAATATCTCAAGATGATCTATGTAGTGGAAGTACTTTAGAATTTTTTCATAATGGTAAATTTCTATAGTTTGACCAAATTTGACCTACTTTGACTAGCTTGATTAGAACTTTGACCAGCTACACAAAGAGCATATGAGCTTCATTTTCTGCATTCTACATACCATTAGAAAGGTCTTAATGGACCCTATGAAATGGTTTAAGTTTAATTCTACTTCAAGACATTTCTCATTGTTCTCTAAAGGCTCCAAGAATGAGAGGTAATAATGAAAATTACATCATGAAAAAAGCATTTTTTACACACCAAATTGTATTGTATTATTTCTCAAAATTATTTTTATATAATGGTAAGCTTATAAAGCTTAGGGAAGGAAGAAGGTGGTTAAAAAACCAACCACCAATGGGTGAAACCAACCCATAAATAAAAATAAATAAAAACATAAAAAATTAAATACTTTGTATTAATAAATGATCCCAACAAACTCCCCCTTGATCCAGAGGGGTATAGAAAGACTAGAGCAATGAACTATGAGTCATCCAAGTAGAATATTCTACAACTAAAATTGGTACACTATGCATCATAGATTGATCCACACCCTGATCATCCCTACACTATAGTAGAACAAGATCATGCAATATTTAATTACATCAACCCTCACATAGAATCCATCTAATAAGTAACTACCCCATGTACTATGTATGACACATCTCAAAATTATGCCCAATAATTGCCAACCTCTCCCATAGGCCTTTGCTCAGCACTAATAATGCTAGAAACACAATGTGAAATCATACTACAAATCATTGATGACTGATTGAATAAAAATATGTAATATCTTCTCCCCTTATCAAATGAGAGGTGAGAACCCATGCAAGAAATAAACCAAGTACAAAACACTAAAATTCTCTACATAAAATATCATATCAACACTACATATATTGAAGTAAAGTACACACGCCAAAAAAAATGACTACATTAAATCTTAATTTTGAGCCTAGTAGCTCGCACAAGATGGGTGTGTCACTATCTCAAAAGATATAGTCATTAATTATGGATAAAACAACTTTGCAATCATCTTATACATCAGAAGAAGATGTAGAAGAATAGCTAGAAGAATGACTAGAGTGACTAGAGTGAACATCAATTTTTACTTCTGCCTTTTGTTGATGTCAAGAAGACCTCCATTGAGAGGGGCATTCTATAGAATATATCTTATCCCACCATAATTATAGCATATGGTCTCACATCCACTAGAATAAGAGGAATAATAGCCACATGAATAACTTTGGTGCTTATGCTTATGTCCATGTGAATTTTTATGGTGATGCTCATGTTGTGGAGAACCAGAATGATGTTTATGCTTAGGAGAGCCTAAATATTCCTTATGTCTAGAATGAGGCTACCATCTCAAAGAACCAAAATGATGCTTATGCCTAGAAGTGTGCCTATGAGAGTGTCTATATTTCTTGTTATGTCTTTTATTGGATTTATACAATGGATTGCTTATTTTGGAATAGTGTACCTCCTCAGTAGATTGTTCTTTCTTCTTTAAAAATTATCACTTATGTTGAGTGAGAAACTCACAAATGGAATCAAATGTAGATTTGTGAAGCTTATCTCTAAGCTATAACATCTCTATAAATTTCTTGTATCTTGAGATAAGGCCATTTAAAATAATAGAAATGAATATTTCATCATCAATTTTTCCACCAGTGGTGCCATATTCTTGTTTCAAATTCTTAATGTGTGACGCATACTTAGAAACATCTTCATTAGCAATGAGTATAGTGTTAAGAAACTACATAAGGATATTAATTTTATTATAATAAGGTTGTTTATCATACAAGAATTTTAGAGATTTTCATGATTTCCATGTTTTAGATTTGATAGCTTTGATGTGAATTATGACTTGTGCAATGCAAGTGGATTTTAACAATGAAAGAGTTCATCTATCTCATTTGTGAAAATTTTCAAGTTGTGTGGCTTCAATGGGCAATATTGGTTGTTTTCAAACAACTTCCCACAACTCATTTAATAATAATGTGTTTTCCATGTTCATTGACTATTCTTTATAATTCTTAGGAGTTTGTCATCCCATGTCAGAAATGAGGCTCACAATTTTAGTGATGATGCAAAAAATAAGGAACGCTATCAAGGTTTTGCCTTTACTTTAAATATACCTTCCATTTTACAAATTATCTTGGGACTTGTGATGGACTATAAGTTTTCCAAAAATACAAGCATAATGAAACATTAAAAAAATTACATTACGAAGGTGTCAGTTTCAATAAAAAAATGCACCTTGATACATCATGTGTAATACATTTGTTTTCAAAAATCATATAAGGAAGCTCCAGAACATAAAATTTGATCATTCCAATGTATCTGGAATGTCAAAAATCATGAAGATCAACTGGTCACATGACCTCTTTCATAGACGATAAGATGTACAACAAGTGTTTGCAAGAATGATGACTTATAACCTTATGTCTCTATATTAATCAAAAAATATTCTAAAAATATAATATTCCTTCAAAATATTCTCTTAAAAAATATTCTTTCAAAAAGAAAGATTTGAACTCTTGACCTCCCCTTTTCAAACCACTTCACAAAACAAGGATTTCCAAGTGATCTATGAGCATTTACAAGTTTATAAAGAAAGGAATTACTATATAAACTTGAATTTTGCTCTATTAAAAAAAAATTACTTGGATGTAAATAATCTAATTTGCCTATGAAATTAAATTTCCAAGTAAAAAATCCAATCTTTTCAAAAATTTATGTGGGGCCCTCTAAACCCTAATATTTTGAAGTGACTTTATGAAAAACAAAGGGAAATGAAAAAATTAAAGATTTGTATATTCAAAATGCCATTATTTATCAAAGGATGCCATGGTTATTATAAGTAAATTTTGAAAGTTGTCTACAACTCCCCTTGGTCGTACAAGGCTATACAGATCTATACTATCTCATTATTTGGCTTAGATAAAAACTATTAGAATGAATTTTGAATGAGAAAATCTAATGTAAAGGATATGGGATGGCTTGGGAGGCTATAATTCTTCTATTTTGAGCCGTACAACTCAAATTTGAAGCTTGAAAATCTTTTGAGATTCATTGGGAATGAAAGTTTGATCTTTGAAACTCAATTACTGATTAAGAAACTTAGCAGATTAAAGTTAACAAAAAATTAAAAACCATTTTATCTAGTCATAGGTATATTCAACATGAAAAACACATACATATGCATATATGGGCTGTAAAACTACATAAATGGCTTGAAAAAAATTCGTTGGATGCTTTGGTGTTGAAAATTGATCTTTAGAAACTAGTTTTCAAATCAAACATTGATAAGATTGATTGAATGAAAGTTTCATCTACTCTTCACATGTCACATAGGTATTCAAATTCAAACAGGCAATATCAAGGCATATGTTGGTTGTAAAATGTGAATCAAGGGTTTACAAATTTATTTTGGATAGTTTGAAAGATGTTTCCATGCTAGAAAAAAAATAGTTTGAATGCAAATGTAACTCATATTTGAACCAATAGTTTATGGAGGTCATACAATACTAGCACACAGGCATAATTTTACACTTTAAGAAATATAATGTAAAATATTGATTTTACATTAAATATTTACCAAAGATCACACCTTATTAATTTTCCCAAATTTGATTTCACATCAACTTTATTTCTCCATGTTTCTAAAAACCATGCTTTGATACCACTGAAGGCTCCAGGAATGGGATGTAATAATGAAAATTACATCATGAAAAAAGCTTTTTTTCTTACACACCAAAATTGTATTGTATTATTTATCAAAATTATTTTTTTACAATGGTAAGATTATAAAGCTTACATAAGGAATAAAGTGGCTACAAAACCAACCACCAATGGTTAAAACCAACCTATAAATAAAACTAAACAAAAACATAAAAAATTAAATACTTTGGATTAATAAATTATCCCAACATCCTCTAGATCACCATGAGACTCATAACAACTTCCTTGAGAGGAAAATACCTTCAGTGGTATATAATTCTGACTCCTACCTTAATAAATACTTGGAATGAGTTTGGTGAGCACTTTTTCAAATATTTTGAATATAAAAGTGAGCATGTGTCATTAGTTGAACAACTCAACTCAATCAAGAGGACACCCCAATAATCAATGGTTGATTTCAACTATATATTTCAAAAGACTTGGGATAGGATCCATATTATCATAAATCCCACACCAAATTATTCCTTTTTATATTACCTAAGGGCCTCAAATTTGGATTTTGTACTAATGATACAATCCATGGGTAGGAAAACATTACTAGAGGCCTATGAAATCTCTATAAGGGTAGAAAATTGCTTGATACAATTAGGGATATTGAATACAAGACCCACCATGCCTCTATTTATTGAGATCCAACTTAATTCCCCTACCATTTATCCATTATATTCTCCTAATAGTCAAGGACAATATAACTTGGAAATATAAAGGCTTGTTGAAAGCACAAAATAAAAAGTGTGTCCCTAAAAAGGTAGTAGCAAACCTATTATAGACCATATCAAAACCCATAACAAGTTCCATATCCATATTACCAATATAATATACCCATTTATCCACCAAATCAATAATCCCAAGGTCAGGTCACATATGCTAAACCATACAATAGCTATAACCCTAATGTTGTAAGAAACTCAAGAGCATTAGTACCTACATAAAATAATATTGTAAAAGAGGGAAAATGATCTAATCATTAGGGAAAATAAAATGAGATGATGATGTCTAAAAGTGGATAAACATATCATAATACTAGTTTATAATAGGATCCTATATTTCAAGCTCATGATACTATGCCTCATCCACCATAAGGTCCTCTAATGCCTCATGGTGACATGCTTGTAATGACACCAGTGGAAGTTACAAACCAATGACAAGGGAATGTGAAAAAATCACATGATGATACTACCTTTGTGAACTAACAAGAAGGAGACAATAATTTGGAGCATGTAGTAGAAAAATTAGGGTAGAATTCATAAAGGTCAGATGATGCAGTTGTAGCCCACATAAGGGATAAAAGGAGAATGGTGGATGATATCTTGTGGTAGTCTAAAAACTCTCCCACACACATTCAAGTCACTTTTTAGCCTAACACTCAAAGTATAGAAACTATGACCTCTCCAACTCAAAAAACACCTCAAACACATGGGAATTAGTAGAAGACACCATTCATTCAACAAGTCACTCAAGTCTCAAATGATTCTTCCACTTCCAAGTTGTAGCCCAAGAGTGCCAATTATCCATTCAACATTGTGGAGTACATGAAGAGATCCAATTTTATCATTCCTATGTGGGATGATCTATATATTCTAGGGTATAAATACATTCTCCAATAAGAGATCTCTAAGCTCTCCTTCATGAATAATCTAGTTGACAAATTAAATGTATTTTATGTCAATGATGGCCAACCTAGTCAAATTAAATCCCATAAATTTGTTGAAGATACCTCCATTTTACTTATCAATCATAATAGGAGATTGTCCTATCCATAGTTGTATGATAGATTCTAGTGCCTCAAGCTTAGTAATGCCCAAGGCCGTACTAGATAATCTAGAACTCAATTATGTGCCTAATGAGAAAGGAGTATTGTAGCTAGGTGGTTCTCCCACCAAGATAGTAGGTGTTTTAAAGGACCTAAAAATTGTGTTATCATCTTTCCCCAATTGCACTATCACTCTAGATGTCATGTCTATTGATTTACCCTCATACTTTGCCTTATGACTATATAGAGACTTTACTACAAAGATTGGGGGTTACCTTTCCTCTGACTAGTCATACATGGTCTTTAGGACCAAATATGGGACTAGGATCACTACTATTTTTGAACCTATTTCTAGGATCCATTTAGAGCCCTATATTCCCAACATTTTAAATGTAAATTGCACTATACATTATGAGGATGAGAATGTTAGTGGGAAAGAACTAAAAGATCATATTGAAGGTATCTCAGATCTTATAGATGAATGGGAATATGAGAACCATGTATTTTACCCATACAACACCATTGAGGATGCAGATCTATAGGTGTACTATATGCACGAGTAAGGGGTTGTTATTCCTAGTCTCATAATATCAACTCAAGAGTGTGATGGCATATGGACTTTGTTCTTTGATTTTTCAAGGTCAAAGAATGGAATAGGGATATAGTAATGTTGGTTTCCCCTTCAAATCAAAATTATTACTCGGTTATAAGGTTCCATTTTAGTTGCACTTTAAACATAATTGAGTAGGAATCCCGTATACATGGGCTACAAAAAGCAAGGAAGAGAGGCATCAAAATTATACGAGTCAAAGGTGATAGTGAACTTGTAGTGCATCAAGTTATGGGTATTAATGAAATTAATAGCAATCTACTAAATCCATACAAATAATTAGTCTAGGACCTTCTAGAGGACTCTATAGCATTTGACATACAGTCCATACCAAAGGAGTATAATCACCATGCAAGCATGCTTGCATCTATTGGATATCAATATGAAAATACAGATGGAGTTAAGGGAAATCAATGTAAAATCACAAATCAAGGTCATATTTAGGCTATTTATACCTAATAATGAGGTAAGTTGGTAGTCCTTTGATAGTAATGAACAGATTATGTGTTTTCTCATGTACGAGGAAGAATTATGCCATAAGAATCAAGGCAAGTTTCAATATCAATTTGATGATTATATAGTGAGTCTAAGGTCTAATAATTTACCTAAGGGAATAATGACATTATATATAACATTCAATTAAGATGATCAGATGAGAAGAGATAAGATAGGTATCTCAACTAAAGAGGAACATTATGAGAAGATAACAATCTTTAAGGATAAGCTATTTAAATTGGTAAAAGTAAACATAGAATAAGATATATACTCCTTCATTTCCTTGTGACAATAGTATTTAAATGTATTTTCATTATATTACCATTATTTAAAGGTATTTTACCCCAATCTTACACAACATACCATAGAATTGGAAAACAATGCAAAACCAATAAGGTAGAATCAAAGGCCAGCCAATACTAAGGTGTAAGAGTTCATGAGAAGGGAATTGTTAAAATTTATTTAGTCCAATATAATATTCCCCATAAATAATTCCTCATGGGTATTAAACCTTATTCTTGTGAGGAAGAAGAATGGAGAGATATGTATATGTGTTGACTTTAGAGACCTTAACAAGGTGTTTTTGATGACCATTACCCATTGCCCTCATGGATTAGATAATTCAAAAGGTTATAGTCTTTAAATGGTTATTATTACTTTATTTATAATTTTTTTACAATAGAATATTATTCAAGGAGGAGGATATACATAATACTACCTTCACTACAGAGTGGGGCACTTATGCATACATGAAAATGCCCTTTTGATTATCCAATACATGGATAACTTTACAAAGGGTAATGGATGTTTCATTTGAGGGGTTGATAAATGAAATGGTGATCATCTACCTTGATGAAATAATTGTATTCTCAAGGTATATATTAGACCACATGGCTCACTTGAAATTGATTTTTGATAGATGTAGGTAGTTTAGAGTGTCATTGAATCTCAAGAAATGCATCTTTGTTATTCATGAGGGTTGATTATTAGATCATGTAGTATCAAAGGATGGACTTTTTATATACCATGAGATATTTTAATCCATCTTGAATTTACACCTACCTAATCACAACAAAGTTTTTTATAACTTCTTAGGGAAGATCAACTTCATAAGGAGGTTTATCCTAGGTTTTGTAGAGTTGGTCAAACCTCTTACCCACGTGCTAAGGAAGCAAAAGGAATTTACAAGTATCAAGGGGGAAAAAAGGATATTTGAGGCCATAAAAGAGGAAATATATAAATCCCATACACTTCATAATAATAACTTTAGAAAAGATATTTATTTGTATGCTTTCTCTACATCACATGCAATTTTTATTATGCTTATACAGTAAAATGGTGAAATCCTAGAGTAACCAATTGCCTTATTTATTTAGGCCTTAGAGGGATAAAAATAAATATATAATTTTTTGTATAATTATTTACTTCTATGATGAGATTATTGAATAATTTTAGGCACATGTTGTCAATTAACAAGGTCAAGTCAAGGTGGTACACCCAAGCATCAAAGAATTCATACTCAATAGAGATTTAAGTGAGAAGAGTGTTGGGTGGGTAATAAAATGTATACAATACAACCTTGAGGTGAGAGTGATAAATATTATCACATGTATAATTTAATGTGAGAATCTTGTAGTAGAGGTAAAGTAGTACAAATATCAAGTGTTGGTAGTCCATGATAGTCAAAAGGTAGCTCCAACCAACACTACTCTTAGTTAGACCAATGATGTGGTCAAATTCCATTATACAAGCCAATGTCCTATGCCAAAAGGAGGAATTTTATACTATATACCATACCATATGTCTTGATATATGGATTTCTCTTTAAGAAGGACATAAGAGGCATGCTTTTGAGTTATGTGGAATCAAGCCAAGTCGATAAACTACTTGAGAAACTTCATGATGGACCTATTGGTGGGAAATTTATTGAGAATACCACAACCTCCAAAATTATTATATATAGGTACTTTTATGCCATATTGTTTATATATTCACATAGTTGGGTGAGAAAGTGCTCAAAATGTGTCATGTTCATTAGTAATAAAAAGTTATCTGGCCTTCATTTGTAACCAATCCAAGTAGAATATCCCTTCATGAAATGGGGATTAGATTTCCTAGGGATGATCCATCCCCATTATAGTAATAGAAATAAATGGTTCATCATATCCATTGAATACTTCATAAGGTGGGTGGAGGAAATTTCTCTTAAGGAGGTCAATGAGAATTATGTCCTAGAGTTTTATGATAACCTTGTAATCAGATTTGGTGTGCCTTCAACTATCATCTTTGATAATGGCTTAGACTTCAGTAGTACCAAGGTATGTGAGTGGGATATTAGACATGGAATATACTTTAATTCATCCTCCAACTATTACCCATAGGTCAATGGGAAAGCAGAGTCCATAAACAAGAACTTGATAAGGATCATCAAAAGAATATGGAGGATAGCTAAAGAGAATGACATACAAAATTGAGGACTACCTTATGGGTAGATAGAGTGAAACCTAAGAAGTCTAATGGACACTATCCATACCTCCTTGTCTATTTTAGATAGGCAAGATTTCCTATTTCCCTTGAGCTACCTATTCTATAGCTTGCCCACCAACTTGAGATCCTAGAGGATGATACTATGCAATTCAAGATGAGTGAACTAAGATAGTTGGAGGAGACAAGAGATAGTTCCATTAATTACATGTGGTATAATAATAATCAAGTAAAAAAATAATTTGACAAAAGGTCTTCATCTAAGACATTTTGATAGGGATATGCAGTCCTCAAACAGTATGAGGACCATGCAAAGCCAGGAAAACATTCCAAATTTGATAGCCTTTGGAGTGGGCCTTACATCATCACCTATTAAAAATCAAGAAATTCCTTTGAGATTTATAAATTTAATGGTTAGTAACTCCCCATCCCTATCAATGGGAGGTTCCTCAAGTTATAATGCTAGCCTCTTTGATGTTTCTTTTGTACATAAGTAGGGAGAATTATCATTTCTCTCTAAGTGCTTCTACATATGTGTATGTGTTTTTTGCTTAGTCTTATTGTTAATTATTAGTGTTTTGTTTTCCTTGTCTATTATTATTATTTTTTTGTGTCTCAATATCTTAAGAGTATGCAAGAATAAGGCATATCTCATGTGCAATTATGTTCCATTTATTAAGTCAATAAGAGTAGGTGCAACTAATTTTATGAGTTCCTTAACTAATAGGCTAGTCAAGCCAATTGATTCAATATAAATTTTGACCACTTTCTAGTCCTAGACCTAGAAAGGGGTCAACATTATGCCTTGAGTCATGATCCATCTTTAGTACTATGGTTGTTAGTCATATCATGAGATGAGAGAGTTATTTAGTTAGTTCACTATTTTTTCATGTCACAACTTTGCCTTGGCAGTCCTTATGTACCTCTGTATCTCATTTCAATCTTGAGTTAAGTGTATTTTTTATGGTCAAGCATGTCAAATGATGGTCCTTAATAACTTTTAAATTTCTTCAATGTGTAAAAGATGCAATGGTGAAGATAAACTAAGGAGGCAATTTGATAAAGGCTATAAACACTTTGGTTTGGCTTGATAATTAGAGGTATGCTCCTTTCAAGATTTTAAGAAACAACATATAACATGTCCTAAGGTTCAATTGGGTTTTAATTGACCATTAAGGTCTTTTATATGCATGGACATGGAAATTTAATTGATATATCTCATTTTATGGTCATATATGTGAGTAAGGTAAATGGTTTTGGTCATAATGAGATTCAATTTTTGGCCTTGATAGACCATTAAACCACCCCAAATGCCTCTATTAGACCTCATTATCCTCATAAATCCATAATTAGATGGTTTCATGCCTCATTTGGATCCACTAGCACCATAGCCAATGTTAATTCCTCTTAGAAGGGGACCACGTGTGCCAAGTTATGACTCTTCAACTCCTTCAACTCATACCACCAATTTTAAAGTGATGTATTCCCCCTATTTTCCCTCTAAAACACATGCTATTAGTGTTGTAGATATAAATCAAGGACTTTTAAGAAAAATGATAGTTTGTAGGAGTTTCTTCAGTAATAAAAATCCATACTATATGGACCATCCCAGGTAGAGGCATGATTTTGTAGAGGGAGATCAAATATATCATATAGTGAAGAGAGTAGTTTTTTCAATGTCTTGGGAGCTAAAAACCATTCCATCTCTCCTTTGATCTCATTTACATACTCAAAGAGCTCCTTAGGTTTCTACTCATGTTGTATAGGGGAGGGAGAGTGGAGCCCAAACTCTTATCCATAAAATGTAGACTCAAGAAGATTCCACCCATGGTAGTTTATATGGGGATTGGCCTCTTATACTTTATGGACATTCCTTAAGAATTTAGGGAATCCTTATGCCCCTTTCATCTACATAGGCCCATTTGAACTATATAGTTTTCAAAGAATTTTACATTGTTTGCTCAAACTAATCATGGGTGTTCCCTCTTGAGGTCTTGAATAGTCCTTCCATGTCATTATTATTACTTGAATCACATGTGTGAGTTCATATGATTGGAAAATATTCACAACTGGCACCTATGTATAGCCTATAGATAGGTTTTTTCAAAGGATAGAGTTTTCATGCCATCATTAGAGGTTATAGACAAGGTTGAAAGTTTGTAAAGGTGTTTCAAGGAATTTAATGCCCTATTACTCAAATTTAAGGTAAAATGGATCCTTATTAATTTATATTACCTCAAAGAGAGAAGACTTATTCAAATGTGAAGACACTATATGATAGAGACTATATATATGGTTGAAGGGTATCTATAGAATCTCCAATGTGGCTCAAAACATGTAACATGGTGTTGAAGTGACATGGGGATGTCACCATAGACTTAAAAAAACCTTTATATCTTTCATGGAAGAATTATAGGCCTATAAACCACCCTATTTGTTTGAAAACTTACTCAATCATCTTATAGCAAAGTTTAAGGTCTTGTTTTCAAAAGTTAAGGTTTTTTGAGTTTTTGATGTTTCAATTTAGGGATGTATGTATTATGTTTATGCCTCCAAAGTTTCATGATGGTTTAAGTATATGTATAAGGTCATAAAATATCCACATGTTTTGTATAGGTAGAATTATTATCCTTTAGTCCATGCCACTTTCATGCTCTATGTTCTCATTGTGTTTTCACTACCCTTTTCATTGTGTTACCCATGTTTCATACCTTACACTACATATGTCTCCTAATAACACCCTTATTCAGTCATCTAACCTTACTTAAAAGGTTTTATAATTTAAATTTGTCCTCAATACTCAATTAAAACCATCAATAAAATTGATACCATTAGGTATTGGACCTATATGGTCATATAGTAATCTTAGAGTGCAAATGTGCACCTGCAATCAACCTTTAAGGTTACTATAGCAGGGTCCCAAGAGGAACTATGTAAACCATCCAAGACATGAAATTTGTTATGATCATCATGTAATGTTCCTTATAAAATGATTTAATTAATATGTGCTTCTCATTACATGAATTTCAAACACTATATGATTCACCTTCATCCTATATAGGCTTGGTAACAGAGCCTTGCAGATAGTCATCTTGGTAAATGGTCACACGTGACATCACTTTATTAGTGTTTCCATTTTATCTAAGATAAGAAGAAAGGAAAATATAAGGAGGATCAAGGTTTAAACTTTTATTAATGAAAACTTAATGGAAAATACCATTGAGGAGATAGAATGAGACCTACACAGTCATGAGATCACACAGGCATATGCAAATGTGAGAATTAAATCTGAGTAAAGGATAGGGTATATAAGAAAGTGGTGTTGTGAAAATTATAACCTAGGAATTATGATGACCATAATCATGTTATAATCATTCAAAATTGTCACAAAAACATATAGAGATAATGTTATAGGCCATATCTAGAATTTTCATGCCTGAGTGTACTATCAACAGGTAGTTTGGAGCTAATTTTGGAAAAAATGGTTGTTTGGGACCCTTATGAGTCTATAAAAACCCTAAAATATGGTATAAAATTTCATCATGACATATTTAAGTGATTCATATTTCTACTTGGATGAGACAAAAAGTGGGTATACCCATTATTTTATCTCAGACCAAAGCTTGTTTGTTATGGCTTCTTAGTGGATTAAAAGGTGCACCATGATACATAACATTTGAATACAATATTAAAACCACTATAAGGTTTCTTTTTAGTGGATAACTATGTTTAATATTTAACAAACCCAATACAAATCTCTAAAACCTATGGTTGTACTCAAGATCCTTAGATATGGGTTAACATAGTCAGACACACAGGCTTGCACATAGACCCTAGTTCTATATTGAGGTTCCTTACAGATATTATAATAAGTGAGATGGTTAATATAAGATTTAATATCATGTTTAAGATATAAAAATGAGGTTACAAGTTCTAATATATGGTAATATTTATCAGAGCCCCTTTAAACCCTGCTTAAGCTAGTCCATCTATACACAATCAGTTTAAGGGGCCATCTTCAAATGTTCACCTACTCCACCACATGCATGATCAAATAAAAATATAATATGGAATTATAAGTCTCCCTATGGATTAAATATACATGGAAGATTTATTGGCATCTGGAGGCTAAGATTTATGAATTAATGTTATGAAAATAAGTGCTCAAAACTTCCTATAAACAACCCTAAAATCATCTTCTAATTTTAATATCCTAAGCACCATCTACATGGGAATGTAGCCCATTAATTAGAGATTAGGGGGTCATTTCCATAAAAATCCATTGAATTTGTTGTAGTTTTGTATGTTTATACTCTATGAATCATCATTAATATGGTGGACATCTCTAACCCTGCACAAACCCCATAAGTGGACTGATGGTGAAACTTGAATCCAAAACCAATCTAAATGAAGAATTTTAATCATGAAATGACCTTTAAGGTCTCTTAAGGTCTGATAAGCATCACATTAACCCATTGGTTAGCACTTGTAGTGGTAAATTTGTATGAAATAGACTTAAAAGTGTTAGTTTAAGCTCAAAAGTAAGGATAGTGAGAATGTTTGTGTGCACAATGAAGTTGGAGAGGGAGAATGAGTCATAAATAATCCATTTAAGCCCTCCAGTATCCTCCATGTTGACCTATAGGACTATTTCAATAGGCTAAAATATCTAGGTGTTGGGATTCATTATTTTATACACTTAAAGGGAGTTAAATTATGAAACCAAGCTAATGATGACACTCTATGAGGTATATAAGGTAATTTCTTGTCATATAAGGTGGCTCACAACTCCAATGTTTAGGTCAATATTCATGACTCAAGTATGTAGATATATTAATCCATATATTGCATGACCACTAGGTTATGAATAGATGAAACATATCACAATTTGAGGAGTTAGAATGTTTTGAATCTTATTGGGAAAGGATATTACATTATTTAAAATCCTTATGGCTAGTTTAGACCCTTGGAGAAGCCAATATAGTATGCCATTCTACCTAAAAACACATGGAAGTCACTAAACAAACATGTTCCTCACACAAAAGGCAACTTAAAGTACTCATCATAGCTTGAATCTTATGCACGGGGAGTTAAACCATTCATGGAAGGTGAGAATGTTTATTGTCTCGAAATTGGTGAAACTAGTTTAGACATCCAAGCCCTAATCTCTATGAACCATGCCTAAGAATCTGAAACACCCCTAAACCTCCCTTAAACCCTAATAATGACCTATCTAAAGAGTTTTACGGAAATATGCATTCATATTATTGTAATTTGCTTGTTTATCACTTGGATTATGTTGGAAACTTAGAGGGGCTCATTTCCATTGCTTTTGATAGTACAAAAACTATATAAACATCTCTTGAAGAGGAACATTTATAGGGTTTTAGACATATGTTATCTTAAATATCCTAAAGAGAAGTTTTAAATCATGGAGAGGGTAAGCCTAGGACTTGCTCTACCAATTCAATGCTAATATGGTTCATAAAACTGATTGTAGGTGTGTTTTTTTATCTCCATATAAACTACCAGTCTGTGAGATAGTCCATTTTAGCCTAGCCTATTTCATAGGAATTTTGATTATATTCTCTTAGAAGGAAGAGAATATAAAATCAATAAGGGTATGGTAGAAAAAATTGATGTTTTGTGTGTGCATTGACCTAAATGATTGTAGGTACTCTTTGGCTTGGGAAGAATGACTTGTAGATAAGAAAGCACTGAAGCAAATGGTTTATTAGTTAAATAGTAGGGTGGATTAGATAGAAATCTATATCCAAGAAGCATGAGCTTCCTTGGAGGATGTAAATCCATTATTTTAAAAAATCAAGTTCTAAAAATGAAAGATAAACTACTTGCATATATCATAGAAGATATTGAAATGAAATAAAATAAGTGCTCAATAAATGAATAGGTGAATTTGGCTAACTATAACAATAAATAGATTGATATTAATGTTAAATGAATCAGGTATGGTTCATAAAATAGGGTGAGGTTATATGATAAGGTAGAGGGTCTGATATTGGGATTTGGTTGAGGTCTAGTGTGTGAAAATAGGTTATTGTTTATATATCACATAATGACCATCAGTGGTTATGGTGATCATCAGTGGTTAGGGTAATCATTGACAATTATGGATAGACCATCAATAGTTAGGGTGACTATTCGTAGTTACTAAGGTTTTGGTCTAGTTCAAGGAATTGATCTAGTAAGGTTATAAAATGGAATTCTAAAAAGTGGATTTAGGCTAGGTTGGTCACAAAATAGTAACAAAGTAACTAATTAGTGAAAATAGATACTTAGCTTGTTAGTTATTGATATGATGTAGGGTTAAAGGATTTAATGGTGAAACTTGGAGTAATTTCAATAGAGTAATGACACTTGGCTATTGGATGATGAACATTAACACTTGGGATCTTTGTTGCACTTGCTAGTTCATTATAAGAACACTTGTAAAAGGAAGTGCTAATGCAAGAGGCTTTGGATCTACATGTGAATGATTGAATGATTCTAGATATTTTTTCACCTCATCCTCCTCTCTTTTTATAAGGAGAGGTGCAATAAAAAGAGATTTAAAAAGTATTTCAAATTTAGCCTTTATATGTATTGGCTCACACATAAATTAGATGAGTTAAATATAAAAAATCAAGTAAGAGTTGATTGGAGTTTGACTGTTCAAGTAGTGGGAACCTAATCATCGATGGTCAGGCCTAACCATTGATGGTTAGGGTGACCATCAGTGGTCAAAGGTCAAAGGTTAAGTTTGGTAAAAAAAATTAGTTAGTTAGATAGCTAGTCAACTAACCTAGCTTAGGTTTATGATCGAAGGGTTATGGGATGATCTTTAAGGTGTCCTAAGGTGGTCTAGGGGTAATTCAACACCTAGGACTATCACGTGTGTCTTTTTACTGTCTAAAATTTGTCCTTTTTTTATGTAATTTGTATCAACAAGATGTAAAACAAAAATGGATTGTGGGTCAAAGGTTTGGCTACCCTAAGCATGGGAGGAGGTGTTTTCCCTCAAATTGGGAATCGATAAGGTGAAATAAAGTTAGGTGCAGTTTTGATAAGTGGTTAAGTTGGTGATGAAGTGGGTGGTAGGTTGGGTACTAAATCATAAGCATGTACACAAAGTGAAACTAATAGTGATAGCCAAGAATGTGTAATGACTAGGTTTTCATGGGTGGTAAAAATAAAGGTCGATACTAGAAGGACAGGTGATAAGTAGATCATATGATCGTATGTGATGGTTGGGATGCACTCATAAATTCAAGTATCCTAGAAAAGGTCAATGTATTCATAGGTATCCAAGGTAGGAAGTTATCCAATGAAGACATAAATTGGTTAGGTGTGCACAAGGTAGCACAAGTACAAAAAACTATGCAATATGGTAATCTAGTTGGTGTACTAAAAAGGACCAAGGTAAGGTCATCACAAAATGTACAGTAGTCAGGCCAAAATGGCTAATGGAAAGGTGAAATGGTGGGTGTAAAAGTGGGTAGAGAAGGTGATCTCCATAGGTGGGCACTTCATGTGGGTATGTGCTAAAACATTTATGTGAGAAGTTGGTGGTTGGAGGAGAAAACCTAAAATTTTTGACCATCAACGGTTAGGGTTGACCCTTGAGGTTGACCATTGATGGTCACCCTAAACCATCAGTAGTCAAGTGTTAGACCTAAAAGGGTGAGGTCAAAAAAACTATCATCAGCCCTTTTGTGCTCATTTGAGCATATTGGCTTAGGGAAATGGCCTTTTGGCATTTTGTGAATAAAAAATAATGAATTACGAGCATTTAATTAGTTGAAATTATTGAAGTGGATCAGTGTTGTTAGAGAGTTGAGTTGATTAAGGATGTAGTGTAGATGAGGGAGGGTGCATGGCTAAGATGTGGGTCCTAGGGTTCTTCCTCGATGATGGTCAAGGAATGAGGTAGGTGGTGTATTATGAATTTGATAGAGTAGTTTCAAATTTGGCAAATGAATAGTGATGTGAGGTTGTTTATAGATTTTGGTTGTTAGTGACCTAAGGTGTAGGGTTTTGGGTAACGTTTGTTTGAGTGGAGAGTTGGAATCTTTAGTTGTTATTCAATTTGGTAATGGTAGGGTAGGGTGGGCATTAGATGTAGAGATATGTATAAATTTTTAGGTATTTATGGTTTTTTAGTAAGTGTATTAGGAGGGCAAGGTTTGTTATTCCACTAGAGGTCACCCATAGTGACTGTCGACAGTCACTACCAACCATCGATGGTTGATAAGTGACCATCATAGGTCACTTGACCATTGATGATTGACTATAAGAATAGTCAACCATCGATGATCAATTAAATAGTGATGTGTTTTTAAAATTTAAGGTTAATGGTTATTAGAGTAAGGTTGATATTTTAATGTTGATGAGATCAAAATATGGCTCATTATTGACATGTTATTTCCTTCAAATCATATCTCGAAGGATATCATCTTATACAAATCTTAGATTCTCAGATAGCTATTACATGGAAAATAGATATTTGTTTTGTTTATATTAAACCAAAGACTAAATCTTTACTTCATCATTAATGTCTAATATATAGCATGTTTTAGTGATATTTTGTGTGAAGAATACTCAAGAAGAAGACACAGGTGATGTATAGTGAACATTCCATTTTGATCTCCATCCAACAGAACTACAAACTCTATAGGCTTGTTTTTACAGACTCTACAGTCTTATTTCTACAGACTCTATAGGCTTGTTTCTATGGACTCTACAGGCTTATTTCTATGAACTCTGCAAGCTTGTTTCTATAGAATATGTAGGCTTATTTCTACAAACTTTGTAGGTTCATTTATATGGACTCTGTAGGGTTAGTACCAAGAATTTTATAAGGACAATGGGAAGCTAGAGACCAGATTAGATAGGGAAGAACCATTCCAGCTAGAATCAAATAAGGAAAATAACTGCCTGCTATTTTGAAGGACTTGCTTTTGATAAATTTGTATATAATCAGATTTTAGGACTATTATAAGATAGGATATTTACTTCATAGAAATAATTGGATCTCTTGGGAATCCAATCTCCTATCTTTGGAAGAATGGATCGACCAAAGAATCCTATTTCTTTGCATCTTATTTTGAGTTAATTATATTAGTATAAAGTGTAAGACTTTCAACTATGAGAGAATAATAGATATTTTTAAAAAATAATAAATTTTTAGAAAAGATAAAAAATAGAGGAGTGAGAATTAGATAAGCATACAGGTTTCAATCAGACTATAATTATTTCATTTTTATGAATTAATACTTCAAGTTTCCAGCATTTATTAAGCTTTATTCCAGAGTTTGAGACGAGCAAGGGCCCACTCTCCTTGGAACTAGGAACTGTGTATGGTATTTATGTTCTATTTTATTAGTTAGAATTTTGTTACTATTTACATTTATTTATAAAAATATCAAAACAAATTCATAATTTAAAAAGAGCATTTTCTTATTTCATTTCTTTTCTATGCAAAGTATCTTTTCTTTTACAATAGAAGTGTGAAGCAAATTTCCTTTCATAAGTAGGAGTGTGAATTTATTTTCCTTGCAAACGTAAAATAGGAGTGTGATCTTTTAGTTTTAGCAAAGGAGTGGATTGATTTGATTTCTTTCTTTTTGTTAGCAAAAGTGTGAATCAAGTAATTTAGGATGTATTCCTTTATTTAGTCAAAATTAGAATAAGATCAACAAACACCCCCATAATTGGACTTCTAGATCTACCATCACATACCTTACTGTAGATAGCTTTAGACACTGGCCCTGGTTGATAAGACACCAATTGAATATTGGTTAAATGAGGAGTTAGATGACACTCATCCCTTTTGGCACCATTTCTCGGGGAACATAAGGTGTTAATAAGGTAATAATTATTGATCTAGAGTATAAAACAAAAACAATTAATAAATTGATGTACCATCTTAGAGATTCTAAATGATGATTTATTCCAAAGCTTCCACCAAGGACACATGTGGACACTCCTTCAACATCTCTGAGTAGTGAACCAAAAGATACAAGTGAAACATATTTGTAAGAATCTTCTAAACTAGGATAGGAACTAGGTCACTACCACATGCAAGCCCCATAGGACAAATTCCTCAAGATCAATATCTTGTAGAAAGACATTATTTAGAAATTGCCAAAGACTTAGAAGAAGAATTTCAATGATCCATAGTTGAAATTTTTTTGATAACTTAAAACAACCTATAACTAAGACCACAAACATTCAGTGGGAAGATCATCCCAATTTTAAAATATCATCAGAAGAAGAAATGGCTCTCCAAAAAAATCAATAATTCACACAACCAAGGACTTTCTCCTTTCCTATTGTTGTAGATCATAATGATCAAACCCCCATGAAATATATTTCACTAGCTAATCTACCAAATTTTTAGGGATGATCTATAGAAGATCCTGATCAATTCCTGTTTAAATTTAAGGTTCTATGTCAAACCTATGATTACACAACTGATAGCCAGAAATTAAAACTATCTCCTTCTACACTTAGAGATGAAACTATGAGATGGTTAATGGGTTTACCTGGTAACTCTATTAGAACATGGGATGACATGGAAATAGAATTCTTGAACAAATACCAAGATTACTACCTAGTGCGTGAAAGAAAAGAGGATTTCTTCAAAATCAAACAAAATGAGGATGAATCTTTGGAGGATTATTTGGATAGATTTATGTTCACTCATAAAAGAAGTAATTATCCACTCACTAAAGATGTTCATAAATTGGTTTTCTTGAAAGGATTAGATAAAGACACTAGAGATGCCTTAAATATGATGGGTAGAGGAGACAAATAATTTGGCTTTCGATTAAATTTTTGAACTTTGTACCAATTATTCTCAAACAAAACCTAGAATTAGAAAAGGAAAGTTGGGGAAATCTAATTAAGTGGGTAAATTAATTGAAGAATTTGATAATCTTAAAATAGATATTCTGGTTATACTAAACAGTACTCTAGATGGCCTTTAAGCTAAGGCAAATTCAATAGAGCCTTTAGCAATCTACTATCCTAAGTGCAGATAGAAACACACCCTCAGAGACTGTCCTCTAGATAAAACCAATATTTCATCATGTGGGATATGTGATGCAATAGATCATGATACCAAATATTGTACCCTTCTACCTATTTTAAAGAATCAAATGAAAACACAAGTCCAGTCCACTGAAGAAGTAAATTATATTTAGAGACAAAACTTTGCTCCACAAAACTAGGCTAAAGGATAGTTTAGTACAAGAAATCTAGTTAATCCATGGATGACACCATGGAATGTTCTAGTCCCTTCACCATTTTAGAATCAATCCCAAATTTCATCAATCCCAAATTCCATCAATTCAAAATCCATGGGCAAGACAAGATTGGATGCCAACACCTCCATGGATGGTGGCACAACCACAATAATAATGAGTACCACAACAACATTGGATGCCATGGCCATATCAACAATGGAATCAGTAGTGGAACCCCCAGTCACAATTCACCTAACCAAGAAGACCACTTCAACAACAAACCATTATGCCACCCCTAATTATTTAGTAACAAGGACAAATTACTCAGCCCTCAATGTGTACACAACTAATAGAAAATCTAAAAAATAAACAACCATCACCTATTTATGTCAATGAACAGGAAGAAACAATTAATGTGGGAGCTATAGAGTGTTTAGACATACATTTGAGATTAGGAAAAACTATACAAAAACCTCTAGTACTCATTTTTGAGATACCTGATGAAAATGAAAAGATAGAATCATCTTAATTAAGCACTGGAGAAGCTAAAATCAAAGGAGCCCTGAAGAAAATAAAGGAAACACTACTACACTAGTAGTTCCTTCTCTTGAAAGATTAAGAGGAACTGATATCAAACCAGACTCAAACTTGGTCCATGAGTTACAAAAGATCAATATTAAGGTACCCCTTTTACAAGCTATTAGGGATATACCTGAATTAAATAAGATCATCAAAAACCTTTGTATTAAGACACCTGGGAGGAAGGTAAAATATCTTGGAACCATTCATGTTAATGGAAAAGTTGCTGATTTATTAGCAAGAAAACTATTAGTTTAAAAATACGTAAATCCTGGAAGCCTAGTGATTACAGTCATAATTAGAGGAAAAGAAATTCCTAACGTCTTGGTAGATTTGGGAACAACAATCAATGTTATGACAACTAATACTCTCCATGCATTATCTCTTATGAAAATGCAACCTAAAACTACCATTCTTCAAATGGCAAACTAGTCGGTAACAAAACTAAAGGGAAACAATAGAAAATGTTGAAGTGTTAATAGAATCTTGGGAATATCCAATAGATTTCATGGTATTGTGACCCAAAACAAAGAATCTCAGATATCCTATAATCCTAGGTAGACCATGGTTGGCCACTGTAGTATCATTGATTGATTTCAGGTCAGGAGACATGACCATTTCAAATGGGTTAAAATCCAAATGCATTTCCTTGTATCCTCCTATAAAACCATCAACAAATTGCATACAAGAACTTTGGGTGGATGAATCAGATAATATATTAAACAACATTTCCTTTTTAGCCATGATCATAGCTAAAAAACACTTGGAAGAATTTAATGGAGACATATACCCATAATCTAGGGACTCTACCAGTCCAAAAACTACGAACTTTGCCAGTCCAGAAACTACGGACTATGCTAGTCTAGAAACTACGGACTCTGTCAGTCCAAAAGTTATGAACTACCTTAGTTTAGGATTCTTGGGTTAGATAGAAAAATATAAAACCTCCACTTCTACTTCTGCTAGTACTTCATCATATGATCATAGACTGATTCAGGAAAGTGTGTGGAAATTGGCAGAACAACAACAAACTCATTTCTTGGATGCATTTCATTGTTCATTAGCAAGACTGATTCCTCTTGGAAAAGAGTTTGTTGATAATGTAACTATGTTTTATAAGCTACTTCCTCATCTATGTCCTCTGAACTCATTAATTAGTGAGTTTACGAAAATAGAATCAAACTATCTAGGTATAAAACTAATCATGGTATTACCTAGAAAATTTTTAAACATCAATAGTTGGTTAACAAATGAATAGGAAGATCAACTCTTTGAAGTGTTGGAAAGACATACCAAGGATTTTGCTTGGGATTATATTGAAATGAAAGGAATTCACCCCAACATATGCACTCATAACATTTACACAGAATCTATCAAACTAGTCAGACAACCACAAAGAAGAATAAACCCATCATTAAAGGAAATAGTCAAAGCAAAAATCTAAAAGTTGTTGGAGGTTGGATTTATTTACCCCATCTTAGATAGCTAGTGGGTGTCACCTCTAGTAATTATGCCCAAGAAAAATGGAAAGTTAAGAGTATGTGTGGATTATAGAGAACTGAGCAAGGCAATATTAAGAGATTACTTTACTTTACCTTTTATTGATCAAGTTCTTGATAACTTGGTAGGAAAGAAATATTTTTCTTTCCTCGATGGGTTCAATGGGTATACCCAGATAATGGTAGCAGCTAAAGATCAAGATAAAACCATATTTACCTACCCTTCAGGAACTTTTGCTTATCGAGTACTTCCATTTGGACTCTGTAATACTCCAACAACCTTCTAAAGAGTAGTTTTAGAAATCTTCTTTGACCTTATAAATGATTGTGTTGAGGTATATATGGATGATTTCACTATTTATGGTGAAACTTATGAAGAAGCTCTTACCAACTTGGAAAGAGTATTTATTAGATGTGAGGAACATCAATTATCCTTGAGTAATGAGAAATGTTTATTGATGATGGATGAAGGAATAATCTTGGGACATCATATTTCTACAAAAGGCATTCAGGTAGGTCCAAAGAAAATTGAAATAATTTCCAATTTTCCCATTCCATGAACACAAACTAAAGTTAAGAGTTTTTTAGGACATGATGGTTACTATAGATGCTTCATAGATAAGTTTAGCCAAATATTTTCCCTTATGTTTGCCTTACTTACAAAAGATAGTACATTTGAATGGAATGATAGTTACCAGTAGGCCTTTAAAATCATCAAAGCTAAACTTGTTACTACTCTAGTATTAAAAGGACCATATTGGATTAAGCCATTCCATATATACATAGATGCTTCCAATACAACACTAAGAGTAGTTCTTGGACAAAAGGATGAAGAAGGTAACATGTATGCTATATATTATATTAGCAGAAAAATGACATCTGCTGAAATAAATTACACCACAACTGAGAAGGAATTCTTAGCTATAATTTATGCAATGAACAAATTCAGACACTACATAACAAGCTACAAGGTATTTGTCTATATAGACCATTCAACTATTATATATCTTACCAACAAACCAATTATAGGAGGTAGGATTATTATATGGCTATTGCTCTTACAAGAATTTGATGTTACTATTATAGACAAACTAAGGAAATCTAATGTGGTTGCTGATTTCTTATCAAGAATCAATACTACAGGTGAAGAAGAACCACTAGAAGATGACTTTCTAGATGAACAATTATTTTCTATTTTAGCACAATCTCCATGGTTTGTTGATATAGCCAATTACCTCACCATAGGGAAGTTTGCTCTACACTTTTCACAAAAAGAAAAAAATGTTTAATCAAAGAAAGTTCTTTTAAATGGATTAATGGAATGTTATTTAAACTCAGACCTGATCATGTGTTTCATAGGTGTGTGACAAATGGTGAAGCTTATGATATCATTAGAGCTTGTCATGATGAACCAGGAGGAGGCCATTACTTAGCTCAAAAAACTATACATAAAATCCTAGGAGCAGGATATTATTGGCCTCATCTTCATCAATAAGTAAAAGGATATGTCAGACACTGTGATGCTTGTTAGCAAATTAGACAGCCTACTGTTTCAATAGAGATGCACCTGCATCCTCATTCTCAATTGGTTTTAAAACCATTTGATAAATGGGGAATTGATTTTATTGGTTTAGTGGATCCTCCTTCCAGAGGAAAATAATATCTTATAGTTTGTATAGACTATGTGACCAAGTGGGCAGACGTGGAAACATTAACTCATGCAAGAGAGGAGATGGTAGCTGATTTCTTATATTTCAAAATCATGCAAAGATTTGGTGCTCCAAAAGAGATAGTCTCAGATCAAGGACAGTAGTTCATGTCAAACATGATAAAACATTTCATGCAAGTGTATCAAACTCAGCACAGAAAAACATCTCCGTACCATCCACAATCAAATGGACAAGTTGAAGTCATCAATAGAGAACTGGAAACCATTTTAACCAAGGTTGTTAATTCTAGTAGAAAGGATTGTGAAGATAAGGTACCAAAAGCTATTTGGGCCTATAATACTACTTGGAAAACAACAATTAGATTTTCATATTATGAATTGGTTTATGGTAAGAAGCCTTTATTCTCTATTGAATTTGAATTACAAACTTTGAAAATAGCTGTAGAAGTAGGAATTGAGCTAGAAGAAATACATAACGCAAGACTCCTATAGCCTAATCAACTTGATGAAATGAGGATGGAAGCACTACAAAGATATGAACTGGTACAACATCAATGAAAAGTCTGGCATGATGCACAAATCAAGAAATGAATGTTTCAAAAAGGAGATTGGGCACTGTTGTTCAATTCTAAATTTAAACAATTCAAAGGAAAACTACAAACAAGATGTTTGGGACCTTATGAGATTAAAGAGGTCTATGAAAATGGTTATATTAAGCTAATACCTATTGATGATAGTAGATCTTTGTTAGTTAATGGACATAGGTTGAAGCTCTATCAAAAACCTCTCAATAAAGATGAATTTATTCAAAAATTAAGGGATCAATTAACTATTCTGGAAAGCTTTGCTTCTTCCATTAAACATGCTCCTTGATAATCCAATAAAAAAAATCAATAGTGAAAATCCTTTTGGGGACATTACTGATAATGCATGCCCAAAAAATTGGCTTGCTATCTGGCTATGCATTGCAAAAAGGGCTTTGGCTAGAAAACCAATAATGGCTAGCCAAGGGGCAAAAACTAAATTTATAAATCTCATCATGACACTATAATTGGTCATCTCTATGTAGTAAACTAATCCATGTGAACCTATTTGTGTAGGACATGTGGTGAGCAAAGGATAACATCTAAGGTTAAAGTAAGACATATATTTCATTTCTCCATGTTTAGTTAACTAATTATCTTTGATTTGATTAAGACCCTATTATTCTAAGATGACCTAGATTTGAATCTTTTGAAATGGAATGACACATGCCATAATGAAAAAGCATGCAATGAAGCCACCAAAGGTTCATGGATAAGTGTGCAACTTTGATATCATCAATTGAGTCATCAAGTACCATAACGATGGGACATCATAAAAAGGGGTTTTCTTAAATGAAGTAATGAATCACTATCACCATCAATATTACATGCCATCATTTCAAATGACTTGTATTGATGAGATCAAATAGTTGGCACACTTCATAACAATGTGTGGCACCTAGCTGTATCACATCACTACGAACTCATGCAGTTGTAGTATTTCAAATGAACCATTTCCTTTCTATGGACTTCAATAGAAATTGATCCTTAGATCATTTGCCTACTAACTTCAACAAAAGACTGGTCTACACCTTAATTTAAGTTAAAGGAACTAAGCTAACTTTAACTCTGCATATCAATGGGACAAAAAACAAGATTAGAGCCAAAGGATCCAACAAAGTTTTATAAAGACAAAGCTTTTGCAGTAGTGTTTAGAGCCAATGGTTGGATACCTTTCATTAAAAATATCTAGGGTTTAAATGAAACAATGGTAAGTGAATTTATTACCAATCTCACCTCTAAATTTTCAATTGTGAAAGGCATTGTTATTTCTATTACAACTCAAATCATAAGCCAAATTATACAAGTTCCAAAAGAAGGAATGAAAGCTACAAGTAGAGTTTCATTTAGTGATTTAATCAATTAGTTTAATGGTAATAAGTAGACCATAACTTCATGTCTATTAGGTTACAAGGGAAAATCAAAAGGGATTAAAAGGAATTCACTTCCTGAACCTTGGAAATATGTAGCCAAGTGGGTACTTAAATATATCATTTATGAAGGGTAACACAGTATTTTAGGGGGAGATGCCTTGAAAATGTTAATACATCTTAAGCATGGGAGACAAAACCCTCAGTAAAAAATTAACCTCCCATCTTTATTTTATGGTGCTTTACAAGTCATATCTACAACCTCTATTGCTGCTCTTAGGCATCATGGCCTTATTCAGCTTATTATCTAGCATCATTTCCTTCAGCAAGGTCAAGAGGTTTGGGAGGAATTTTACAATAGTACAACACAAGAAATGCCAAATGTACCATAGGAACACTCATCTCCACCTACCCCATCAGCTGAGAATACAACACCAAGAAAACAATCTCAGACTGTAATCTCCATAGAAATCCCTTCTTCTTCTTCAAGAAGAATCACAAGGTCTCAAAACCCTAAAATTTCAAGGTCTCCAAAAGAACCTCATGAGTCTTTAGTACAATTAGTTCCTTTGATAGGAAGAAGAAAATTGAGACAAAAGGTTGCTACAGAACTTGAGAAGACTAAGGGTTTGGTGGTTGAGAAGGAAAATCAATCAAGTATAGCTCAAAGAGTATCTAAAAGAAGGAGAAGGCTCATTTTAATAGAAGAAGATGAACAAGAAGTTGTAGATATTTTAGATAGTCTTAAAATGGTGTCTCATTCCACCATACATCAAAATATTCTTGCACCTATAGATATTGAAGAAACTCCTTTTGAAAGGAGCTCTCCAATCATAATGGAGGAGCCAAATCCAGAGGAAGAGCCACACACGGTAGAGGAATTAAGTATGTCAGAACAACCACCTATTCTAGTTGAAATTACAATGGATAAAAGGAAAACTATATGTACCAATGAGAAAGGTGAATCATAAAATCTAAATGATCCTATTATGCAGCTAACTTTGCAATTTTCTCAAGCTCAGGCTCTTGAACAACAACAAATAACTGACATTGCTACCTTGATCAGTCAATTACAAGAAAAGGACCATCTCAACTCATCTTTGGTACAAAAATTAGATACAGTATCTACTAATCACGCCACATAAATTCACAAGTTAAAATAAATAATAAAAGAACATGAAGATGAATAGATTGATCTTTGGCTATATGTAGAAAGTTTGAAGAAGGCAAATAAGAGATTGCAAAATTTGGTGAATTCTTCCGAAGCACCTACTGTTGCACTTTCTCCCCCCAAAATATTTGTTGACCATGGTTGTCAAACAAGTGATCCAAGTATTCCTCCCTTGCAAATACTACATTAAATTGAAGAATAATATTTTTTACTTAAACATAAAAACAAAGATGCAACTTCTTCAAACAAACTCTTGGAAAATGAAAAAAAAGAATTAGAGGCTAAAGTCCAAGAGTTAGAAGAAAATTTATAGGATGCATGCAAATTAGGAGAAAATATTTTGGCATGTAGGAATCCTTCTCCCACATACAGTCTATTTTTATTTGAACAATTTTATAGATGGCAGCTTCTGTGGATCTCTTGTCATCTTCCTTATAAAATTTTGCAGCCAACAACATTTTTGGAAATTTTATATAGTGCTAAACCTGATCAACAGGATTTTCTTTGTGAATTTTATTTACATGACTTGATTCTAGGAGATCATGAGCATAATAAGTTTTTGATAAATCTTCATGTAGGAGAAGTTTAACTGAGAGCATTACATTCTAGATTAAAAAATCAAATAACATGGAAAGGCAGATTTGAAGACTATACAAATCATGTTAAGACTACAAGATTATGTGTCAGACCAGCCTTTCCTATTCCCAGATTGATTAAACAAAATTTTCACTATGATTTTTTAAATGATGAGGTCAAAACACATTATTTATGGGCTCTATATGATTGTACTATTTCTTTTGATTTGCTTTCAAGACATAATTTTGACTCAATAGTGACTGCAAGTGTAAACAAATGGGACCAACTTTTAATGCCTCTTAAAAGGTGAGAAGTCATGTCCCCAAATAACTTAAGATGGAGTATGAGGAGAGCATCCTCAATTCTAGAAATTTTAATAGAGGTAATCAACTCTGAGGGAGAATAGAAATGGATTGGCATAAGATATAGACCCCCTTTGCTGATCATACCTATTCCATGATAGCAGAGTTGGGTTCCACAATCAGAAGAATAATTCAATATATGGAAATAGATGATTTAAACACATCAAAGATTTACCAACAATTCAGATAAACATATAACAAATGAGTTTGATGAATATGACTTGAGTCAGAGTGTAGAAAGCAGAAGCCATAGCTATGAATGCTAATACATGTTTGCAATGGGACTTGAAAAAGGTAAATCTTGGGGGAGATGATGAGCTCAAAATATGGCTCATTATTGACATGTTATTTCCTTCAAATCATCTCTCAAAGAATATTATCTTATTCAAATCTTAGATTCTTAGATAGTAATTACATGGAAAATAGATATTTATCTTGTTTATATTAAACCAAAGACTGAATCTTTACCTTATCATTAATGTCTAATATATAGCATGTTTTAGTAATATTTTGTGTGAAGAATGCTCAGGAAGAAGACACAGGGGATGTATAGTGAACATTCCATTTTGATCTCCATCCAACAGAACTACAGACTTTGCAGGCTTGTTTCTATAGACTCTGGAGGCTTATTTCTATGGACTCCAAAGGCTTGTTTCTATGGACTCTGTAGGCTTATTTCTATGGACTCCACAAGCTTGTTTCTATGGACTCTACAAGATTATTTCTATGGACTGTATAGGCTCATTTTTATGGACTCCATAGGGTCAGTATCGAGAATTCTGTAAGGACAATCAAAATTTGGAGACCAGATAGGATAGGGAAGAACCATTCCAGTTGGAATCAAATAAGGAAAATAACTGCCTGCGATTTTGAAGGACTTGCTTTTGATAAATTTGTATAATCAAATTTTAGGACTATTATAGGATAGGATATTTAATTCATCATAATAATTAGATCTCTTGGGAATCCAATCTCCTATCTTTGGAATAATGGATCAACCAAATAATCCTAT